>CAWUFW010015602.1:0-353214 GCA_963921515.1 Calotriton arnoldi | reverse complement strand
CAAGTCTACCCGTCCTTTCGTCTCTTCTTCGATCCAGAAGATACAGTCATGTTTGTTGACTTTATCACTTTCGAAGGGAGGGGCAGTAACGTGGCTGGATTCAGATTTGCTCATCTTTTGATCGTGATATGTTTAGCAAACAGTGTTAATTCATAGCCAGTCAGACGGGCACTGGTGAGGTGCTATATCTTTGTCTTATTTAAAAGTGTATCCACAGCATGGGGTACTATGACTGTGAGATCAGTATCCAGCACGAGTCTGGCCGACTGTCCAATCGAAACGGCCACGGCCCCTCTTAGACAACTTGGAAGGGCTCTCGCGACTGGATCAAGGACAGCAGAAAAATAAGCACAGGGACGTTCCTTATCTCCAAATGTTTGTGTTAAAACAGAAAGCGTGCACCCAGCCATCTCATGGACGTACAACACAAATGGTTTATTGCAATCTGGGGTGCCTAGTACCTGAGCCGAACAAAGCACAGTTTTCAATTGCTCAAAAGACTGCTGACATTCAGGCGTCCAAGGCAAAGGCTCATGCACATCTTTTGTTGTAAGTGCAAGCAAGGGTTTGATTAGTATGGAATAAATAGGTATCCACTGCCGACAGTAGGAAGTGATACCTATAAAAGCGCGCACATCTTTCTGAGTTTGTGGAACAGGCATTTTAACAATGGTGCTGATGCGCTCAGGGGTTAATCTCCTACCCTCATTCAACAGTAGGTGACCTAAGTCGGTGACCTCCTGTCGACAATACTGAAATTTAGAAAGAGAAACGTTATGTCCATGGTGAGCCAAACGCAGCAACAATTGAACCGTACTGTCTTTACAACCTTGCTCTGTATCGGAAGCGATGAGGAGATCATCAACATACTGCACCAATACATTACCTGCAGGAAGCGAAAGGGAATCCAACTGACTATTTAAAGCCTGGCTATAAATACTTGGACTCTCAGTACAGCCCTGTGGAGCTCGACAGAACCTAAAGCTTCTGCTAGCTAGTGTAAACCCAAACAAGTACCTAATATCCAGATGTATAGGAATACAAAAGAAGGCATTTTTCAAATCAATGACAGAAAAGAATTTAGTAGTACAAGGAATCATCGTCAAAAGTGTAGTAGTGTCTGGGGCCACTGGAAACTGAGGAACCACTATTTTGTTAACTTCATGCAAGTCAATCACAAAACGATAAACATCTTCATGATCATCAGGGGAACCTGAGGGTGTCCGTTTAAGAATCGGAAGAATATGACTATTACAAATATTGGCAGACGTCTCCTCAACTACTCCTTTCTTGATCAGATCCTGAATAATTTACAATAAGGCTTGCTCTCCGGCCTGTGGTATTTTATACTGAGAAATACGAGGCAGAATAGCATTGTCTTTAACTTTTTTCGAAACCGGCGGGATATGCAGCAATCCCACATCTGTATCACCAGATGGTATGTCAGCAAATTCAGCAGTAAGAGGGAGAGACAGACACTGTCTAGTGCTCACATTTGGACCCATCGTCATGTAAACGCCTTCCGGGGAACAATAAATCAGAGCATACAATTTTTTCAACATATCCAGACCCATCAAATTCTCACCACAATTAGATGTTAACAGAAATGGTGAATCCACTGTAAAAGGACCAACAGTTAGTGCAAGGGGTCTTGAAATGGGGCTTACTACTGGTACACCAGAAAAACCTACCAAAACATTATTATGGCCAGACAGAGCTGCCCCAGGGACCATATTTCGAGAAACAGAACTTTTTGTCGCACCTGTGTCCACCAAAAATTCCTTAGTAGAACCTTGCAGTTCCGCTGTTACATAAGGTCCACGCTGGTCTACAGGTATCGGAACTGGTCCCTCACTTTGTCCCTGGCTGTCCTAGCTATAAGACATTCCTGTCACCTCCTCCATATCATAATCATCATGATAGTACTGTCCATCACGAGGGTCGTCAAAGTAATTGTTATTGGTACGGCCCTGTGAAGCTGCAGAATTCTGAGCCCTATCGGCCCCTCCAGCCCCACAACCCCGTCCATGGGAACCTCGTCTCTGGGGACCGCCACCTTCTACAAAAGCACGAGACACTTGCTACGCCAGTGACCCTCCTCCTTACAATACGCACACTGATTCGGCCCCAGAGTCATCGTATTCGGCTGCCTACTAGTACGTGGAAGCTGTCGGGCAGGACCACCACATCCCCTACCATTCCCTCTAAAATCTTGCTGCAACAACACCTTTGTTTTTAAATCTTTATGCTTCTTCTCTGTCCTTTCTTTCTCCTAATTGTCTCGATGCTCATAGTATTGAGCCATGCTCAAAATAACTGAAGGGGAAGAGGTGGACCAGGTACTCTCAGAAGCCTGCAATCGAGTAGCAATTTCAGGAAGCAAATTAGAGACAAATCTGTTAACACACAACCAAACACCCCCCTCAAAATACAAATCCTGGCCACTATAATCCAAAAACGTATCCTCGAACCGAGTGAAAAAAGCAGACACACTCTCATCTTTCTTCTGGCAACAAGCCGACAATTTACCCCAATCTACTTTCCTCAGTGGAATAAGAGAATGCATATACGTAATAATGCGGCTTGGCAAGGCTAAAATTTCCGCTCGGGGCTTATCACCTGGTTTTCTCTGCTGGTCCCATGCTTTAATTTGATCCCAATTACCACCCAACTCCCGAACATGGTCTTGAGTATGGACCTGCCTCCAAATATCAACCGGAACAAGAAGACCGAAAAACATTTCAATATCAGCAAGAGTCATTACCGTCGAAGAGGCGGCTTCGGTCAATTCTTTATAATAAGCAGTGGGATTTTTCCTAGGATCAGGCAAATTAGTTTTAAGAGATAAAACCTCACTTCTTTTCCACGGAGTATAAACTCATTGCTCCTGAAACCGGGCTGCTACACCCGCTCGAGTGACATTACCACGCTGATCCGTTAACTCTGGTATCTCTGGATGATATATGGGGTGAACCTCTCGCATCGGAAACTGAGATACCGTGGTAGGACTCTTGTTATGCAACCTACCTCTATAAGCAACCAACGTGATAATGTTCCCAAACACTTGGCCTGGGTCCAAACCACTAGCATACACACGGTCTCTAATATCGAATGAAATCTGTGGCGCATCATCCCCAAAACGTTGCTGCCAAAGGCCAATGAACGTAGATGACATATGTTTAAGGGCATGCTGCTGTATAAAAAGCTCATAATCTTTCATCACACTCCAAACATCCTCCACACTGTAAATGGGATTACGGCCCCACTGTGCGGCTTGATTAGCTACTACCTTCTTTTCTTCATCTCCCACCGCAGACCGTACAAAAGGACCCATACGCTCATGAAATTGTAATAAGTCTCTATCCTCGAACCCACAAACTGGTGTCTCAGTGTTTACAAATATCGGGGGATGAAGAACCGCAGAGGGAGAAGCAACAGAAGTAACATGCACAAGTGTCGCTGGCAGGTGTGTCTCAGGAGTAAGAGTAGGGGACAGGGATGCTGAGACAATAGGTGTGGCAGGAGTACTAACAGTCATCGTTGCCACAGACGACAAAGAAACAGAAGAAAGAGGAGGAGGAGTAGATGCTGGAACAGAAACAACAGCTGGAACAGGTGGCTGTGATGGCACAGGAACAGTGGGATATATCCTTTGCGGAGCATAAGGGGCGGGGGTTGAGTATCTAACAATTCTTCCACAAAAGTATCAGTTTCCTCCTGAGCCAACTACGATTTATCAATATGCAATCGGAACCTCCTATCTTCGCATTCAACTCCCTTTTCCTGTTTTTCTCTATCATATGCTACAGCTTTCTGAGTCAGTGTCTGCATTTTTCCTTTCCGGGCCTCTTTCTTGGACTTCAATCGTCTCTGCCTAGCTGCTTTCTGCCACGTCCTAAGAGAATCAAACATAGACTGTCTACTTCGCCTCTTAAATAACTATTCCTGTAAATACCCAATATTTTGTTCATCAAAAGTGCCCGTTAACGGCCACTGCAACTCGGCATTGTCCCTTGTATATTTGTGCCATAATGTACCAAACATAATAGGGCCAAGACCATGTTTCACGTACATATCAAAATTTGGAATGCCTTCTGGAGGCGCCGGCTGAGCTTCTTCCAATCGAGCATCTGTAGAACAACAACGACAGCACAAAGAAAACAGCTTACTGATCCCAGGTATTCTCAAAAGAACACAAGTTCACTATTCTATGTCTGGTAAAGCAGTTGCAAATGCTTTTGTCCCAAAGACGGTCCTCAGACCATTCCCAATGCAAACCAAAATCGTACCAAATCCACACAAAAAAACCCATTGTTTTAATGGAGAATTAATTCTCCACGGCCGACTCTTCAGACCAAACGGTCAGATCCAAGGGTTTCGCCATTTAGGACTCCAGTCGGGATGACCACTGGGCGAGGCACCGTCCGGCAGGACGGAAGAGGCAGCTGCGAGCAATCAATGCTCCTCCTACAGGGATCCCTGAACCGTCAGTCTGGCCCAACGATGGCCTCGACCTCCACCCCGTCACTGACCCGAAGGAGTCCCTGTTCAGGCGCCCACTGAAGGAAGTGACCCGATTTGAGTCACCCGGGTCACACAAGACCACCTCTCAGCCTTCCATACCAAATGAAGAGTCAGTCAGACAGTAGAGAATACAAATCAATATCTGTTTATTCACTACACTCAGAGCGGAGCCCGGTCTGCCCAGTCTCTAAGGAGTGCTGCAGAGGGACTGGCATCAGCTAGCATAAAGATACATTATGTACATTTCAGAAAGAATGAAGGCACGCCCACAATGGAATTTTTCAAGCAGATACAGTGGAACTGTGGAATACAAAAAATAAGTTTTGATTCTACAGCCGGGCACACACTATCTAGCAGTAAAGGGTCATTCTGCCCTTGCGCGCCACTAGACAAGTGGGAGAGGGTTTCTATCTAAGGGGAAAGTTATGCGTTAATAAGAGCAGTGTATTCATTAGTGAAGCAAAACCTAACCTTGGAAAAGCAGAACCTAACTGAGGCCTTTATTCGGAAATAGCAGAGTATAAGTTTTGATTGTAACCCAAAATGGTGTCTACATATAAAATGGTGCCACGAATGCTAACATACATATAATAATGCATAAGTAGGATTCTTTTTATTCTAACACATGAGACACATAGGAAAGCACACAAATCATATGTACTTATTAACTTGTCCACCAACTTCGATGCCAATGTGGCTGAGGAGGTCAGACTCCCGGCCAACCCCATCCACCCAGCAATGTTTTAGCTGATGTTCCGGTCCACTCCAAACAGCCTCAGCATC
This sequence comes from Calotriton arnoldi, assembly GCA_963921515.1. Taxonomy (NCBI): domain Eukaryota; kingdom Metazoa; phylum Chordata; class Amphibia; order Caudata; family Salamandridae; genus Calotriton; species Calotriton arnoldi. The sequence goes on along the minus strand of CAWUFW010015602.1, from coordinate 347,907 downwards.
TGTTGGCGCACCCTCTCCCAACGTTGCTTCCGCACCTTCATGGGGTAGCCCTGGAGCACACGTCCCCCACTGGCTACCATGTTGGGCATATAATGGGTAACCAGCCACAGGAAGCTCCCAAATGCCTTTTCACTCATGGTGCGGGCCCTACCCTCACAGGCATGATCCCACCCAAACATAACAAACACCCAAACAAAACAGAACACCCCAAAAACCCACAACTACCCCTATGACAACAATACCCCAGAAGACAAACATCCGCCAGCACACAGGACAATACTCAACAATAGACAACAAAACAGCACAAAAAGGACTTGAGGGACACATCCGGGACAGCAGACACGACTAACCATCTCCAAACACACCAAGACACTTTTCAGCACAGCCAAAACACAACCACTTACAAGCTCAGACAGTAAAACTGTGACTTTAAGTGAAAATGAAAGTAACGTCACACTTCATGGTTTGCAGCATGCAGGATCCATGACATCACTTACTTTATCCATAACAGCCCTTCCTGGGCAGATGCATCACATTTTCAGGCGATGTGTTGCTTTTTTTTTACGCTACCAGTCAATGAGTCCATTTCACGCAAGACCTGACAATGGCACCATGCGTTCATTCATACGAGTCGGCTGCGAAGCGTCATTTTCAGCTGACGCGGTTGCTGCAAAATAGATGCTTTCGGCTCACGGGTCAATTTTTTTTATGCAGTAGGGAAAATGTGTGTTTTTGTGTGTATTGAGATATGCAATGCATGTAATCATTTACAGTACTTGCTGTGTTGGGTATGAATAGTGGAGTTGTCCTGTTTACTGTCATTGCATGTGTTTAATATGTGTGTTGACAGTGTGAGTTCATGCTTTTCAGGGATCATACTACACATAGGGCTCAATTTCTCTGGTGGCACACCTTAAAAAAGGTGCCATGTGTGCTAAATTGGTATTAGCACCCAATGACATTGCTTTAGATTCCCCCAGGGATGCCACAAAGTAGCACTGCCATGGGGTCAGTGCACCCACTTCTACAACAGTGCAGCCTACTGCCAATCTGTGCTGTGAACCCCAATGCAGGCAGTAGGCTGTGTGGATACTTATGCTAGATCATCGTGCATGCCTTGATATCACCTCCTACATATCGCTGACAGTAAGGCTGCGTAAATCACAACATAACTACATTCTGCATCAAGGCGGTGTTGCTTGTGCCTAGCAGTGGGTGTTCACATGAAACACTCATATAGTTTGACACTAAGACAGGTGATGAGAGTCACATGGACTTGGCACAGTACAAAACTTGACAGACAACCCCATTAGAGCCAGAACAAGGATGTATCAAATGATATAACTTTGGGTAATCTGTTTCCATGTGCCCTGCATGCTGTTGCTCACATTGGCAATGTAGAACTATTCCATGAATGGTTTATGTACAGGGAAGTGTTGAGAGAGCCCAGCATGTCATGTAGTGGTAAACAAACATCGGCTGTGTGGCCTTGTGTCTGGAATGATATGTGTGGGCCATGCACATAGCAATTGCACATAGTCTTTACCACCAAGCGTAGCCTATGATTTGTGGATCACGAGGTCTGGTTGTCGAGCCAAAACCAGTGGCAATTAGTAGCAAGTGTGATGTTAATGTTTTGATGTTTCCTGTGACTATGAAATCAAAGTGTATACACACATATGGTTATGTACATATATATGTACACAGTTTCATGTAGACATAATTTTGTGATATCATGTAAGTCACTCATGCATCTGTGAAAAATTTGTGAATGATATGGTCCCTCTGCCGTGTTGCTGCTACTGATGGTAATATTTGATGTGGCTCATCGGCTTTCTCATCCTCATTGTCCGGCAGTTCCTGCTCCTCATTGGCATCAGCCCATGGTACATTTGTTCACACACAAATATTGTGCAATATGTAGCAAACAAGTGTAATTTTGCATACCATGAGTAGAGCAATCAGCCCTCAGACATATCCAGAGTCCTTAAGTGGGATTTTAATACACTGAGTGACTGCTCTTCTATCGGGTCCTACTTAGGGCATGATTGTACCTCCTCCGTGGTTCTGTCTTTTTTTTTTTTAGAGGAGTCATCACCCCGGCTGCAGAGCATAACCGTGGTCAGCTGCAAAGACAGGAGGGGTCCATTTAGTTAGGAGTCATGACAAGGGATGGCCCCACATTCATGCACATTCTATTATGTGTCCTGAATGACTCATATACTTTACATACTGTAAGAGATGTGCTATGACATTGTGTGGCATACACGCAAGTAGAAATTGGAAGTGACTGACACTGTTCTACACATACAGGTGTGCTGACCTCTGTGATTCATTTAATATTTGTCATACTTGGGAATGCCAATGCCATTAATATGATGATTTTTCACCTGTAAGGACAGTCAATTAGCCATTAAGTAGACAAATCTCTGACACTCATCTATTGTGTCTGTTATTAACTACTATTGCCAGTTCTGAAATGATACGTGTCTGATTTTACAACCTGTGGATGGAGCTGGTGATGTTGTGTGCTTCAGTCACACATATTTGGCAGTGAGAGTTAGAGTCAATGTTGTTCAATGTGTACTGCCATGTGGAGGGTAGTGAGTGGATATCAATGTGGGACATGATAGTGTACACATGGCAGTGCACTGTGTCCACTATGGTGACAGTACACAATGGGTTTGAGTTATGTGGGATTCTTACGCTGTACAGTGCAACTGGCAAACCAATCACACTACAGTGTAACACTGCTTGGGGACAGTGTAGGACATATTTTCCACATGATTCAGTGTCCAGGGTTTGGTGCCTGCACTAGCTGGAAATGTGAAGCATTGCTCTAAGACAGGCACATTATTCCCAAGATGACTGTGTTGTTGGCTGTCATGTGAGATGTCGTTTGTTCATGAGGCTGTACCTTGCTGCACAGTCTGGAGCCTGGCAGGACTGATAGAGCGGTTTGAGACTCACAAAACTGTGTGTAGATAGGATGGGATGTGTGTATATGATGAGCAATGTAATGTAGCATGGCAGACATGGTTTTGTGCGGTTAAAATATGACTACATTTCTCAGTTTCACAGGTTTCACAGGTCTGGGATACATCACATGTCTCATGAGTATAGGATTTACCTGTGGCCTCACAGACGTAGGGTGCATCAATGCTGCACTTTGCTCTGGCTTGCCTAACTGCATATCTATGAGGCCATGCAAGGGCATGCAGACAAACTTTGCATTGCCTCATTGATATGAGTTGGAGACCTGCTCCACCAGAGCATCTTGACCAGTGATGCTCCAGCAGTGCAGTTCACTTGTACATGTGGCCCACAGTGGAATAGGCTGTCTCAACATGTGTGATTTGTAGGATTGTGTCGCGCACATGCCATGTGGTATGGCACAAGTATGTAGACCAACACCAGCGACGTATTCACTGTCTCATTCAGCCCAAGACTAATATGTCAACATATTCCAACATATCTGACTTTTATGTGATCTGTCATGTGCTTGAGAAATACTTTCAAACCAGTACGCCATTCCCATAAGTCCCATTCTGAAAGCACTCATTGATCATGGAATGCTGGAAGATGGAGGAGTCATGAGCACTGCAAAGGGACTTTGCAAAGACATTAATGAAGAGGCCCAGATTGTCCATGATTGCCTACAGATTCATGGAATGCATGTGCTTCCTATTGCAATACAGGTGTGATGTAGTTGCTGGAGGCACCAGTTGCACTTGGGTGCAGTCCATTGCCCCCAGCGCATGTGGAAATCCTGCAATGACATAAAAGACTTGCTTGTTTTCCTGTTGATTATGTGTTGTGTTAAGGAAAAAGAGGTACTGGAGGGTGAGGCTTATGATGGCATGCATGACAGAGGGGAGGAATTTAGAGAAGGATACCTGGGATACTCCTACCACTCTGTAGTGGGTTAGAAAGTTCTTGGTGACAACATGTGTAGGACAGCCAATTACTTGGCCTGCAGAGGGATGTGGTGTACTGCTGCAATGTTGGCTGCAGCCTTGGTGCAATCTGGTACAGGAGGCAGATAATGCCTCCCTCCTGAGCCTGTAATAATCAATGACCTCCTCCTCTCTGAGGTGAATGAGGGTAATCTCCTGGTGGTAGGTCCACTCCCTTCACACACGCTGCCTCTGTGATGGTGGCGATGTTGGAGGTGGCGGCAGTGATGATGGTGGTGGTCTTCTTGGTGCTCCGAGCTGCAGTAGGAGTAGGTCCATGATGCCTTGAGCTTGCCAGAGTGATTTGGGTATGTTCTGCTTTTATACCAGTGGCCATGCGTCATTTTTATACCTGCTTTTCCGTAGCAGTAAGAATCTGCCGCTACTGGGACTCTGCGCCTCTTTTGCCAAAGTAGTTTTTCAAAATTGTTGTATATACGGATTGGGACAGTTTGCGAGGCTTTTTCAGGGGGAATGCCTACCTTGCAAATCATAAGCGATAACTACCGCAACAAGAATGGTGTCTAGAAAAAATAGGCACAGGAGTTGAAAAAGTGATGCTAAAGCCCTCTAGCATCAATTTGTAAATATGGAGTGTTAGAAAGGGGGGTCTCTAGTTGGCAATGGTTTGCACTGTTGTCCAAGTAGGGGCCCTTCTTCCTGGTCAGGGTAAGGGGGAAGCCATTCCAAAATAACCCCTGCTCACCCCCTTGGTAGCTTGGCACATGCAGACAGGCTTATCTCAGAGGCAGTGTGTAAAACATTTGTGTACACATACAGTAATACAGTAGAACATTACAAATGGACAACACACCAGTTTAGAAAAATCCATAAACATTATCTAAGCCAAACAAGACAAAAACTACAAAAATCCACAATACACTAATCAAAATATGATTTTTAAAAGGTAGAAACAGTTCTGTCCATATCAAGCTATAGATGTGACACTTTTAACACAAAGTACCTTGGATGCATCAAAATCACAAACAAGAACAGCCACAGGGAAGGCGATGCGTCGGTTCCTTACGTGCAGGGGAGGTGATGCATCAGTTCCTTACTGAAGGGAAGGTGATACGTCAGTTTCTTACTGTGCAGGGAGGTGATGCTTCGGTTTCTTACTGCTGCCCGGTGTCCTTGTCGAATTGGTGCCCCAGTGCGATATGTGGGGATCGTGTGATGCGTCAACGGCAACAGAGCTGCATTGATTTCTCCAGCCGCGGTCCTACAATGCGTTGGTTCTTGCAGCTGCACAGCAGGGTCTGCGTCGGAATCTATGCGGTGATCTCAGGCTCCGTAGATTGGCGCACACAATGCAGCGTGCTGTGATTTCTCCAGCCGCAGGCAGGCGATGCGTCGGTTTCTTCAGCGGCACGATGACGATGCGTGAAAATTCTTCCCTCACGCCGGCGATGTGTCGGAAACAGGTGCGGATACGTCGTGCTTCTCTTGAATTGCGTTGCTTTTCCAGCTCCCAACAGCAGGAACAACCTCCAGAGGCCCAGAACAGCAGCAGGCACCACTTGGCAGGTCAGAACTCCCAGCAAGGGAGTTCAGTGTAGCTGGCGGTGAAGTCTTTGTGTTCCTGAGACTTCAGAACAGGAGGCAAGCTCTACTTCAAGCCCTTGGAGATCTTCCTCAAGCAGGGGACACAGCACACAGAAAAGTCCTTGCCCTTTCCTTGCCAGAAACAGCCACACCAGGCACATTCAGGCGTGAAAGAAATCTCTTCCCCCTACTCTGAATGCAGCCCAGGTCTAGTCAGCCCAGCCCAGACTCACCCTGGAAAGGCAGGACACACCTCAAACCCCCCCCCCCCAAGTGGCTATCTGAACAGAATGCACATCCCCAGCCCCTGTAACTCCAAAGCCAGACAGTCAATACACAAACCTAGCAGAGGCACACAGGATGGCTTAGCAAGAAAATACCTACTTTCTAAAAGTGGTATTTTCAAACACAGAATGTAAAAATTATCCTCACTAAAAGATGCATCTTTATATTCTGAGTTCAGGCATACTAAGCTTTAACTTCCTATCTTGTCCCAATGGGAAGTTATATTTATAAGATGTTATAAATGAACTCCCATACTGTACTATGGGACAGATATCCTTTCCAATAGTAAATACGAAATTGGCAGTATTTCACTATCAGGACATGCCACACACATGAGGACATATCCTAACTTTCACATACCCTGTACCCTGCCCACAGAGGTACCTTGGGCATACCTGAGGGGTGACTCACATGTAAGAAAAGAGAAGGTTAGGGCCTGGCAAGTGGGTGCACTTCCCAGGTCGACATGGCAGTACCAGACTGCACACAGACACTGCAATGGCAGGCCTGAGACCCTTTTGCAAGGCTGCTTGGGTGGGTGGCACAATCAGTGCTGCAAGATCACTAGCAGCATTTTGTTTACGGGCCTTGGGCACACACAGTGCACTGTACTAGGGATTTAACAGTAAACCAAATGAGCCAATTATGGAAACACTAATCCATGACAACACTTTACAGAGGGAGCACTTGCACTTTGGCACTGAACAGCAGTGGCAAAGTGCCCAAAGCATCTAGACCAGCAAAAAACGAAGTCCAACACACAGTAAAAACACAAGAGGCAAAGGCAAAAATACAGGGGAAACCCACACCAAGGATGCCAGGTCTAACACAGAGCCAAAAAGAAAGTTGCTGCAGAGTCAAAAAATGTATCCTGTGGTGGCGATAGCTCCTTGTAAATATTCTCTCAGGTTTGTTGCCATTAAAGTTTTATCTTCTGTTTTAGTCGCTGGAATTGAAGTCAGAAATCCTCAGTGGGGGAAGGCAACAGGCTGTGGCTAAAGAGGGCTTCACATTCCAGGTAGCCACTGGATGAGGGCTCAGTGAAGCTGTTGATTTTGGTGGGAAAGCTCAAGTGGGAGAAATTTAAATTTCATGTTCAGAGAAGGTTCCTTTCTGGTCATATACTTGTTGCGCCTTGGCCCAGTGAAGATTTCTACGTTCGCACTTCACTTTTTTAGAGCACAGATTCTTCCAGCGGGGACAAGGATGTCGGCTGTAGCTTAAGAGGGTTCCATGAGGCTGGACATCTTCTCCACCAAGTCCCACTGGATTGGATTTGCTGCTGCAGAGAAGAAAATAGCAGTCACAAACTGAATCTTTGACCCAGCAGTGATGCACTTTTGTCAGATCAGCTTGGCAGGTTGGTCCCAGTTTGTCAATGGTTCTCAGATATAAAAGTTGGCAAAAACATTCCTAGGCCCAGGTTTCAGCCAATGGTCCAGGGCCTTGGGGAAAGCACTTGGGGTCAACACACACAGAAGACAGCAGCCTGGTCCAGGGCAGGCTCAATTGGAATTGGTCAGCTCAGCAGTTGCTGGAATGGCCTCTGGAAGCTTGTTGCTTCACTATAGATCAAACAGGAGGTCAGCCAACTGACACTTGGATTCATTTTTGGTGTCCTGGGTTCAAGTGAAGCAGATCTAGCCTTCCTTCATGCCCTTCAGACAGCAGATATGTACTTTTTCTGATTCTTCCCTGGTCCGGGAGTGTTGAGAGGAGACTACTGGGGGTGCCACATGTTTGCCCATTGCCAGATTGTGGGAGGGGGGCTGACTCCTGCACATTTCCCAACCAATGGGGTAAATGTTCCCAGGGGTGACCCTACCCACTTTAGCAGCACTTCCTTTGTGTTTTACTACAAGCTATTCCAAAGTATCACTCTCTCCATAAATCTAACATGGCAGGACCCCTTTCCACTGGTTATCCTAGCCACCAAGACATTTGGCTAGGATAACGGGCAACTCTCTCTTTTGGTCACTAACAACCAGTTCTGGTGCAGCTCCCATATCCCACTGGGTTTGGAGCCATGCAAGCTAACTAGTAAGACAAAGGGATGCAGGCCTAGGTGTGAGCTGCATCTGCCAGTGACAGGTTAGGCACCCTTTGAAGCGGATACAGTCCCAGATCAGTCCCACTGAAGTTTTACATTCTCAAGTTGTGTGCCAAGAGTCCTCTTCGCATTGGAGAGGGTCACAAGGAGCAAGGAGAGCGTTGCGGGCGGTGTCAGCGTGGTGCAAAGAGCAGAGCATGCATAGCAGGCGGGCAGGCTGGTGCTAATCCGTGTTGGTGCTCTGTGGGTGACCAATGCTTGCTATGTGAAGAGGTGGGCTGGCGGAAGCTTGTGATGAATTTTGGTACGAGTTGCGCGGTCTCAGTACAAACAGGCCAATTTGCTGTATTGAAGACCCCAAAAACTTGATTTAAAGAGCCTGTGAGTCACTCCAAGTGCCGAGGACCTGAGAGGCACCATTTGGGGGTCAGGACTCACTGCAGCTGTGTTGAGGAACTAGTTGGGGAACCTTTTATGTCCCTGAGGCTCAGATCAGGAGGCCAGCAGACTATCCCATGAGTCACTCTGAGATCCTGGGTTTAAGATGAAGTTGCAGGTCCAGTTCTCCTTCTCCAGCTAAGAAGGCAGCAGGCAGCAGGTCAACAAAGCAGTCCTTTAGAGCAGTAGTCCAGCAGAGTGGCAGTCCTTGTAGCAGCACAGCAGTCCTACTTCCTGGAAAAGCATCCACAAGTCCAGAAGTGTACTCAAGAGTTGGTGTCTGAGGTTCTTCTTTTATACACTGTTGTGCCTTTAAAGTGGGGAGATGTTTCTAGAGACATACCTTTGAAGTGCATGGATGCCCTGTCTTCTTGGCCCTGGTTTCAGACTATCTACAGGGAGTATGCAGCCCTTTGTGTGGAGACAGGGCAGAGCCTACTCAAGTGTAAATGGGGCTGAGCCCATCTCCTCCCACCCATCCTTCAAGTGATGACCGATCCAGTCACACCTAAGCTTCCCGTTGTGTGTGTGGCTGTCTACGAGGAATGCACAAGGCCCAACTGTCAATTACACCGAGTTGTGTGACTCAGAAACAGGGTGCAGACACCAAATGCCTAAGGCAAGAACATGTCAACTTTCTAAAATAGGCCTTTTCAGAATTGCAATTTAAAATCAGACTTCACCTTAAGTTAGGATTTTGAATTGTGATCCTAGAGACACCAAACTTGAACTGGTTATCGCTTCATATTTGGAACTACACTTAAAAAATGTAATAAGGCAAGTCCAATGTTATCCGATGGGAAGATAGGCCTTGGCAATAGTGAAGAACTAATTTAGGAGTTTATGACTACCAGGGCATGTAAAATTAAAAGTACATGTCCTACATTTTTAATACATTCCACCCTGTCCCCTGGGCGGTCCAGGGCCTATCTTAGGGGTGACTTATATGTATTAAAATGGAAGGGTTTGGCCTGGCAAAATGTTTACTTTGTCAGGTTGAAATGGCAGTTTAAAACTGCACATGCAGGCTCTGCAGTGGCAGGCCTGAGACATGTTTAAAGGGCCGCTTAAGTGGGTGGCGCAACCAGTGCTGTAGGCCCATTTGTAGCATTAATTTTAGAGGGCCTGGGCACATGCAGTTCCAATTTCCTAAGGGATTAGGAGTAAATTAAATATGTGAATTAAGAATAAGCCAATGTTACCATGTTTTAGGAAAAGAGCACAGGCACTTAAGCACTGGTTAGCAGTGGTAAAGTGCAGAGAGTCCTAAGGCTAGCAAAAACGAGGTCAGTAAAAATGGAGGAGGAAGGCAACAGGTTTGGAGATGAACCTGTAGATATGGTCAAGTCCAACAGTAATATAAAAGTGACTTTACCATTAAATTGGATTTTAAGTTCCTATTTTAAGTTCCTATTAAAAAAACCTCCTTAAATCATTTTTCTAGATGCTCCCAACCAAACATAAGCATAACAAGGTGTTATAATGTAACCCAGTGCTCCCTATGGAAGAGCGTGCCTTGCTACAGTGAAAAAATACTTTGGAGGTTTTTCACTGCCAGGGCATGTCATCATCATCATAATCACTTTATTCGGTTAATTAAAACCATAAAAGCATGCTAAAAAACCATGATAAAACAGGATAAAACATAATCATCAAACAAAATCAGTCAGTCATGTTATAAATTCCAAATTACCAACTGTACATTATTAAGATATTTAAAAAGAGAATAAAATTACAGAACATGATTTTCAACGCCCAGGTACACATGCAATTTATGTTAAAAAAGGAGCAAGCGTTAAAATATCAAATCATATGGACCCATCTTTTTTTCCTTTCTCTGACTGCCGCCACCAAAAAACTAGCAACATTAAAAGTATCCCAAACATTATTCAGCATCTGCAAATATATTAAGGCTGGCCTAGCCTGCAAAAAGCCTTTGTTTATTAAAATTGGTAATATAAAATGTTTACTGATGTGCAAATAGTGCTCACAGAACAGAACAAAGTGCAAGGTATCTTGAGTGGAGAAATTATCGCAGGTGCAGGGACCCAAATCCTTAACCTTTCTCCACCCCTGAGGTTTGGCAAGTAAAAAATGCAGACAGTTGAGTCTGAATCTTACTAAGAGGAAACGATGATGGGGCTTAGTAACTACCTCTAAATAGGGTTCCATAGAGTGGTTTGTTTTTACTAATTGATAGGCCCGTACTGTCGGTTTCATCAGCTCACTAGCCTCTCTTTCTATATGTGCCAGGCGTAAAAATTATATCTTAACCCACAACAAATTTTTCTGAAGTAGTTTATCTGGCGCGTTAAATAACTCAGGGCGACCTAGTTGTGTTGCTGTCCTTTCTATATGACTCAACCAGGGAATGCTGCTTGCTCTATCTAAAAGTAGGCAATCAAGGATAATCTCCCAGTTCATTTCTAATTCAGGATTGGTCCAGATCGAAATCCATTTGAGTAGGGGGGCCAATCTAATCAAATCTGACATGAAACCAATGCCAATTTCTTGATGTATGATATAAGAGGGTGTTGATTGTGGAACTGAGAGCAAGCTTCTCAGAAATTTATTTTCAACTATTTGAAGATCTTCAACATCCTTATATCCCCAGATTTCAAAGCCATAATTTGAAATAGCCATACTTTGTGCTCCATATATGTTTAGCATTGCTTGCACTGGCTTTGCCCCTAACCTGCCCGCAAAATCAAGCACCGCTGCTGTCGATCTGGCCATGAAAATCAATAAAGGGTTCTGGCCCATAATCAGTAAGGCTGGACCAATCTATAATCGATACAACGACACAACTGCCAACACTGATAATTCTTCACTACTTCACTCTTACCAATCACACGTGACACACAACGTGAATTGGAAAACATATAAATGTTTTTATTCTCTTTTTATATTTTTTGACATTTTAAAGCATTATTTTCGAAAAGCAGTTCATGTTATTATTATCATGGACATTTAAAACGTTCATAGGACCACAAAAACAATACAACCATATAACACAAAGTGATTCAATTTCACATAAAACACTACAATACATTTCATACTTAACATTTTGCATAGTGTGAGCAAGCTCAGATTCCAACAGACACTAAAGAAAAGAAAAGAGAAAGAATAGAAACCCAAGGGAAGTTTGAAAAAATATATATATACACCACATTATCCAGATGCAACATAAACCCAGGGGGAAGAAGCTGGCCAAACAGTTTTATATTCAGGTCGTGCGAAAATCAATTTCATTAGTTGTCATGACACACTGTGGACCTGATTTAGCAATTTAACAAAAAATACTTGTTTGGACACAACAACACGGTCAACGCGTTTCAAACCCAAAAGTGTTTTGGGGTTATCCTCAGGACCTGGAAAGTGAGCTAAAAACAAAAGAAAAAAGGGGGTGCATATGTTACCAATCAAACCAATCCATTTGTAAGCACTCAAACTTGTCTCAGTTTCGTAAGAAGTACTTTTTACCTTTATAGAATCTTTATTTTGGCACCACCTGTGCCACACGAGACTTCGGCCATGGCGTTTCTCTTGGCTTTCCTGTGTGGTACCCATGTGCCCCTATCATCGAACAGGACGCCTAGGTACGAAAATGTAGTGACCCTAGTTATTTCATTTCCTTCACAATAGAGTGTTTTGGGTTTTCTTGGTTTAGCGCCCATGATCATTGTATGGGATTTAGAAAGATTTACATTAAGATCCAATTATCCCATAAAATCGGCAAAAGAGCTCAGAAGACACTGAAGGCCAACTGCTGTACTGGCTAAAAGAGTGGCATCATCCGCATATAAGAGTGCTGGTATCAATCGTTCCCCCACACTTGGGATATCTTTGCTGGCCCCCCCCAAAACTGAACCTAATTTATTAATATAAAGGGTGAACAGTAGGGGTGCTAAGATGCATCCCTGTCTGAGTCCTCTAATGATATGTATCCCCTGTGTATGATTCCCCCTTTGATCAAACCTTACTGTGGCCGTAAGATCCCTATGCAGATCAGATAAAAAATGTACAATGTTCTTGTCCATAGTTGGAATAGTAAGACCCAAAGTTTGGATCTGTTCACCCGGTCAAAGGCCGAGGACAGATCCATGTAGGCCAGATGTAGAGTCCCTTTCTTAGTGATGGTATATTTTCCTGCTAGAAGATGCAGGTTGAGACACTGGTCCATGGTGCCTCTACCCTTCCTAAAACCATATTGCAGGCTAGACAAAACATTACACTCATTCATCCAGTCTGTCAATTTGGTGAGGATCACCCGGCCTAACACTTTAACCGCCGAATCAATCAGTGAAATTGGTCTATAGCATCGTGGATCTCCTCTACACCCTTTTTTAAAAACAGGGACAATAATCGACTTGAACCAGGATCTCGGCAGTCCATATCGACACTCCGTATTAAAAACATGTGCCAGTATTTTTGACCATTGTGTTACATCAATCTTAAAAAGATCAGCTGGGACCCCATCTGGTACAGGAGCTTTATTTCTTGTCATTTGGGCAATTCCATGGCTACTTCATTTTCAGAGAAAGCCATATTATAAGCTTCGGCCATAGATGGTGTACCTGTAGGTCCCTGTTCTATCTGATCGCCATATATATCTTTAAAATGGTTAAACCACTGCTCCCCAGGTATATTACATTCTACAGTAGTACCGCTGAGGCCAGAGAAAAATGGCTTGTTGACTATATCCCAGAACTTAGCACTGTTCTTAATAACATTTACGGAAAGCAGATCATTCCAGGCCTCCTGTTTAATTTCTGTTTTACGGGTGCATAGGGCCTGCTTATATGCTTTCCTTAGTGCAGCTATTAAAGTTCTGTCTTGGGGTTTTTGTTTTAACACAAAGAGTAGCTTTTGATGAGCAGCTGTACAGTTATGAACGAACCACCTCTCACCGCTATTAGAGAATTCCTTATTAGGACGTGTAAGGGCGCTGGCCACCTGCTTACAGATCCTATCATACACTGTGAGAATTTCTTCTTCCATTTGCCTAACCTCTTGGCATAGGTCTATCTCATTCCCAACGGTATCTAATAGATTATTTAAAAAAAGGTCCGGTACTACCTTACACCATTTGAGTCTACGGTCTTGATCCTTTGTTTTCAAATTAGGAGCTGGGGCAATCCTCTCTATTTTCGATATATCCTTAAGACACCCTGTTAATGTAAATTGTATGGGATTATGGTCACTAAAATGTGACCATTGTGCGGCATAGGCAAATACCAAGGGTAATAAGGCTGCATTAATGAATATATATTCAATTGTTGAATTTGCGCCCCTTCCCTTAAAGGAAGGGATAACAGCCTCTTAATTCGTAAAATTAGGGTATGACAGACCAAATTCCGCTAAAATATCCTCTAAGTAACCCTTTTGTTGTGTATGTTAAAATGTGTCTCCGAATGGTTACCTGGGCCAAGATCATCGGCAACCATGCAATTCTTTTTACACAAATGTATATTAAAATCACCCAATAGGATAACCGAATACGGTGTGATTTGATTTTCCCTCTATGAATCTAAAAAACGGTTCAAACTGCATAAATGTTCATTTGCAGAACATTTTTCAAATGAATTATAGAAATTAACAACAAGTACTTTAGGCGCATTAGTGGGCGTAATCTGAACCACAAGACAATTGCCAGGCCCAGAATCTAGTTTACAATGGTTTCCTCTGACCTTTAAGGAAATTAAGGTTATTAGGCCACCCTTTGCTCTACCAGCTACGGAAGACCGTGCGGGCTCGAAATAAGTTGTATAACCATCAAGCCAGAGGGTATGCTCGGTTTCCCAGGTTTCTTGGAGCCCCACCACATCATGCTCCCTTTTTAAATCAAGCCACCTGGCATCATCTATTTTATTCCAGATGAGTACCTTAGAGGTTTCCTTTATTCCATCTTTCTCCCCCATTGTTATACTCATAGTAGAAATGTTCTGATTAACCAGAGGCAAACCATGTATGGGGGCAGATTTGTTAGTCAGTCATTAGTATCTAACTGACTCAAGGGAAGAAATCTATTTGCTAATTCAAGGTTATTTCCTGCTGCCCTCTCTCTGGTTACTGCTGCTGTATTTAAAGGGCATATAGTTGGATGAGAAGAATTCAGAGAAAGTTGACAACCATCCCTATTCTTACTTTTGATACCTGACCCATTGCTGACTAACCCTAAGGGGCATCTAAATATGGCTGTGTGGTCTATAGCCTGATTTTCCACTACTGGGCAGTAGAAATATCCAAGAGGGAAAGCTTTTATGCCACCCAAGCCTTGGTTACTTCCTTCTCGAAACAGCCAACCAGCTACGTTAGTCTGGTCAAAATTAATAATAATACAATCACCATCTTCAGACTTAATACCCCGACCAACCCATCCCACCCGCCTGGCCATTATATGTGTGACGATGCACTAGCCCCCTCGTCCGACAATTCCGTACACCAGTATTTTACTTTGCGAATAAGCTCATCCGTAGTTTTCATTATGTTGTCTTTGAGGGGGGGGGTACCCCTACTAGCACTGCTACTTGAGGGGTAGCCTCAGGTGGTAAGTGGAGCCTACATCTATTACCAACCCAGTGCGGGGGGTTTACTTACCTTTATCAATGAGGGAGATTCTGACAGCAGATGAGACCCCATATGGTTAGGGATGGCAACCGCCTGTCTCGTTTCTTTCTTTTTTCCAGGGATATCAAAGTCAGGCTTAGAGGGCCAGGAATGTAGAATATTATGTTGCGCCCCCCCTCATAGGTGGCGCTACCTTTGGCTCATATGGGATATTTTGAACACTATTAGGCGTGTTATACATCACATTATTATCATTTGCACTACAATTGGAGTCCATCAGTTCAACCAATTGAGATTCTATTCATAAGAGTTTTGCCATCATGCCTTCTCATACATTCTTAACACATATTTTATTTTTTATTTTTTATTTTTTTTTTAAAGTTTTATATAGCGCTGGCTAGACCCAGAGGTATCAGAGCGCTTTACATGTGAGGATAATATAAAGCAAACATGGCATACAAATAGATAAAAAAGATAATGAAACAACGTGTGAGATATACATAACAAAGATAAATATACAGGTACAAGAGCTATACACTTCAAGTAACTAGGTATATGATGTTCGGGAAAATGGAGAGATATTACTGAACAAAATGTAACATGGGGATTGGAGATCAGGTGCAAGACACAGGTTAGGACCCCCGATAATAATTGTGCCAAACATGGCGTATAAGTAGATTTAAGATAAAGACAACAGCATGTGAAATATACAAATGAAATAGTTAAACAAATCAAACAAATAGATAAACAAATCAAATAGATAAACATGGGCAGGAGCTATACATATCAGGTAATTAGGCAGATGATGTTCAGGAAATGTACAAGTATTTCTGGACTAATATGAAATGGTGAACTTTGAGATCAGGTTCAGGTCACAGGTGAGGATCCCCAATAATAGTTGAGGAGGTGTATTTTGAGGTCTTTTTTGAAGCTGAAATAGGAGGGGTTGCAGCGCAGGTTTTTTGGGAGGGCATTCCAGATGATAGGGGCATTACCAGAGAAGGAGCGTGATTGTGTAGCTTTCTTTTTATGCAGTGGTGGTATAAGGAGGAGGGAGTTGGTGCTTCTCAGAGGTCGTGTGGTGCCCGCAATGATGAGTTTCTTGGAGAGGTACTGCGGGGTGTTTTGGTGGAGGGCTTTGTGAGTGATGCAGGCAGTTTTGTAGGCAGATCTGCCTTCAATAGGGAGCCATTTAAGAGATTTGAGAGCCGGGGATATGTGATTGAAGCGTCTGCAGTCTGTAATGAGCCTGGCTGCAAGGTTGAGCACAGCTTTGATAGGAGCTAGGTGGACCTTGGGGATTCCGTTGAGGATGGCGTTACCATAATCAATACGTGAAAGAACAAGTGCCTGAACTACAAGTTTAAAGTCATCGGTAGGTATAAAGGGTTTGATTTCGTGACGGAGAGTGAAGAGGGCTCCTTTAGCAGAGTTTTTGATGTGGACGTTAAGGGTTAGGGCGTTGTCGATAGAGATACCAAGAGATTTGACAGAGTTGGACAGGGTAGTGAGCAGTTTAGTGCGTTAAGGTCAGTGATCCATGATTGAACGGGGAGGGGGTTGTTTTTAGGGGAGAAGAGAATGATTTCAGTTTTATTAGGGTTAAGTTTGAGATGATTTGAGTGGAACCAGGATTGGATCTTGGTGAGGGTGTTGTTCAGGTGTAAGATGTCAGCATGAGTTTTAATCTTGTAATAGATTTGGGTGTCATCGGCGTAGAGGTGGTAGTTGATGCCTGCTTGTTTAAGAATAAGGGTGAGGGGTTCCATAAAGAGGTTAAAGAGGGCAGGAGAGAGAATAGACCCTTGGGGGACTCCAAGGGAGACAGGAGTGGGGTTGGAAAGACAATTTTGAATTTTGATTTTCTGAGTTCGGTGTTGTAGGTAGGAGACGAACCATTTGTAGGCAGTATCCTTGAGGCCGAAACGGGTCCTAAGCACATTAAGTAGGGCTGAATGGTTGACTGTATCGAACGCAGCGGAGAGGTCAAGGAGGATAAGAAGGCAGGTCTCGCCATTGTCAAGTGAGTGGTGGATGTCATCGACGACATTTAGCATTGCCGTTTCGGTGCTGCAGCCTTTCTTGAAGCCTGATTGAAAGGGATCGAGTAGGTTGAAGTTTTCGATGTGTTTGTCTAGTTGTAGTAGGACACATTTTTCAAGGACCTTTGAGAGAAGGGGAGGTTAGTGATGGGGCGGAGATTGTTTAGGTCATTGGGGTCAGCATTGGGGTTTTTGATTATGGGAGAGATTTGTCCAAGTTGAAGGGAGGTGGGGACACAGCCAGTGGAGAGAGAGGTGTTGATGATTGTGGTCCAGTATGGGGTGATGATGTGCTTAAGTGCAGGGACAAGGTTAGAGGGTAAGGGGTCTTTTGTGTGGGAGGACGGTTTAAGATTACCAATTATTTTAAGGACTTCTAGCTCAGTCACGGGGAGGAAGTTGAGCAAGGTGGCATTGTTCTTTAATTGTGAGTTAGGGGAGTTGGTTTCCGGAGGAGTGGCAGTGGGTAGGTGTGCGGAGTGATTAGGGGGGGTGAGGAAGTAGGCGGGACAGGAGAGTCACTAGAGAGCGATAGAGTAGAGGGCGGATGAGAGGAGGGGTCAGCTGGTCGAGGGGATGTGGAGTAGGCATTAGAGGTGAGGACGGGCATGCATAGGGATTTGGAGGGGAGCTGTGTGGAACGGAAGGATTGATCAATTTTGGCTTTTTTTTTTTTTTTTTTTCGAGAAGAAGTGGGAAATTTCTTCGCATCTGGCTGAGGAGGCGATCAGATTTGGAGGTACAGGCGAAATTTGGTTACGAATGATTTTGAAGAGTTCCCTAGGTCTGTTTTTGGCACAATCTTGTTGTGTGCGGAAGAAGGATGCCTTTTCCTTGAAGATGTGTTTTTTGTACGAGGATCTAGCATGTCTGAGGAGTGCAAGATGGGAGGGAGAGGGATGGTGTCTCCAGGTTCTTTCCGACAGTCTGAGTGATCGTCGTTCGTTATTAAGCTCGGTATTAAACCAAGAGTTGGAGGGGTGATTCTTTGGTTTTTGAGTTTAGGCGGGGCTAGTTGATCAAGAATACCAGTGACAGTCTTGTTAAAGTGTTCAGTGAGCTCATTAGCATTTTGTGAGGGGGGAATGAGACGAAGTTGAGCTTGGAGTTTAGACTCAAGAACACCCGGAGGGATATGTTTTAGATTTCTGGTCAGTTTCTTAGGTCTGTTAATTTTGGAAGTGGGGAGATTTGCATTGGTAGCAATGGTGAACAGTATAAGGTGATGGTCAGACCAGTCAATGGGGACGATATTGGTCACGGAGGCCAGATCTTCGTTGGAAAGAATGGCGTCAAGGATGGCTCCTTTGGTGTGTGTCGGGGACATGCATATTTGTTTGAGTTCATTGATCTCAAGTAGATTAGTGAGGAGGGAGATAGTGGGATCATCGGGATCATTCCAATGGAGGTTAAGATCCCCCAGAAAGAGATTTTTTGAGTTGGATAATGAGGATTGTGTCAGGAGCTCAGATATATCCTCGATGAAGGTCTGGGGGGGGCCCGGAGGGCGATAGATGTTGTGAAGACGAATTGGGTGGGAATTTTGAGTTGTCAGTTCAGCTTCCAGGTATTCGCAGGATGAGTAGCCAGAATTATTGACAAGGGATAGCTGAAGTTCATTTTTAAAGATAATGGCTAGACCACCCCCAACTCTGTCAGGTCTATCTTTTCTAAGAATAGAGTATCCCGGTGGGGAGAGTAGGTCAAGTATGCTCGTTGAGTGGTCTTTGAGCCAGGTTTCTGTGAGGAATGCAATGTCAATGGATTCACTCAGGATAGTCTCCGAAATTTCTGTGGCATGTTGGACTGCGGAGCGACAGTTGACAAGCATACATGTAAGTGGTGTGGGGTCACATATGGTGGGTGGGCCAGTGTGGATCGATGTGAGTTGGGGCCTTGGTCTGGGGGAAGCGGGGGAGGAGGGGATTCTATTAGTCCCCAAGATAACAGGGATGTGGGAGTAGGGGAGTAGAGGGTTGGTGGTTGGTAAGCTAGGAAGGTAAGAGTTGCATAAGTCGGAGAGGTCGGACGGGGAGAGCTGGTTCGAGGTGCGGCGAGGTCTATGTATACGGCAGCGGAGAGGAGTCGATCTCCAAAGATTGTGTTTGGTATTAGGGATTTTCGGGGGGAATTTTTGGGAGGGATTTTTGGGGGGATTTTTGGGTGGGGCTGTGTGGGGATTTTATGGTGAGGGAGGGTTCTGGAGCTGGGGAAAATGAAGTCTTTCCTGAGTTGAGAGAGTTTAGTAATCAAATTAGATAGGTCAAGTTCGATGTTGTGTAGGCTCTGGGCAATTAAGGTGAGGGGAGGTACCGAGGGGGGGTGGTCTGGGTTAGTTACGGAGGGTGGACTGATGTGTGAGGGGGAAGATAGGGAAGTGGGTGTGGAGTGGTGATGGGGCTGTTAGGTGTGAGGGGTTCAGTAATCAAATTGGATAGGTCAAGTTCAGTGTTGAGTAGGCTTGTGTCAATTGGGGTGGAGGGTGGTACTGAAGGGGCGTGGGCTGGGGGTAGGGAATGATCTGGGTTAGTTGCAGAGGGTGGACTGATGTGTGAGGGGGAAGATAGGGTAGTGGGAGTGTAGTGAGGGGTGACGTGGCTGTTGGATGAGAGGGGTTCGGTAATCAAATTAGATAGGTCGAATTCACTGTTGTGTATGTTCGGGGCAATTAGGGTAAGGGGAGGTACTGAAGGGGCATGGGTGGGGGAATAGAATGATCTGGAGGTAGGGAATGGTCTAGGTTAGTTGCGGAGGGTGGCCTGAAGTGTGAGGGGGGAGATAGGGTAGTGGGTGTGGAGTGAGGGGTGACGGTGCTGTTAGGTGTGAGGGGTTGGGCTAGGTTAGCCAGGAGGTTAAGAACTTCAGGAGATGTGGTCAGAGAGGATAAAAGGGAATATAGTGAGTGGAGAGCAGATAAATTGGGGTGGAGGGGTTGTGTATTTGTCGGGGGTTGGGATAAAGGATTGGGAGGCGGAGTTAGGAGGGCCTGAAGGGGCAGGATAGGTGGGATGGGGAGGAGACGAGGGTGTACGGGAAGGGTAGGAGGAGGGGGGTGAGGAGTTGTATTAGGGGATTGAGGGGCAAGGACGATGGAGTACGTGAAGAGTTGGGTAGGGGGGAGAGAGGTTGGGGGGTCAGGCAGAGGCGGGGTTATGGGAGGGGAATGATAAGTAGATGGCAGGGATTGGGGGCAACTGTTTTTAGTGGAGGGGTTCGAGGAGTGTGAGTTCCGGGGGTTAGGGGGGGAGAGGGAAATTAGTGGGGGATGAGAGATAGGTAGCAGTGGTTGGGGGATGTCATTTGCTGTAGAGAGGTCCAGGGAGGGTGATGGTGAAGTCGATTTTTGGAGGATGGTGTTAGTTGGCTGGTTGAGGGTGGAGGTGGAATGAGGGGGAGGGGGGAGGGAGAGGTTGGAGGGGCGTTATTCAGTAGGGGGAGGGAGTGTAGGGCGCAGAGTGGTCAAGGAGGAGGGACATAATGCTGAAGTGGTGTTCGAAGATGGAAAGGTGGGATACCGTGGCTTGTATGAGGATGTTACCTGTTTTGAAGATGGAGATATCAATATCACCAGGAAAGGCTGGGGAGGGAGTGGTGGATATTTTGAATCCATATGGTATTTTGGTTGATTTAGAGATTGGGAGGTGTTGTAGGAACATGCTTTTCCATTTGGAAGGACGTTTGGAGTAAAAGATGTAGTTGGTTATAATGGGGGAGGTGAGGCTGAGGTAGTTATCAACAATGAGTGTTTCAGGGTTACGGATAAGGAGTTTATATTTGAAGTTTTTCTTGGCATGTTTGGAGAGATTGGGGGGTAGAGAATGGTCCATGAGTTGGGGCCATGTTTGGAGAGAGTAGGGTCCTGGGGGTGATGGTCAATGCTGTGAGGGGGCATGTTGGGTAGACGTGAGAGGAAGAGAGAGTGGCGAGAGGGAGGTTAAGGAAATGGGGGTCGAATAGGAGATGAGGATTGGGAACCAAGGGGGCACTGGGAGAGTGGGGGTAGAAATATGGGGGCTAGACAAGGAATAGGGTGGACAGGCGAAGAATTATAAAATCGGCAACAAGGGGCAGATCAATTAGATATACAAATTATATCGACAGCATGGAGCAAATCAAATATATAAGCAGTCGGCACAAGTGGGGCAGATCAATCAATCAATCAATTAATCATGTCACTTATAAAGCGCACTACATACCCGCGAGGGTCTCAAGGCGCTGGGGGAGGAGGGGGGGTGGTGCTGCTACTGATCGAAGAGCCAGGTCTTGAGGAGTCTTCTGAAGGCCAGTAGGCCTTGGATCTGTCGGAGGTTGGTGGGGAGGGTGTTCCAGGTCTATGCGGCGAGGTGGGAGAAGGATCTGCCTCCGACGGTCGTTTTCCGGATGCGGGGGACTGTGGCAAGGGCGAGGCTGGTCGAGCGGAGCTGGCGGGTGTGGGTGTAGAAGCTGAGTCGTCTGTTGAGGTAGGCTGGTCCGGAGTTGTGGAGTGCTTTGTGTGCGTGGGTGAGGAGCTTGAAGGTTATCCTCTTGTTGACAGGGAGCCAGTGTAGGTCTCTCAGGTGGGGTGTGATGTGGCTGCGTCGGGGGATGTCGAGGATAAGACGTGCAGAGGCGTTCTGGATGCGTTGCAGCCGTCTCCAGGAGCTTAGCCGTCGTTCCTGCGTAGAGGGCGTTTCCGTAGTCCAGCCTGCTGGTGACGAGGGCCTGGGTGACTGTTTTTCTTGTTTCGGTGGGGATCCACTTGAAGATCCTGCGGAGCATTCGGAGGATGTTGAAGCAGGATGAGGAAACGGCGTTGACCTGCTTAGTCATGGAGATGGTGGGGTCGAGGATGACCCCTAGGTTGCGTACGTGGTCGGTGGGTGGCGGGGCTGTTCCCAGTGATGTTGGCCACCAGGAGTCATCCCAGGCTGAAGGGTTGGAACCAAGGATGAGGACCTCCGTCTTGTCCGAGTTCAGCTTCAGGCGGCTGGTCCTCATCCATTCGGCGACGGCCTTCATTCCTTCGTGGAGGTGGGCTTTGGCGGTGTGAGGGTCTTTGGTGAGGGAGAGGATCAGCTGGGTGTCGTCGGCGTAGGAGATGATGTTGAGGTTGTGCTGTCGGGCGACGTGGGCGAGGGTGCCATGTAGATGTTGAACAGCGTTGGGCTGAGGGAGGAGCCTTGGGGTACGCCGCAGATGATCTTGGTGGCCTTGGATCGGAAGGGGGCGAGGCGGTCGCTTTGTGTTCTGCCGGAAAGGAAGGATGTGGTCCAGTCCAGGGCCTTCTCTTGGATCCCGGCTTCGTGAAGGCGTGTTCGTAGTGTGTGGTGGCAGACCGTGTCGAAGGCGGCTGATAGGTCCAGGAGGATGAGGGCTGCTGTTTCTCCGTTGTCTAGCAGGGTCCTGATGTCATCGGTGGCGGCGATGAGGGCGGTTTCGGTGCTGTGGTTGCTGCGGAAGCCGGACTGGGAAGGGTCCAGGATGTTGTTCTCCTCGAGGTAGCGGGTCAGTTGTTTGTTGACGATTTTCTCGGTGACCTTCGCGGGGAACGGGAGCAGAGAGATGGGTCGGAAGTTCTTGAGGTCCTTGGGGTCTGCCTTGGGTTTCTTGAGTAAGGCGGTGATCTCGGCGTGCTTCCAGCTTTCCGGGAAGGTTGCTGTCTCGAAGGAGATGTTGATTATTTTCCGGAGATGGGGCGCGATGGCTGTACTGGCTTTGTTGAAGATGTGGTGAGGGCACGGGTCTAGCGGTGAACCGGAGTGGATGGTGTTCATGATCTCGCTGGTGTCCTCGTCGTTGATGTTGGTCCAGGAGAGCAGGCGGTTGGTGGTTGTGGGGGCAGTGGTCTCGGTGGTTGCATCGGCGGTCGTGGTGTTGAAGCTGTCGTGGATGTCGGCGATTTTGCGGTGGAAGAAGGTGGCCAGTGAGTCGCACAGGTCTCGCGACGGCTGGATGTCGTTGGTGTTGGAGCTGGGGTTGGAGAGTTCCTTCACGATGTTGAAGAGCTCTTTGCTGTTGTGTGCGTTGTTGTCTCAGGCGGTCTTTGAGTGAGGCCCTTTTGGCGGATCTGATGAGGTGATGGTGACTGCGGGTGGCGCTCTTGTGGGCAGCGTAGCTGTCCGCTGTCCGTTCGTGGAGCCAGATCTTCTCCAGTTTTCGGCATGTTCGCTTGGAGGCCTGGAGGTCTTCGGTGAACCAGGTGGCTTTCTTGCTGGTGTGGCTGTTGGGCGGATTCTTGAGCGGGGCGAGGGTGTTGGCGCAGTCGTCGATCCACTGTCTGAGGTTGCGGGCGGCGGTGTCGGGGTCGGAGGGTTCGGCGGGTGGGCTCAGGGCGAGGGTTGTGGTTAGCTGGTCTTCCGTGACTCTGCTCCAGCAGCGGCGAGGCATTTGTTCGGTGCGGTGGTGCGTGGTGGGCTTCCTGTAGGTGAAGTGGATGCAGTGGTGGTCAGTCCACTGGGGTTCGGAGGTGTGGTTGAAGGAGACGTGTGGGCTTGCGGAAAAGATGGAGTCGAGCGTGTGGCCGGTGGCGTGGGTGGGTGTAGTCACGAGCTGTCTGAGTCCGAGGGTGGCGAGGTTGTCGATCAGGGTGGTGGAGTTGGTGTCCTTGTTGTTCTCGAGGTGGAAGTTCAGGTCCCCGAGGAGGATGTAGTCCGTGGAGGCGATGGCGTGTGTGCTGACGAAGTCAGCGATGGAATCGCTGAACTGTGGTCGGGGTCCGGGGGGTCTGTAGATGAGGGTTCCTCTGAGGGTGGTGTTGGGATTGGTGTAGATCTGGAAGTGCATGTGTTCGGCGGTGCTGAGGGTGTCGTCGGTGTTGGTTGAGACTCTGAGGGTGTTCCTGTGGACGATGGCAATGACTCCTCCGACTCCGTTGGTGCGGTCCCTGCGGGTGATCTTGTATCCGTCCGGGATGGCAATGGCGATGTCGGGGGCTGAAGCGGGATTCAGCCAGGTCTCCGTCAGGAATGCGACGTCTGGGGAGGTTGAGTCGAGAAGGTCCCAGAGTTCGATGGCGTGTTTGCGGACGGAGCGGGTGTTGAGGAGGATGCATCTGAGGTAGTTGGGTTCTTTCCTGGGCGGTGGTTTGGCGGGGCGGGTGCTGGCGAAGCTGCAGTTCCGGCAGGTGAAGGGCCCTTGGGTGCGCTTTGGGGTGGCCTGGTAGCAGGCGTGATCTTTTCCGGGGTTGAGTGCGTGGAGGGTGCTGGCGTCGTATCGGCGTCTGTTGATGTGGCGGGCGCGGGGGATGCCCGGACCAGGGGGTCTGGCGCTGGGCGCGGTCACGGCGCGGACGGGCGCAGACGGGCTTGCCTTAGGCGCGCCTTCGGCGCGCCAGCGGCGCGCCCGCTGCACACGTCCGCTGCGCGGCCGCACAGCGGCCGCCATAAATGGGGAGGTGGGAGGGAGGAGCAGGGAATGGGGCAGCGAATGGGCAGTGAGGGGGCGGGGCCGCAGGGGCGCAGTGGCGGGAAACAGGCACAGAAGGGAAAACGAGCACAATCAGGGCATCAAGGGGGCACAGAAAGGAAAAAAACGAGCACAATGAGGGGCAGCAAGGGGGCACAGAAAGGAAAAACTAGCACAATGAGGGGCAGCAAGGGGGCACAGAAAGGAAAAACTAGCACAATGAGGGGCAGCAAGGGGGCAAAGAAAGGAAAAACGAGCACAATCAGGGGCAGCAAGGGGGGCACAGAAAGGAAAAAAGCGAGCACAATCAGGGGCAGCAAGGGGGCACAGAAAGGGAAAAAAACGAGCACAATCAGGGGCAGCAAGGGGGCACAGAAAGGAAAAAACTAGCACAATGAGGGGCAGCAAGGGGGCACAGAAAGGAAAAACGAGCACAATCAGGGGCAGCAAGGGGGGCACAGAAAGGAAAAAACGAGCACAATCAGGGGCAGCAAGGGGGCACAGAAAGGAAAAACGAGCACAATCAGGGGCAGCAAGGGGGCACAGAAAGGAAAAACGAGCACAATCAGGGCAGCAAGGGGGGCACAGAAAGGAAAAAAACGAGCACAATCAGGGGCAGCAAGGGGGCACAGAAAGGAAAAAGCGAGCACAATCAGGGGCAGCAAGGGGGCACAGAAAGGAAAAACGAGCACAATCAGGGGCAGCAAGGGGGCACAGAAAGGAAAAAACGAGCACAATCAGGGGCAGCAAGGGGGCACAGAAAGGAAAAAAACGAGCACAATCAGGGGCAGCAAGGGGGCACAGAAAGGAAAAACGAGCACAATCAGGGGCAGCAAGGGGGCACAGAAAGGAAAAACAAGCACAATCAGGGGCAGCAGCAGGGCACACAGACGGAGCTGTGTGGTGGGGGAGCGACCTACCAGTCAAGGGCAGATCAGTATATCAGCATCAAAGTTTGCAAACACGTAGATAAACAATCGGCAAGTACGCGCAGATCAGTAGAAGACAGCACCAATGCTTGCGAGGGTGTGGAATGTTAAAATTAGAGAGGGAATACCGGAAGAGAGGGTAATACAGAATTAAAAATATAGAAAGAGTTAGAGGGACATATGAATAAATCAATGAGCTAAGAAAATACTACACGGTAAAAAGTTTGAGTAAGAGGAATAGAATCCACAATCAATAGAAACAATTAGAAAGGGAATATCTGAAGCAAAGCAAAATAATAAGCGGTAAAAAGTTAGAGTAAGAGGGTAGAGTTGACAGTCAGTAGAGGCAACGACAATACTTGCGAGGGCGAGGAAGGACAGAGTTGGAAAGGGAATGCAGGAAAGGTCACATAAGATTCACAGAACAGATACATAAGCAATGTTGAGGGACAATATAGTGTGGGGTCGGAGGCATCTCCATTTTGTATAGTTTGAAGAGATGTAGTGATTGTCTTGTGGCAGGAGGTAGAATTAGGGAGATAAATTGAACTTATTTCCCAGGCTGATATATTGAGCTTGTTGGTATCGTTACAGTGCAGTCCTATTTCTATGATCAGCAGTTTTCCTATCTCCTAAGGGTATATGTCCTCTTTTTTACTATTGTTGCTAATTTATTTATTTATTTATATTATTTTATGCGTTTATATTTAGCGCGGGCAGTTTCCTAAGGTGTCAGAGCGCATTCACCGTAGGAACAGTAACATTACATGAGGAGAAAATTACAAGTGAGCAAAATACAAAAGCAAGCGTTGGATTCCTTGAGGAAAAAGTGACAATTGTGCAAATAACAAAACAAACAGAGTGCAAAAAAGAGGTAACAAATGATACGTTACAAAAGGAAACAGTGACAGATGTGCATGAATACATAAGATACAGAATAAAAATAGAGGTATAATACTGCAATAAGTGGCAGTCACTCAGAACACACTGGGAAGGCACTAGATGGAGGGGCGTGGCATTGGTGAGTTAACTGGAATATGACCTTTTTCAATAACTGTTAGTTATTGGAGGGTGTGGCCTTGGTCAGTTCATGGGAACTTACAATGGAGTCCTGTTTCTTCGTTCAGCAGTTGTCCTAGCTCCCTGAGGGTATAAGTCCTCTTTCTAATACTATTGTTATAGGAGGGGGCGTGTCCTTGGTCAGATCACGGAGACCATTTTGTTTCCTGAGGGTAATGTGTGGAGGGAAGATGTCTGGGGCAGTAAATCATGTCAATTCCCAAGTGAGTCTCCACAGCTATTTCGGTCTGTTGTTATGTAAGACCGTCTTTGTTACTGCATCGCGGTTTAAGACAGGCTGAAACGTAGGTGGAAACACGACTATTCCCCTTAATGGTATCGTTTTTGCTTCCTGCAGATCAGGCAGTTTGCACTCTGCAGCGCGACCCACCCACACCTCCACTCCAACGCTGCATCTAAGAATTGCCTCTGGGGTCTCGAGGGAGCCGAGGTAAAACCGGGACAGCCCTCTCGCAGCGCTACCCTTTCAAACACACTCCTCGCTCGCTGTCCCTCAGAGAGACGATCACCTGATCTCGACGATCACCTGATCTCGACGATCACCTGATCTCGACGATCACCTGATCTCGTGTTACTCAGATCCATCCAGCGCGACGTTCGGGATCCAGGAGATACAGCTGTAGAACACTCAGCCTCTCACCGGGCACCCGCAGTGAGGCAGCAACGCAGGGAGAGCCTGTCGCCACCAGGCCGGAGGGCTCGATCCTGGCCCAGGGGCAGTAGAGGCTGAGGCTGGAAAAGGCAGGCAAGGCAAGCTCCGACTCACCAGAGACCGGAGTGAGAAGCACTGCGGGAAAACCATGCCGGGGGGGGCTGGATCCTGGCGCCACCCGGACTGGAGGGCTTGATCCTGGCCCTAGGGGAGGAGAGTGTCCCAAAGAATGTCTCCAAGCGTGTTTGAACAAGTTCTCCTACTGCTGCGTTAAGATGCGAAATCAGCCGATCCTCATGGGCCAAAGGTCCTTCACCCCCCTCCTGAGTTAAAAAATCAGTTACAGTGATGTCCTGCTTCATGCCTCTTTTCCTCCTTTTTTTATTGGGGGCCATGATCGGAACAGGGGATGTATTCCCAACCAGTCTTCCCCCTTTTTTAGTTGAGCCTCATAAAAGAGTCGAAGGACTTTGCGTGACCTGGATGGGAGCACCCTCCTCCGCGACTGTATCAGGATCTATATCTACACCTGAGGTTGCATGCCGTGGCACAACTATAAGAGGGGTATTGATGGATACTGCCTCACCCCCCAGGCCAAGCAGTTCCTCTACATCATGAGTTTCATCAGTTAATGCCCCTACTGCAGTTGTTAGATATGATATAATGGAAGCACAATTCCATGGCACCTTTGCCTTAGTCTTAATCCCGTCAGTACTACCAGGCAGTTTGCGCTTACCCATGATAACTTCAAGACGAAAGAGGGTTGGCCCAGCCCAGCCTCTGTCGGGCGCTGACGGGTCCGCCCTTGGCCCAGGCTTCCTTCGGGCACGCCCACGTGCGTCCTGCGCTGTGGGAAGCCCTAAATGCCTTTCTGCGCCTCAGCGCGCAACCTGGAACCCGCGTTGGCGGCGCTCTGCCGCGAGGGATGCCGGGAATGGTAGTCCCCCAGTGTCCTGTGTCCTGTCAGGGTGTTGCTGATTTTCAGGGCATGTAAATCTCTACCTATACATGTTCTACTTGTTAAATATCATGCACCCTGCCCAAAGGGGATTTAGGGCATGCCTCGGGGTGACTTATAGTATGAAAAAGGAAGGTTTAGGCTTGGCAAAAGGTGTATTTTGATAGGTCAAACTGGCATTTTAAAACGTCCCCCCAGGCTGCAATGGCAAACTTGTAGACACGTTTTGCTGTGCTAATTTAGTGGGTGATACAATGAGTACTACAGTCCACTAGTAGCATTTAATTTACAGGCCCTGAGTACATACTATATAATATCATAGGGGCTTACAAATAAATTAAATTTGCCAATTTTATCATGTTTAAAAGGGAGAGAACATGGACTTTACCACTGGTTATTAGAAGTAAAGTGCACAGAGTCCTATGGTCAAGAAAAACGGGTTCAGTTACAGAAGGCAAACATCTGCGGGAATACCACACACAGATGGTAATTTCCAACAGGGCCAATGCCAGAAAAAATTCAATACCTATTCTAGAAGAATACACACAGCTCTAACAGCATTGGCCAAAGCACCCTCCAACAACGTGCGAAACTCAGCTGCAGAATTGTTGCAGGACTACAGGAAATCTTTGTGCCCCTTCACTGATATTGTGCAGAATGAAACAGGCAGACATTGAGCCAGGCATATACCCACTAAAAAGTGCTCCAGAAGAAAAGCCATTATTATGCATTTTCTTTTCCAAGAATGAACATTATGAAAAGGTAGAAACACCATCCAATAACCCATGAGAAGCACACATGTGCTACATTGTGCTCCAGGCCGTGCACGCTTTGCAGAATCGGTTTTGGAACATTTTGCTGAAGCATGAATCACTTGTCGCCCAGGGACGCAGGAACAATAATTTTGAATCCCATTTTCAAGAAAGAACATTTATTGGTTCCCTCACTAGCATAACTCCACCGTGTCCTTAAGAATATAATTTCTATGGGTGTTTTCTATTCTCACAGAAATCCAATTCACACATTTGAATTCCAATCATAGGAGAGACGTTGCTCTTGACCTTCCTTTTCTCAGACAACTCTTGCAGCCTCTCCATTTTGCAGATCCTACTGTGCATTCTATCTCTGTGGAGAAAAAGCACTTGGTACATGTTGTGCTTGCAGACATTGTGTAATGCTTTGCTTCTGTTTTACATTGTGGAGCGTGCTTTAAGGTTAGATTTGCTGCAGGAACCAACCCTTCCCACTGACCCGTGCTAATAAACATCGCATATGAATTCTATGTCACAGAATGCGTCCACCGCTAGGACAGCTTTACAGCAGAATTACTGTTGAATTCAGAACCTCAGAGCCAGGATCAAGTATATCTGCTACATTATTGAGCTTGACATAATCGATTTTCACCCTCCATTAATTGAATATATCCGTAACAAGAAGCAGTGTTTACTGGCTGTGGAATATTTTTTCTAAGATTAGCACATTGTGTTTTCTTGAATGTGTGTCACCATTCGCAGTATTTGTCATTGCCTTTCTTTCACTTGTTGCTAAGGGTTTCTATGTGTTTCCATGGTTTTATGAATTTGTATGCTGAAAACCCTTAAACGCGTTCCCAATTGATTATTTCAACCTATAGAATGTATATTTTCGCTTGGTATCTTTTTCTCTTGATGGTCTTATTCACACCCGAAGGTCAGTCGTGCTCGATGTCCCTTCCTTTTCATTCTTCTCAAGTACCTAACAAAAGAATGATTGAATAAAGTTGCACCTTGTGAATAATAATGTCATTTTCAGCATTTAGTAATTATTTTGCAAGTTGTATAAGTGTGCTAAGAAATGCTTTTAAAAGGAGTTAAGTTTGACTCTGCTTCGCCTTGGAATTGAGATAAAGAACAACTTGTGCAATAGGGGCTAATTAGTAGATGGACAGGTGTACACCTTGATCCTGATTAAAAAAAAATAAAGCGAAGAAAATGCACAGCCGAAACATATGCGGATTTAAACATTTTAACTGTTTTAAAAAGTATCGAAATCCAAATAATTTCATTAGTTTTATTGTCACCATCAATCTAATGGGGTCATTTAAAAGTGACCGTAAATTGGCAACTCCAAACACTGGAGGCAAAGGTGTAACATCTAGAACAGACACACATGGTGGAGATTATCAGTGGTCCATCTGCCATATTAGTCTTTTGGTCTGCACTAGACCATCTGTCATATTCCCACAACTTGGTGATTACAAAAGCAAATGATTTGTGAAGATGCTGAAAAGATCAAACACAAGGAGATGATGGACAGAGCGCTGAAACTTTTCAGACACTCACACCACGTCACAGATCTGGGTTGAATCCATCATCGTTCTTTAGCTCACTTCGCCACCGCAGTTCAGACCCAGCCATATGCAAATCAGTCTAGACCATGTGCCTCGTGGGAACAGTCCAGCCCAAACTGCCAAGCCAGGTCTTCCCAGGACCGGAAACAAGCATCCTGGGACCTGTTTCGGGGTAACACCCTCCATCAGCCAGGCTAGCTTGAATCCAGTGGCAAAGTGAGCAAGGGACCCACGTCTGGGCATACCCTGCCAACTCAGGGCAAACAAAGCAAACACAAGGAGATGATGGACGAAGTGTTGAAACTTTTCAGACACTCACCCCCAGTCACAGATCTGGGTTGAATCCATCATCGTTCTTTTATATCACTTCGCCACCTCAGTTCAGACCCAGCTATATGCAAAATAGTCTTGACCCTGTGCCTCATGTGAACAGTCCAGCCCAACCTGCCAAGCCAGGTCTTCCCTGAACCGGAAACAAGCATCCTGGGATCGGTTTCGGGGTAACACCCCTCATCAGTCAGGCTAGCTTGAATCCAGCAGCAAAGTGAGCAAGGAAACCCACATCTGGACATACCCTGCCAACTTAGGGCGAACAAAGTAAAGCCAAGAAGATGATGGACACAGTGTTGAAACTTTTCAGACACTCACCCCCAGTCACAGATCTAGGTTGAATCCATCATCGTTCTTTAGCTCACTTCGCCACCTCAGTTCAGACCCAGGTATATGCATATCAGTCTTGACCCTGTGCCTCATGGGAATAGTCCAGCCCGAACTGCCAAGCCAGGTCTTCCCTGAACCGGAAACAAGCATCCTGGGACTGGTTTCGGGGTAACACCCCTCATCAGCCAGGCTAGCTTGAATCCAGTGGCAAAGTGAGCAAGGGACCCACGTCTGGGCATACCCTGCCAACTTAAGGCGAACAAAGCAAACACAAGGAGATGATGGACGGGGCGCTGAAACATTTCAGACACTCACCCCCAGTCACAGATCTGGGTTGAATCCATCATCGTTCTTTAGCTCACTTTGCCACCCCAGTTTAGACCCAGCCAAAATGCAAATCAGTCTTGACCCTGTGCCTCATGGGAACAGTCCATTCTGAACTGCCAAGTCTGGTCTTCCCTGGAGCTTAAACAAGCATCCTGGGACTGGTTTCAGGGTCTGAAAAGGGGCAAATCAACAGACTGAGAACTGAGCAACAACATGATCTCCTTCAGGTAACCAATGTGATTGGTTATGTGGAAAGGTTAGGATGAACTGTGCATGTACAACACAGACCCAAAGCAGTTGTACCTGGTCTAGGATACGTAAATTGATGTAGAATATAAAACAATATTCTATACTGCACACAGCTTAAAGTTGCAGAACAAAGGTTCACCATATCACACTATCATGCTCAACAAATGAAATAAAATGTTATAAAATGCAGTAAGCAAGATAAGAATTGTGCTACAATCAATGTGAAGATCATATACTTGTGAAAAGTTGTAAACCTTTCCTTTCGCTTTTCAAGAACACATATCTAATTTCTAAAATAACTGTAAATAGTACATGCAGCTCACCTAACACATTTTTGTAGCTAGCCTAGTAGGGAAGTGTAGTGGAGAATTGGAGAAAGAGGCCCAGAAAGAGAGAACAATGGGAGTGAGAGAAACACAGAGAGAAACTGAAAGACGTCTAGAAAGATACCCAGAAAGAGTGAGCCAGATAATTTGCAATTCCATCAGAAAGATACAGAGAGGGAGAGAAAGAAAGAGAGAGATGGAAGGATAGAGATAGAGATAGAGACATTAGTGCTTCTAAGTAAAGAAAATGTAACTTAGAATTTTCGCTAATGGAAAGAGCAAAATGATTTTGGGATGAAGTATAAAGGTGGAGGATGGTCAGAGGGGACACGAGTATGGGGGCTGCGGTAGAATACGAGAAAGTGTTGAAGGGGAAGGTTTTGGACAGTGATGGTATGAGCAGGGATGAGTGGAGAAGGAGTAAAATGTCTGTGGTTCATCCGAAGAAGGAAGAATGAGTCAGCCAATGGCTTATGGATTCGTAGATAAGAAGATATGAAGTGCTAAGTGGATGTAGGATGCTGACAAGGGACTCAGAGAAACATAAGAGGGTGAGGATGGACTTGGCAGTAGAGCGCAAGGGGATAATGCACTTTGTGGTAGAGAGGTGGAAACTGTTTGGTAGAGGATGACAGAGAAAAGGGCAGTGCACAAGCCAACACAGGGTATTTAAAAAAGAGACCTGGAGAAAGAGGTCCAGAAAGAGAGAACAATGAGAGTGAGAGAGAGACAGAGAGAAACAGAAAGAAGTCTACAAAGATACCCAGAAAGAAATAGCCAGATAATTTGCAAGTCCCTCAGAAAGATACATAGAGAGAGAGAGACAGAAAGAGAGAGGGAGAGAGAGAGAGAGGCAGAGATAGAGATATTAGTGCTTCTAAGTAAAGGAAATGTTAATTTAGAATTTTAGCGCAAATGGACTCCAGTTGTAGCTGGTTGCCGTAAGATTGGGGTGTAAGAAATTTGTATATTTTATGTGAAATAACAGGAAAATTATGAGCAATGCAAATCCATCTTTTAGCACTATATTGTACTATAAATTGCACCCTCTCATCAATGTTTGAAGTAAGAGGTGCACTTTGTGCTACAAAATAGTGCAAAAAAACCTAATTCCATTAACAACAGCTGCTCGGGTTCTGGTTGTTCGCGTTATTTCGGCGATTCCATTTTGCCACAAATAGAAGCATAATTATGCGATGTGGTATTAAGGCATAATTTTAGGAATTTTGCTTAGCAAGCGTAACATGAATTCCTGAATTTTTTCAAATTATGCAAGCCTAATTTAAATTTCACGCACATCGACCTAGGATGTTAATTGGCCTATTTGTATTTCTTTTTAAGCTATCATGATATTGTCTCAAAGGACCATGAAGTGTGAGAGAGAAAATAGGAGCAAGGAGAGAGAAAACGTCACAAGGCAGAGGGAAAGAGGAAGTCGCCTTGTGCATGAAGTGGGTATTCCCTGAGACATAGGTGTCTCACCAGACAGGCAGGAGGGCTTTAGGGGTATTCATCTTAGGCATCTCTCCTTGAGGTAGGGTGTAGAGAAAAAGAGAATCCATAGGTGGCAGGAAGGATCCGGAAAGTGAATAAGGATGTTGGGGTGACATAATAATCAGGCTTTTAAAATGATGGTAAACTACTAAAGAGCTGCTAAGGTACATTAGAGAAAGTCCCAGAGAGGGTGGAAAATGCCCAGGCACTCCAAAATGCAAAACCTCCGACCTCTCATGAGACACCTCCTAATAGTTACATTTCACTGCTCTAGGGGGGTCTGAGATTCTAGGAGTCCATTGTGATCAGAGAATTTGGGTCCTTAACAGTAAATTGGGGGTGGGAGGGAGAGGGTTAGGTTAGCAGGTGAGGAAGTATATATTACTCATTTTTATCCAAAACCTTTTGTTAATTGTTCCGATTTAGCAGTCAGCACTGCTGTTAGAAGCCAATCTACAATTTTTTCTAGAAGGACATAGTCATGCTGCTTCTGAGCATTTACCAAAGCAGTCTTATTTCATGATCCTTTTGCCTCAAACCAGGATTCCAATTAAGTATATTCAACATGCCATCTGTGAAAGCATCATGTAAAAATTACACAGACTTCAGTTGTAGCTTTTATTCTCCAGGCACTGGTGCTAAATATTTCCAGAAACCATCATTATTCAATCCTCTTCTGCTTCTAATGTTCATATATGTGGTGCTTGAGGGGGTACTGGTTCTGCAATGTCATGGACTTCAAATGACTAAAATGACAAAGTAAACACAACACTCCAAAACTGGTCCCAGGATGCTTATTTTCCAGTCCATTGAGGACCTGGCCTGGCAGTTCGGGCTGGACTGTTCCCATGGGGAGCAGGGCAAGACTGATTTGCATATGGCTGGGTCCAAACTGAGGTGGCATGGTAAGCAAAAAACGATAGATTTAACCCAGATCTGTGACTTGGGTGAATGTATGGCAATGTTGAGCACTTTGTCCGTCATCCTTTTGTGTTGCTAAAATAACAAAGTGGCAGTGATATTATACACCATTGACAATGAATCACAATACACCATTGACCACTTGACCCACCCACAGCTCCCTCCTAAGTCTCTCATTGATTGCTTAGAGGTTGGAGGCAAAAGAATGCGATCTAAAAAAAGAAAGCAGGACTTTTTGAGCTAGGTGTAATGTCTGACACTGCTAATGCCTTGATAAACCCCAATAACAGGTTTAGCAATGACAGTGCCAGTGTTAGCATATGACATGAGAGCAATACCAGCTGATACCCATGGTCAACTCTAATTTATGTGCGTTAGAGGCAGCATGAGAATCACACTTCATATTCTGTTCCTGTGCTTCATTGGCTGTTGGCACCAAAGTCATTCCAATTGTGAGCTACATTTCAGGCTATAGCACTGGCCAAGCATCTCAAAACCATGCATATATGATGGAAGCTGGAACTCAGGGGTACCAAGTAGTGCCACCGAGTATACCTTGAACATTCAGGGGCATATTCTCAAGGACCCATCGCCGATTTATCGGCACTTTAGCGCCGCAAAAGTGGCGATAGATTTATCGCCCCATTCACAAGCTGGTGCAAACTGCCGACTTCGCCAGTTTACCTGCGATAGCAACCGCAAAACACATCGCCACGGATGAGTTCGACAACTAACGCCAATGACATGCAGAGTAGGGGTTCCCGTTCAAAAACACACGAAAACACCACTCCGCGAGATTCTCAACAACCAGCCAGATCTTCGATGCGAACCAAAAACAGGCGATAAGGCACGTTAGCAGCAGGGATTTAACACCTGCCTTTTGCTGGTGTTAAGCAGGATGACTACCTGCAGCATGAAAGGGAGCCCAGCCCAGAGCCACATCTGAAGACCCTAGAGGCCCACAACACCCACCGCCACGGCCACCACCCCCAGTACCCCCCCGCACCACACCCCCGCCGGACTACCCCGAGGCAGCGCAGAACAAGACTGCGGACCTTCCGAAAATGGCATGGCCCCTCAGCCACACAATGGCAGAATGCGGGGAGAGGTGGGAACCAAGTAAGTGTGAAGGAGGCAACTCACCCATGAAGAAGAATGCACACAATGCCAAGTGTGGCGGTGATGTGCTGGACAGACCACAGAATGCAGAGCCCAGACATGGCCATGTGGACATATACTGCTGGCGTTTGTAGTGTTGTGGACAGTGGACGCAACCATGTCACCTCAGGCAGTGGGGAAGACCTTGGACATGTAGCTTCGTCTTCAGCCCCTGTATGCGCAAGCGGAGTGGGCTGGGCCGGCGTACGCCAGTCCAGCATAGGGGTTTGCAGATTTTCCCCAGGGCAATGGGCATGGTTCTGTTCTGGACGGAACAAGGAAGTACGTAATGCGTGTGTCTCTGTTGAAGTGTGGGCGCCACTCGGCCCACAATTGTCAATGTTGCAATGCATCATGCACCCGGAGGGCGGGCTCGCACGTACGGGGCAATGATGGAGCGCAAGGCCGCTCGGAGTCTTGGCCCATACATGCCAAGTGTTGTGTGTATCTGTATTGCCGCAGCATGAGCCAAATGCCTGGACTCAATCTCAGCGCGAGTACAGTCAGCCATGAACTGTAAACCTGTGTCTGCCATGTCCTCACGTGGCCGCCCACCCTCAATGGCCAACATCACAGTGTCGTTGTCAGGCTTGTGGACATGCGCTGACAGGCATGACAACGGTGTTCGATAGGAGTGCAAGTGATGCAACCGTGCAGCGCACACAAGTAAAAAGGCACAGTAGTAGGGAGGAGCAGCTGTGAGGCAACGTAACTCACAGTGAGGCCACTCATTTGCCATATGCTAGGCATGTCATACATGATTCCCAAAGTCGCACACATCCCACCCTACCCCCAACAAGCCACTTCACATTTCCTGACTGCAAGCAGATGAGAAACTAACATTAGGGATGAAAGCTCCTTTGTCTGGACTCTCAGGCGGAAGCACATCTGCACCTCCGACCTCAGAATTGCATGTACCCGGCACCCCCTGACAGATACTAGAGCAGCTGATGACGACTCCCACACTACGCACAGCCCGACGAAAGACCAACGTATTCCCACCCCACACACAGAAGTCCTTGCTCGAAGTTATCTTGCATGGAATGGCCTTCACACTTACTCCCACACCATCACAGGCGTACAACTGTTGCACACTAAAACAACTCATTGATCCGAGCTGTGGCATTTCATCCACAGAACTGGCGCAGGTCAGAACAGTGCTGCTTCAACCAGAGCCACTGACGCAATGGCAGAACATCCCGGACACTTGCACAACCCCTGTCAGGTGGAACTCTACCGTGCATGTATGCTGTGTTTACTGGGGGCACTGCCATTGGCAGTGCTGCGGATCAGTTACAGGCTGAGCTTCCGCCTTGCCAACGTCACCTGCGTTCAGCCTGTGTTGCATTGTCGATCGTGCATATTCGAGTGGCCCATGGATGTCTGCCTATCCAACAGGACGGTAGCCGAACTGGATTTTGACATGTGTGTGCGCCCCCTGTTGGCCCACGACCAGGAGTGTCACCATGACACCCATCTATGGGATGCCTGGATACTTGGCATACATGCTGGCAGCTGGACCTGGGAGATAGCAGAATTCCTCGTTTGCAATGACCACATTGAACCGCTCCCCTATTGGGCTGTAGTGCTAATTGGTGAGAGGGGGTGGACGCAGCACATCTGTCCGGACCTGGTAATGGATTACCTCGCCTTCTTGTTTGATGAAGTCGACAACGACCTCATGTTGTAAATGCTTGCCTACGGAGCTGCACTCGCTTTCATGGACGTGTAACTACGTACCTGCAGCCACAACAGTTTGGAACCCATTGCACATGTCCCGACACCTTGTTGCATCTCGGGGTTCTGGTCACATCTCCCACGACGACAGTGAACATGGCTGCATTTGCCTGGACTCCGAATACATGAGCGGACAACAACGCGGGTGAACACACACCTGTGAATGGTGCGGCACTCCCCTGGAGTGGACAGCGGCGCTTGGGAACATTCCACGTTCTGACATACTGCTGCATTGGTCTGCATGTTGTGGCACTTATCTTGCCCGTACTGACACGCATATGCTAATGAAGTCTGTGCACCTTCACTTGTATTCAACTGTGTTTAGTGTTGATTTGTTTGACAATGTGTGTCTCACTGCCTATCTGGGTCACGGCCACACATGCATTTCTACACCATCATGGATGTGGGGTTGTACTGGTACATTACCATCTCACAGTTTCCTGTTTGCCACATGCGAATGGCCATTTTCCACACACAAGCGGCAGCAGTTGTGTCCTCTGTTCTGTTGTGCTGGTGTTGCTGTTTGTTCAACATTGTTGTAACTGTTGAGGTGCTCTGGAGCTCATGTGTGTGTGCTGCATTGTAGGTGAGTTGCCCCTTCAGCTCTGATTTAGCTGGCCCTTATCCCCTTCAGGCGGTGTGGCTTTCACTTCTGTGCTTATACAGTGCTGTGATATTGCAGACTTGGGTACATTGTGCTCTTGGTTGGAGTTGTGACTCTTGGCCATGGTTTGTCCACAGATGTGCTGTGCTTAATTGTGCATGTGTGCCATTGTGCCCATCTCGCCCGTCCCCCCAGTCCCTTGTGGTTGCTCACCCTGTTGCTGTTGTGTCGGGTCATGTTGAGCAGTGTCCGGTCCCCCAACTCCTGCCACTGTCTCCCCACTGATGACTGTCGACGCCATTTCCTACATCTCATCCAGCTCCTCCTATGGCGCTGGACTCCCACCTCCAGTCTGCATTGCTGCCTTCTGGTTGTTGGCGAGTTTCAGCTTGGACTTGCGCTTCACATCATTCCAGCGCCTCTTGAGCTTTCCCATTGTCCTCCTCGGCACTCCGACTGCATTCACCTTGTCCACGATGGACTGCCATATTGCATTTTTTGTTGCCAATGACACAGTGGAGGTGACGTACTGTTGTTGATGGTGTTCTTTCACCTCCGTTTTCAGGATCCGGTTTTCCTGCGGACTGAACCGTGTCCTCCTCTTCTTCTTGTCCTTGCCCTTCCCTGCCCGAGGTCCCAGGCTGGTCCTCCGGGGGGCTTGTGGGGTTCTGGTTGTCCACTGTACTTGCTCCGGCTGCCTCCATTGTGCTTCGCTGTTGTTTAGTTTTTGTTTGTGTTATTTTTTTTTCTGCTTTTGTGGTGATTTTCCACACCTGACGTGTGTGAATTGCAGGCCTGGCGCTGCTTCTCGCTGATTGTCTTTTCGCGGTTGGGCCCATCGCAGCTTTTTTCGCGTTCGGGTTTGGATTTTTATCGCCGTCTCGGTACTGTTATTGCGGACATTTGCTGCGTTATCGGGATACTATCGCATGTTACCACTGTGTTGGGAATGCGACGTTGACACAGAGTTATTTTCCCGCAATAGACGGCGATATGAAAAATTGCGTTTACCTATTTTAGCGATGTTTATCACACGTTCATGTGAATATCCCCCT
Source organism: Calotriton arnoldi (assembly GCA_963921515.1). NCBI lineage: Eukaryota > Metazoa > Chordata > Amphibia > Caudata > Salamandridae > Calotriton > Calotriton arnoldi. Next base: position 309,159 of record CAWUFW010015602.1, on the reverse strand, counting down.
CAGTGTATTCCAGTGACCGGGTGTTAGACCTGGTACCATTGGCGTGAGTCTCCCTTCCATTTTTCACTGATTGCCTCCTCTGTTTTTGATATGTTTTGCTGGTTTAGATGCTTTGGGCACTGTGCCACTGCTATTCAGTGCCACAGTGCAAGTGCTCCCTATTATAAATTGATGTATGGATTAGTGACTCTGTGATTGGATTATTTGATTTACTTGTCAGACCCTAGTATAGTGCACCATGGGTGCCCAGGGCCTGTAAATCAAATGCTGCTGGTGGGCTTGCAGCACTGGTTGTGCCACCCACAGAAGCAGCTGGTAAAGTGTAGCTCAGGCCTGCCATTGCAGAGCCTGTGTGCAGTCTGGGACTGCCATGTCGACTTGGTAAGTGCACCCACTTACCAGTCCCCAAACCTTTCCTTTTCTGCATGTTAGTCACCCCTAAGGTTGGCCCAAGGGCAGGGTGCATTGTATGTAAAAGGTGGGACATGCCCTGATGTGTGTGGCATGTCCTGATAGTGAATTACAGCCAATTTCGTTTTTCACTATTGCAAGGCTACCTGCCCCCGTAGACCTGAATGGGCAGTTTGGTTATACCATCTTATAACCCTAATTGACCCAGGGAACATGGTGGAAAAACGAATTTAGTATGCCTGAACTCAGAATGATAAAATACATCTTTTAGTGAAGTTGGTTTTAACATTCTGTGTTTGAAAATACCACTTTTAGAAAGTAGGTATTTTCTTGCCTACCCATCCAGCCTGCCTCTGCTAGCTTGTGTATTGTATGTCTGGTTTTGTGAGTGACAGGGGCTGGGGGACTCCAGGTGAGTCAGCACTAGGCTGAATAGACCTATCTGCATGAGGAGTGGTGGGAGGAGTAGCACCTGGGCATGAATAGGGCTGAGCCTGCCTTCCACAATGCTGGCTCCACCTCCTGTGGTGTGTCTGATGACCCTGGCCCACACTGACAAAGGAAGAAGATGTGCACTGGCAGAATGCACCCAGAACTGGTTTGGACTAGGTACAGACACTCTCTGCCTTCAGAGACAAAGGATGTATTGGTATAAAAAGGGGGAGCCAGACCCCAGAACTTTAGATCACTTCTGGAACAACAAGACGAACCTTTGCGAAGGAGAAGAACAAAGGAAGCTGCAGGAGTTTGGACTGCCCCTCTGCCAGTGTGCTGTTTGCTGGGTTGGCCTGCAGTGGTCTTCATTGCCAAGGAAAGGAGAAGGAACTTTCAAAGAACTTAAATCATCTTGCAGAATATTTCTCCAAGGGCTTGAACTAGAGCTTGCCTCCTGCTGAAGTCTCAGGGCTACAAGACTTCACCACAAGCTCCCTCCTGAATTCCCTTGCTGGGGATTCTGTCTGCAGAAGCCTGCATGTCGCTGGGAGCTGGAAGCGAGACTCAACGAGAAGAAGCGTGTCGCTGTCATAGCTGTTTCCGTCGCATCGCCGGAGAAGCGTGTCGCTGCCGCAGAGGCCGCTGCCGCATCACCAGAGAAGCGTGTCTTCGTCACAGCTGCCTGCCGTCGCATCACCGGAGAAGCGTGTCTTTGTCGCAGCTGCCTGCCGTCGCATCACCGGAGAAGCGTGTCGCCGTCACAGCTGCCTGCCGTCACATCACCGGAGAGGCGTGTCGCAGGGCCTGTCGCTGCTCCAAAGTACAGAGTTCGCCGCACGGCCGTCGGGCGTGCACGCATCATCTTCACGTCGTCGCATCGCATCAAGGGCGCCCTCTCATCGCATCGGATCGCCGCATCGCATCGAGGCGCCTGCTCGCCGCATCGCCCTCCCTGCGGACCCTTTGTTTGTTTTGCGTTACGCATCCAAGGTACTTTTGTGAGAAACGTGTCGCATTTATCATCAACTTGAACTAAGTTACTTCTACCATCTTTAAGTCTATTTTAAGTACAGTATTGTGGATTTTTGCCGTTTGTGGTCTTGTGTTAAGTCTATATAAAGAATACTTATTTTTATAAAACCTGTGTGGTGTCCATCGGTAGTGTTTTCACTGTATTACTGTATGTGTTCACAAATGCTTAACACACTGCCTCTGAGATAAGCCTGTCTGCTCATGCCAAGCTACCAAGGGGGTGAGCAGGGGTTATCCAGTAGTGTAATCCCCTTTTCCCTGACTAGAAGCAAGGGTCCCTATTTGGTCAAAGGTGTATACCATTGCCAACTAGAGACCCCCAGTTCTAACATTGGTGGTCAGCGGTGAGGATTCTGGACTTGCATTTGTGACTCATATACAGTGATTGGTGTACACTACTAGTGAGTGCAGACCAAACGCAACCACATACTTTTTTTTGGTTGAATTTTTTTTTCTCCTTGGACTGTTATTTTTTCTGAGAACTGCCAATTCTTACTACCATGAGCCGACCAGCATCTGTTGCATCTATGGATCTAGATTTTGAGGAAGAGAGGTTGGAAACCTACAATGTGAAACAGCTTAGGCGCTTTTGCAAAAAAAATTAAGTTGCTACCCAAGGCCTTGCCAAAAAGGATGAATACCAAAAGGCGCTGAGGGCCTGGGTGGAAGCAAGAAATACCCCTGATCTGGTGGTGGAGCCAGTTGGGGATGCAGAGGGGCAGCTGAATATACCATTGATTCCAGCCAGGGAAGGGGTTCCGTCCCCGCCTGGCAGTAGCGTCTCTTCCAAAGGCCCGTCCCCAGGACAGCTGGAAGACAGGGAAAGAGACAGGGTGCACAAGCTGGAGATGGCCAGGCTCAAAATGGAGGGTCAGAGGGACCTAGAGAATAGCAGGTTGTCCTTGGAGAGAGAGAGAGAATGAGGTTGGAACATGAGAGAATGTTGAGGGAGTTAGAGCTCAAAGCAAAAGGCTTAGAAATCATTCCCTCTGGTGGCAGCGCACCGTCTGTGCCGGCAGAAAGCAGAGTCCATATCCCCAAGGATGTCATAAAGGAATTCCACAGACAGGAAGATATTGGGCAGTGGTTTGCAGCCTATGAGATAGCAATGTTGGCCCACCGGGTCCCTGAGAAGGATTGGGGAGTGGGGTTGTGGGGCCGCTTTGTGAGTGAGGGGAGGGATACGTTGTTAGACCTACCCAGTGAGAATAGGATGTCTTTTGCCCACATGAAGGAAGCCCTGATGACAAGATATGGTTTGACCCCAGAACTCTATAGACAGAGGTTCAGGAATTGTAAGAAGCTGGAGGCAACTACCTGGGTGGAGTATCAGTCTTTCTTTTGCAGAGCTATGGATGGTTGGGTGAAGGGTAGCAAAGTGGATACTTTTGAAGCGCTCTATGATTTGTTTGCATGGGAGCACTTGTCTGCTAATTGTTTTCCAGAGCTACGCCAGCACCTTATTGATAGCAAGTCAACTAACCCTAGGAAACTTGCTGAGGAGGCGGACAGCTGGGTAAGCACCCGGGTCCACAAGGGTCACGTGGGAGACTTCGCCAAAGGTGGGGGGGTCCCCAGCAGAAGAGTGGGGGGACAAGGGTAAACAGAGGGAGTTCTAGAAAGGGCCCCAAAGTAATTCCCAAGGGAACGAAGGGAAGGGTTCCCGGCCTCCCCCTGAGAAAAAGCAAGAGGCCCCGACAGGTAAACATGTTCACGTGTGGTCAAGTGGGCCACCGTTGGTATGATGCACAATGTCCCCTGAGGGACTCCCAAGCACCACCACGTGCACCACCCCGTCAGATGGCGAGTGTAGCCCTGGGGGGGAGGAGATGGGTGCCCAAGGTGGGTGGGGTCCCGCAGAAATGTCCCTTGTCTCGCTAGGAGACTTTGAGATGGTCCCTGAGACCCAGCTGCCTGATAACACTAAGAAGTACAGGCAGTGGGTGACCATCAATGGCCATAGGGTGGAAGCTCTCAGAGACACTGGGGCTAGTGTGACAGCTGTCAATTGCCGGCTGGTGTCCAGAGAGCAGGTTATCCCCCATGTATTCTTCCCTGCAGTTGCCGTGGACAACTCGCAGAGCCAGTGTGAGGTGGCTCAAGTTCCCTTTGAGTGGGGGGGGGTCTCAGGTACTCTTCAAGTAGCTGTGAGGCCAGCCATGCCTGTTGATTGTCTGTTGGGCAATGATTTAGAGAGCTCCCCGTGGGCTAAGGTGGAGAGAAGGTCTCATTTGGAGATGTTGGGTCTGTCTGAGTGGGCGTGCGTGACCACTCGGTCTATGGCAGCCAGTAAGGGTGTTGAAGAGGTTCTGCAGCCTGAAAATATGGCCCAGACCCCTGCCTTAAAGAGAAGAGGTAGGGGGCGTGGGAAACCGGCCCCCATAGTTCCCACGGTCCAGGAGGAGGCAGACCTTGAGGGGAATGCCCTGGAACCTACAGGGGAACAAGTGGCTGAACTGGGGAACCTGCCTGAGCTGACCCATTGGCAGCAGGAAGGAGGCCCCTCCAGGGAGGAATTTTGTGAGGAGCAGAAGAAGTGCCCTTCTCTTGTGGGTTTGCGGCAACAGGCCACAAACCAGGCAGCAGGTGATCAGTCTGGATCACATTGGATCTACTGGGAGAACGACCTCCTGTATAGCGAGCCTAAGGTTGCTGAGCCTGGGTCAGCCTGTGTGCTGGTGGTACCCCAGCGCTTCAGAGCCTTCCTACTGGGTTTGGCTCATGATGTGCCTTTAGCTGGACATCTGGGGCAGAACAAGACCTTTGAAAGGCTTGTCACCCACTTTTATTGGCCCCAGATGTGCAAGAGTTCAGATACTCATTGTAGCACTTGTCAAACTTGCCAGGCAAGTGGGAAAAGTAGAAGGAAGCACAAGGCTCCTCTCCAACCTTTCCCTGTAGTCAGTACCCCCTTTGAACGGGTAGGCATTGACATTGTGGGGCCTCTGGACCCCAATACAGCCATGGGCAACAGGTTTATACTCGTCTTGGTGGACCATGCTACCCGGTACCCGGAAGCCATCCCGCTAAGGACAGTGACGGCACCCGTGGTGGGACGTGCACTGATGGGGATTTTCTCCCGTGTGGGGTTCCCCAGAGAGGTGGTGTCAGACCGTGGTACAAGCTTCATATCTAATTATATGAAGTCCCTGTGGCAGGAGTTCGGTGTTACCTATAAGTTCACCACTCCTTACCACCCCGAAGGTAATGGGCTGGTTGAGAGATTCAACCGGACCCTTAAAGGCATGATCATGGGTCTTGAGGAACCTATGAGGCATAAGTGGACGTCCTCTTGCCATGCCTGCTTTTTGCTTACCGTGAGGTGCCCCAGAAGTCCTTAGGGTTCAGTCCCTTTGAACTGCTGTATCGTCACCCGGTAAGAGGACCTTTGAGTCTGGTCAAGGAAGGCTGGGAGCAATCTCCCAGGAAACCTCCCCAGGATGTATACAGTTACATGCTGGCCTTCAGGAACCAGACTAGGCGATTCAGACAACTCGCTGAGGCGAATCTGGAAGCCAGCCAGGAGGAAATGAAGCGGTGGTACAATCAGAATGCCACTCTGATTGAGCTTCAACCTGGTCAGAAAGTTTGGGTCATGGCCTCTGTAGAGCCCTGTGCGCTCCAGGACAGGTGAACCGGACCATTTGAGGTGGTGGAGTGCAAGAGTGATGTCACCTACCTGGTGAACTTGCTTTCTCCTAGGAACCCTTTGCGGGTTCTGCATGTTAACCGCCTGAAGCCCCACTTAGAGAGGTCCGAAGTGGGCATGCTCCTAGCGACAGATGATGGAATGGAGGAGGAGACCGAGCCTCTTCCTGACCTCCTGTCTGCAACAGAGCAAGATGGGTCAGTGGATGGTGTCAGCCTCTCTGCCACACTGACCCTGAACAGCAGCAAGATTGTCGCCAATTGTTGGGACAATTCTCTGATTTATTCTCCCTGGTTCCTGGTGTCACTGAGTGGTGCGTCCATGACGTGGATACTGGGGACAGTCCTCCTGTGAAGCACAAGGCTTACAGAGTGACTGACAGGGTCAGAGCTCACATCAAGGAGGAGGTCTCCAAGATGCTTGCCTTAGGGGTGATTGAGTCCTCTCACAGCCCTTGGGCCAGCCCAGTGGTCTTGGTCCCAAAAGCTGCCACGCCTGGTGCCACACCCAAACTCTGGTTCTGTGTGGACTACCGAGGACTCAATTCAGTCACCAGGACTGACGCGCACCCCATCCCCAGAGCTGATGAGCTCATTGATCGGTTGGGGGCTGCCCGGTACCTCAGCACGTTTGATCTAACGTCTGGGTACTGGCAGATCGCCTTAACTGATGGGGCCAAAGAGAGGTCAGCATTCTCCACACCAGATGGGTACTACCAATTCCGGGTTATGCCCTTTGGGATGAAGAATGCCCCTGCCACCTTGGTTGGTCAACCAGGTGTTGGCTGGACTGGAGGATTTCAGTTCCGACTACCTGGATGACATTGCATTGTTCAGTGCCAGTTGGGAAGAATATCTGCGCCACCTCTGGGAAGTGTTGATGGCACTGCGAAAGGCAGGCCTCATGATCAAGGTGAGTAAGTGCCAGATCGGGCAGGGTTCTGTGGTGTACTTGGGGCACCAGGTAGGGAGCGGCCAGGTGGCGCCCCTACAACCCAAGATTGATACCATCCTGGCATGGAAACCCCCCAGGACCCAGACGCAGGTAAGAGCCTTTTTAGGACTCACGGGGTACTACAGGAGGTTTATCAAGGGGTATGGCAACATCATTGCACCCTTGACTGAGCTGACTTCCAGGAAGCAGCCCACGAAAGTGAACTGGACTGACAACTGTCAGAAGGCTTTTGATGCCCTGAAGACTGCCATGTGCACAGCACCCGTGCTTCAGGCGCCCAACTTCTCAAAGGAATTCATTGTCCAAACAGACGCTTCAGAGCATGGTGTGGGGGCTGTTCTATCACAGATTAATGAGGAGGGCCTAGACCAACCTGTAGCCTTCATCAGTCGGAGGTTACTTCCACGGGAACAGAGGTGGAGTGCAATTGAGCGTGAGGCATTTGCTGTGGTCTGGGCACTGGAGAAGTTGAGACCATACCTGTTTGGGACTCACTTCCGGGTTCAGACAGACCACAGGCCCCTCAGATGGTTGATGCAGATGAGGGTGAGAATCCAAAGCTGTTGAGGTGGTCCATTTCCCTACAGGGGATGGACTTCACGGTGGAACACCGCCCTGGTACAGAACACACCAATGCTGATGGTCTGTCCAGATTTTTCCGCCTTAGTGAAGAGAACTCCCAAGGGGTTGGGTAGTTCTCCCCACATTTCAGCTGGAGGGGGCACGTGTTAGACCTGGTACCATTGGCGTGAGTCTCCCTTCCATTTTTCACTGATTGCCTCCTCTGTTTTTGATATGTGTTGCTGGTTTAGATGCTTTGGGCACTGTTATTCAGTGCCACAGTGCAAGTGCTCCCTATTGTAAATTGATGTATGGATTAGTGACTCCTTGATTGGATTATTTGATTTACTTGTCAGACCCTAGTATAGTGCACCATGGGTGCCCAGGGCCTGTAAATCAAATGCTGCTGGTGGGCTTGCAGCACTGGTTGTGCCACCCACAGAAGCAGCTTGTAAAGTGTAGCTCAGGCCTGCCATTGCAGAGCCTGTGTGCAGTCTGGGACTGCCATGTCGACTTGGTAAGTGCACCCACTTACCAGTCCCCAAACCTTCCCTTTTCTGCATGTTAGGCACCCCTAAGGTAGGCCCAAGGGCAGGGGGCATTGTATGTAAAAGGTGGGACATGCCCTGATGTGTGTGGCATATCCTGATAGTGAATTACAGCCAATTTCGTTTTTCACTATTGCAAGACTACCTGTCCCCATAGGCCAGAATGGGCAGTTTGGTTATAACATCTTATAACCCTAACTGACCCAGGGAACATGGTAGAAAAACGAATTTAGTATGCCTGAACTCAGAATGATAAAATACATCTTTTAGTGAAGTTGGTTTTAACATTCTGTGTTTGAAAATACCACTTTTAGAAAGTAGGTATTTTCTTGCCTAACCATCCAGCCTGCCTCTGCTAGCTTGTGTATTGTATGTCTGGTTTTGTGAGTGACAGGGGCTGGGGGACTCCAGGAGACAGGGTGAGTCAGCACTAGGCTGAATAGACCTATCTGCATGAGGAGTGGTGGGAGGAGTAGCACCTGGGCATGAATAGGGCTGTGCCTGCCTTCCACAATGCTGGCTCCACCTCCTGTGGTGTGTCTGATGACCCTGGCCCACACTGACAAAGGAAGAAGTTGTCCACTGGCAGAATGCACCCAGAGCTGGTTTGGACTAGGTACAGACACTCTCTGCCTTCAGAGACAAAGGATTTATGGGTATAAAAAGGGGGACCCAGATCTTTAGATCACTTCTGGATCAACAAGACAAACCTTTGCCAAGGAGAAGAACCAAGGAAGCTGCAGGAGTTTAGACTGCCCCTCTGCCAGTGTGCTGTTTGCTGGGTTGGCCTGCAGTGGTCTTCATTGCCAAGGAAAGGAGAAGGAACTTTCAAAGAACTTTCATCATCTTGCAGAATATTTCTCCAAGGGCTTGAACTAGAGCTTGCCTCTTGCTGAAGTCTCAGGGCTACAAGACTTCACCACCAGCTCCCTCCTGAATTCCCTTGCTGGGGATTCTGTCTGCAGAAGCCTGCGTGTCGCTGGGAGCTGGAAGCGCGACTCAACGAGAAGAAGCGTGTCGCTGTCGCAGCTGTTGCTGTCGCATCGCCGGAGAAGCGTGTCGCCGCCGCAGAGGCCGCCGTCGCCGCCGCATCACCAGAGAAGCGTGTCTTCGTCGCAGCTGCCTGCCGTCGCATCACCTGAAAAGCGTGTCGCCACTGCCAGGGTCGCCGTCGCATCACCGGAGAAGCTTGTCGCCGTCACAGCTGCCTGCCGTCGCATCACTGGAGAGGCGTGTCGCAGGGCCTGTCGCGGCTCCAAATAACAGGGTTTGCGCACGGCCGTTGGGCGTGCACGCATCATCTTCACGTCATCGCATCGCATCAAGGGCGCCCTCTCATCGCATCGCACCGGATCGTCGCATCGCATCGAGGCGCCTGCTCGCCACATCGCCCTCCCTGCGGACCCTTTGTTTGTTTTGCGTTACGCATCCAAGGTACTTTTGAAAGAAACGTGTTGCATTTATCATCAACTTGAACTAAGTTACTTCTACCATCTTTAAGTCTATTTTAAGTACAGTATTGTGCATTTTTGTCGTTTGTGGTCTTGTGTTAAGTCTATATAAAGAATACTTATTTTTATAAAACCTGTGTGGTGTCCATCTGTAGTGTTTTCACTGTATTACTGTATGTGTTCACAAATGCTTAACACACTGCCTCTGAGATAAGCCTGTCTGCTCGTGCCAAGCTACCAAGGGGGTGAGCAGGGGTTATCCAGTAGTGTAATCCCCTTTCCCTGACTAGAAGCAAGGGTCCCTATTTGATCAAAGGTGTATACCATTGCCAACTAGAGACCCCCAGTTCTAACACCGGGCATGAGGCATCCTTCTACTGCACAGCAAGAGAGTTATCTCTTGTAAGAAGCTGCTGTCCTGCAAATAACATAAATCTATTGAGTGCTGAAAAATGCACTCTCAACAGGACATAAACTAAAGAAAAGTGCTTAAACTGCACAATTTGCTAGCGATTTAGCAAAACCTCATTTGTGCAAGAATGCCTAAATATCTTGTAAAAAGTTTTTTGAAAGCCTTATTGGTTGAGACCAATGAAACTGGTCCACTGTATTTTGGAATGCACTATTTGCTGCTGAGTGCTCCTGAAATCAAACCCTAAATTCCACATCCTGCTCAGTGTACTGGCTCAGTGTCTAAGTATAGTGTTGTAATTGAGTGTGCTTAAATATCTTGATGGAGAACCCTAAATCCTCACTAAAGGATAATAAATTGAGGCCAATGGCTTTGGAACAGTGTGCCTTAAAATGCACCACAGACTACGTGCTGTCGAGAAACGCACATTTTATTCAGCGTACCACAACAGCAAAGGAAGACCCGACTAGTAACTTTGACTGAAGTTCTGAAGATGATTCTGCCCCCATTGTTAGAAGTGCTAGCTACCCCACCCTTAAAGTTTGAGTCCAGTTGCATCCCTACATATAAGTATATCATAACACGTGTGAAATGAGTACCTGTCATATGCACAGATTTGTGAGAGTCCTTCTGCCCATATTCACGCCTACCACGGTTTCATGGGAAATGCACCTCAAAATGGATATATATATATATATGTACAACAAAATGCCCCAGCATCGAAAGAGCACTCGACAGCGTCCTTGTACCACCAGGTAAGTATAAACCTCGCTGCAGCTCGCTCGTCAACTGCCTCAACTTTCATCATGTTGCCGACGCGTTTCGAGGCTGGAACGCCTCTTCTTCATGGGCTTTGAAAGGAAACCGGCATTGAAACATCACTCCCATAAGCAGATTTTAATTAACAAACACGCCCTCAGTGGGCTAGGCTTGATGTGAATATAGTAATCACGGCATTGTGGGACTCGTGGTTCCATGGAAGTGAAATTAAGTTCCTTAGTAGGCTCAATGTCAGTCCTGAATTTAAAAGCATATTTCAACCTTAGTAGGTAGGCAGAGTCAGTGCGGGCTTTAATCTGCAGAGGACGCCGTGCTTACAGAGAGGAAGAATTCCCTCCTCACAGCCTTTCTCCTTGCAGGAAATGGTGCTTCTTTCCGCGGCGGGCCGCCGCGTAGATTCATGTACAACAAAATGCCCCAGCATCGAAAGAGCACTCGACAGCGTCCTTGTACCACCAGGTAAGTATAAACCTCGCTGCAGCTCGCTCGTCAACTGCCTCAACTTTCATCATGTTGCCGACGCGTTTCGAGGCTGGAACGCCTCTTCTTCATGAGCTTTGAAAGGAAACCGGCATTGAAACATCACTCCCATAAGCAGATTTTAATTAACAAACACGCCCTCAGTGGGCTAGGCTTTATGTGAATATAGTAATCACGGCATTGTGGGACTCGTGGTTCCATGGAAGTGAAATTAAGTTCCTTAGTAGGCTCAATGTCAGTCCTGAATTTAAAAGCATATTTCAACCTTAGTAGGTAGGCAGAGTCAGTGAGGGCTTTAATCTGCAGAGGACGCAGTGCTTACAGAGAGGAAGAATTCCCTCCCCACAGCCTTTCTCCTTGCAGGAAATGGTGCTTCTTTCCGCGGCGGGCCGCCGCGTAGATTCATGTACAACAAAATGCCCCAGCATCGAAAGAGCACTCGACAGCATCCTTGTACCACCAGGTAAGTATAAACCTCGCTGCAGCACGCTCGTCAACTGCCTCAACTTTCATCATGTTGCCGACGCGTTTCGAGGCTGGAACGCCTCTTCTTCATGGGCTTTGAAAGGAAACCGTCATTGAAACATCACTCCCGTAAGCAGATTTTAATTAACAAACACGCCCTCAGTGGGCTAGGCTTGATGTGAATATAGTAATCACGGCATTGTGGGACTCGTGGTTCCATGGAAGTGAAATGAAGTTCCTTAGTAGGCTCAATGTCAGTCCTGAATTTAAAAGCATATTTCAATCTTAGTAGGTAGGCAGAGTCAGTGCGGGCTTTAATCTGCAGAGGACGCCGTGCTTACAGAGAGGAAGAATTCCCTCCCCACAGCCTTTCTCCTTGCAGGAAATGGTGCTTCTTTCCGCGGCGGGCCGCCGCGTAGATTCATGTACAACAAAATGCCCCAGCATCGAAAGAGCACTCAACAGCGTCCTTGTACCACCAGGTAAGTATAAACCTCACTGCAGCTCGCTCGTCAACAGCCTCAACTTTCATCATGTTGCCGACACGTTTCGAGGCTGGAACGCCTCTTCTTCATGGGCTTTGAAAGGAAACCGGCATTGAAACATCACTCCCATAAGCAGATTTTAATTAACAAACACGCCCTCAGTGGGCTAGGCTTGATGTGAATATAGTAATCACGGCATTGTGGGACTCATGGTTCCATGGAAGTGAAATTAAGTTCCTTAGTAGGCTCAATGTCAGTCCTGAATTTAAAAGCATATTTCAACCTTAGTAGGTAGGCAGAGTCAGTGCGGGCTTTAATCTGCAGAGGACGCCGTGCTTACAGAGAGGAAGAATTCCCTCCCCACAGCCTTTCTCCTTGCAGGAAATGGTGCTTCTTTCCGCGGTGGGCTGCCGCATAGATTCATGTACAACAAAATGCCCCAGCATCGAAAGAGCACTCAACAGCGTCCTTGTACCACCAGGTAAGTATAAACCTCGCTGCAGTTCGCTCGTCAACTGCCTCAACTTTCATCATGTTGCCGACGTGTTTCGAGGCTGGAACGCCTCTTCTTCATGGGCTTTGAAAGGAAACCGGCATTGAAACATCACTCCCATAAGCAGATTTTTATTAACAAACACGCCTTCAGTGGGCTAGGCTTGTTGTGAATATAGTAATCACGGCATTGTGGGACTCGTGGTTCCATGGAAGTGAAATTAAGTTCCTTAGTAGGCTCAATGTCAGTCCTGAATTTAAAAGCATATTTCAACCTTAGTAGGTAGGCAGAGTCAGTGCGGGCTTTAATCTGCAGAGGACGCCGTGCTTACAGAGAGGAAGAATTCCCTCCCCACAGCCTTTCTCCTTGCAGGAAATGGTGCTTCTTTCCGCGGCGGGCCGCCGCATAGATTCATGTACAACAAAATGCCCCAGCATCGAAAGAGCACTCAACAGCGTCCTTGTACCACCAGGTAAGTATAAACCTCGCTGCAGCTCGCTCGTCAACTGCCTCAACTTTCATCATGTTGCCGACGCGTTTCGAGGCTGGAACGCCTCTTCTTCATGGGCTTTGAAAGGAAACCGGCATTGAAACATCTCTCCCATAAGCAGATTTTAATTAACAAACACGCACTCAGTGGGCTAGGCTTGATGTGAATATAGTAATCACGGCATTGTGGGACTCGTGGTTCCATGGAAGTGAAATTAAGTTCCTTAGTAGGCTCAATGTCAGTCCTGAATTTAAAAGCATATTTCAACCTTAGTAGGTAGGCAGAGTCAGTGCGGGCTTTAATCTGCAGAGGACGCCGTGCTTACAGAGAGGAAGAATTCCCTCCCCACAGCCTTTCTCCTTGCAGGAAATGGTGCTTCTTTCCGTGGCGGGCCGCCGCGTAGATTCATGTACAACAAAATGCCCCAACATCGAAAGAGCACTCGACAGCGTCCTTGTACCACCAGGTAAGTATAAACCTCGCTGCAGCTCGCTCGTCAACTGCCTCAACTTTCATCATGTTGCCGACGCGTTTCGAGGCTGGAACGCTTCTTCTTCATGGGCTTTTAAAGGAAACCGGCATTGAAACATCACTCCCATAAGCAGATTTTAATTAACAAACACGCCCTCAGTGGGCTAGGCTTGATGTGAATATAGTAATCACGGCATTGTGGGACTCGTGGTTCCATGGAAGTGAAATTAAGTTCCTTAGTAGGCTCAATGTCAGTCCTGAATTTAAACGCATATTTCAACCTTAGTAGGTAGGCAGAGTCAGTGCGGGCTTTAATCTGCAGAGGACGCCGTGCTTACAGAGAGGAAGAATTCCCTCCCCACAGCCTTTCTCCTTGCAGGAAATGGTGCTTCTTTCCGCGGCGGGCCGCCGCGTAGATTCATGTACAACAAAATGCCCCAGCATCGAAAGAGCACTCGACAGCGTCCTTGTACCACCAGGTAAGTATAAACCTTGCTGCAGCTCGCTCGTCAACTGCCTCAACTTTCATCATGTTGCCGATGCATTTCGAGGCTGGAACGCCTCTTCTTCATGGGCTTTGAAAGGAAACCGGCATTGAAACATCACTCCCATAATCAGATTTTAATTAACAAACACGCCCTCAGTGGGCTTGGCTTGATGTGAATATAGTAATCACGGCATTGTGGGACTCGTGGTTCCATGGAAGTGAAATTAAGTTCCTTAGTAGGCTCAATGTCAGTCCTGAATTTAAAAGCATATTTCAACCTTAGTAGGTAGGCAGAGTCAGTGCGGGCTTTAATCTGCAGAGGACGCCGTGCTTACAGAGAGGAAGAATTCCCTCCCCACAGCCTTTCTCCTTGCAGGAAATGGTGCTTCTTTCCGCGGCGGGCCGCCGCGTAGATTCATGTACAACAAAATGCCCCAGCATCGAAAGAGCACTCGACAGCGTCCTTGTACCACCAGGTAAGTATAAACCTCGCTGCAGCTCGCTCGTCAACTGCCTCAACTTTCATCATGTTGCTGACGCGTTTCGAGGCTGGAACGCCTCTTCTTCATGGGCTTTGAAAGGAAACCGGCATTGAAACAACACTCCCATAAGCAGATTTTAATTAACAAACACGCCCTCAGTGGGCTAGGCTTGATGTGAATATAGTAATCACGGCATTGTGGGACTCGTGGTTCCATGGAAGTGAAATTAAGTTCCTTAGTAGGCTCAATGTAAGTCCTGAATTTAAAAGCATATTTCAACCTTAGTAGGTAGGCAGAGTCAGTGCGGGCTTTAATCTGCAGAGGACGCCGTGCTTACAGAGAGGAAGAATTCCCTCCCCACAGCCTTTCTCCTTGCAGGAAATGGTGCTTCTTTCCGCGGCGGGCCGCCGCGTATATTCATGTACAACAAAATGCCCCTGCATCGAAAGAGCACTCAACAGCGTCCTTGTACCACCAGGTAAGTATAAACCTCGCTGCAGCTCGCTCGTCAACTGCCTCAACTTTCATCATGTTGCCGATGCATTTCGAGGCTGGAACGCCTCTTCTTCATGGGCTTTGAAAGGAAACCGGCATTGAAACATCACTCCCATAATCAGATTTTAATTAACAAACACGCCCTCAGTGGGCTAGGCTTGATGTGAATATAGTAATCACGGCATTGTGGGACTCGTGGTTCCATGGAAGTGAAATTAAGTTCCTTAGTAGGCTCAATGTCAGTCCTGAATTTAAAAGCATATTTCAACCTTAGTAGGTAGGCAGAGTCAGTGCGGGCTTTAATCTGCAGAGGACGCCGTGCTTACAGAGAGGAAGAATTCCCTCCCCACAGCCTTTCTCCTTGCAGGAAATGGTGCTTCTTTCCGCGGCGGGCCGCCGCGTATATTCATGTACAACAAAATGCCCCTGCATCGAAAGAGCACTCAACAGCGTCCTTGTACCACCAGGTAAGTATAAACCTCGCTGCAGCTCGCTCGTGAACTGCCTCAACTTTCATCATGTTGCCGATGCATTTCGAGGCTGGAACGCCTCTTCTTCATGGGCTTTGAAAGGAAACCGGCATTGAAACATCACTCCCATAATCAGATTTTAATTAACAAACACGCCCTCAGTGGGCTAGGCTTGATGTGAATATAGTAATCACGGCATTGTGGGACTCGTGGTTCCATGGAAGTGAAATTAAGTTCCTTAGTAGGCTCAATGTCAGTCCTGAATTTAAAAGCATATTTCAACCTTAGTAGGTAGGCAGAGTCAGTGCGGGCTTTAATCTGCAGAGGACGCCGTGCTTACAGAGAGGAAGAATTCCTCCCCACAGCCTTTCTCCTTGCAGGAAATGGTGCTTCTTTCTGCGGCGGGCCGCCGCGTAGATTCATGTACAACAAAATGCCCCAGCATCGAAAGAGCACTCGACAGCGTCCTTGTACCACCAGGTAAGTATAAACCTCGCTGCAGCTCGCTCGTCAACTGCCTCAACTTTCATCATGTTGCCGACGCGTTTCGAGGCTGGAACGCCTCTTCTTCATGGGCTTTGAAAGGAAGTGCTTTGGGCACTTTGGTTTTAGATATATATATATATATATATATATATATATATATATATATTCACTGAAAAAACCATAGGTTTTAGGGACAGTTATAGTTAGTTGGACATTTCACTCGTACAAAACCATAGAAATTCACCCGTTATAGTTAGTTCAGCTAACTATAACTCGCGCCCCGCAATGCACTGCTGATGACGTCACATATTACATCACTCATGACATGGTCAGTGACATCACTGATGACATCACTGATGACATCTCAAATGACATCACTGATGACATCACTGATGACATCATCCATGTGACTGTGTGTTTCTGTAAAGTTTAAATATGTTTAATATATATAGGGAAAGACGTATTGAAGAATGAGTGGGTGTATAAGTGTCTGAATGGATTATTTAGTACGTGCGTGACTGACTCTACAAGTGAATGATAAAACGTATCTTACTGAATGCATGGGTTAGTGACTAAACTGGGTGAATGTCTGTATCCGTCTGTCTGTTGGTGTGTAAGTGGATGCATGGATTTGCGAATAGCTACATGAGTGTCTATATGGGTTATTGATTGGTTCTCTGAGTATCTGTATGGGTGCCTGAGTGTTTGTGTGGGTGGGGTGTGTGTGACTCTGTACATAGATGTGTGAGTGGGTGATTCACTGGGTGCATGATTTGAAGAGTGCATCTGTGATGGACTGCTTGGGTGGGTGAGTGTGTGTATGGGTGTGTTAGTGAGTGAATGTACATCTCAGTTGTACATGTGCGAGTAACTACATATGTAAAAGGCAGTATATATGAGTGTTAGAGTATTTAAATGGCTATAAGTGAGAGTGTGTGATTGTGAGAGTGGCTGTATGGATGTGTGTGTGCTTGTATCAGTTATTGTATAAGAGCGTAAGAATGTGCTAGTATTTGTATGAGTAAGTGAGCTGGTGTATGTATAACTGTATAGGTGAGTAAATGGGTGTGTGATTAATTTTTTGCATGACTGACTAGGTGTGTGAGTACCTCTATGGATGAGTGGCGGTGTGTGAGTGTTTATATAGGTGTATGAGTGCATATGATAGTCCTGTACTGAGTGACTGTAAGTATGAGTGACTGTACGGGTGAGTGAGTAGATGTGTGAGTGTAGACCTAAGAATCAGTGATTTGTTATGTAGTTATTGGTATTGGAGTGTGTATGGTTTTGAGAATGGCAGTCTGTAATTTACAGTGGGTGTATCAAAAGTTATATTAGGGTGTGAGAAGATGCAGGAAATTATCACATGGATGATGTCATCAGTGATGTCATCAGTGATGTCATTTGAGATGTCATCAGTGATGTCATCAGTGATGCCACTGACCATGTCATGAGTGATGTAATATGTGACGTCATCAGCAGTGCATTGCAGGGGCGCGAGTTATAGTTAGCTGAACTAACTATAACGGGTGAATTTCTATGGTTTTGTACGAGTGAAATGTCCAATTAACTATAACTGTCCCTAAAACCTATGGTTTTTTCAGTGAATTTCAAAGGTTTTTTAAATGCTAATTTCTAACTATAACGTGTCTGAAACCTATGGTTTTTTCAGTGAATTTCAAAGGTTTTTTAAATGCTAATTTCTAACTATAACGTGCCTGAAACCTCTGGTTTTTTAAGTGAATTTCAAAGGTTTTTTAAATGCTAGTTTCTAACTATGCCTACAGAGGTAGGACATGTGAAGAAAGAAGAAAAAATGCACAGAAAGAAGCAAAAGAAATGCAGAAAGAAGCAACAGAAGTCCACAAAGACGAAGAAAAGTGCAGGAAGAAGCAAAAGATGTGCAGAAAGAACCAACAGAGGAGCAGAAAGAGGCCTTGTTGCAAAATCATCATGTGCCCACAACTTTGTCAGACGGGTACTGGTGGTAACTGACTCTGACTAACCAGGGCCAGTGCTATGCTAAAAGACACTTAGAATACAGTGAAAACACCTACATACACTAGGGAACACTATGCGTTGGGGTACCCCTGTAATTAGCATGACCTCCTCTGTAAGTCCCTAGTACATAATAGGGCAGGGGGATTAAAACTACCTCTTAAAACGCGCTACAGGGCGCGTTTGCACAGTGGTGAAGGGAGGGGGGGCCTGAGGTGACATGTGTGCAAACGCGCCCCGTGGTGCGTTTTAAGTTAGGGGATTAAGTCCCCTTGAATCCTGAGGGTCCCTGGTGCCCAACTAGCCCACCAGGTACCTACAGTTAGGACCACTGAGCTGAGTTGCAGAGAGGCGTTCTGAGGCCACGCACCTTTTTTCACCTCTCTGCAACGCAACTCTGTTGTGCTTACTGAAGGTACCTGGTGGGCTAGTTGGCCCCCAGGGTCCATCAGGATTCAAGAGGAATTAATTCCCCAACTTAAAACGCACCACAGGGCGTGTTTGCGCACATGTCACCTGAGTCCCAGCCCCCTCCCTTCACCACTGTGCAAACGCGCCCGTGGCGCGTTTTAAGTTGGGGGATTAGGTCACCTTGAATCCTGAGGGTCCCTGGGGCCCAACTTGCCCACCAGGTACTTCCAGTAAGCACCACAGGCCTGCGTTGAAGAGAGGTGGTCCGAGGCCACGCCCCTTTTTACACCTCTCTGCAACGGAGCTCTGTGGCGCTTACTGGAGGTACCTGGTGGGCTAGTTGGACCCCAGGGACCCTCAGGATTCAAGAGGACTTAATCCCCCAACTTAAAACACGCCACAGGGCGTGTTTGCACACATGTCACCTCAGGCCCCGCCCCCTCCCTTCACCACTGTGCAAACGCGCCCCGTGGCGCGTTTTAAGTTGCGGGATTAGGTCACCTTGAATCCTGAGGGTCCTTGGGGCCCAACTAGCCCACCAGGTACTTCCAGTAAGCGCCACTGGCCTGCGTTGCAGAGAGGTGGTCTGAGGCCACGCCCCTTTTTACACCTCTCTGCAACGCAGCTCTGTGGCACTTACTGGAGGTACCTGGTGGGCTAGTTGGACCCCAGGGACCCTCAGGATTCAAGGGGTCTTAATCCCCCAACTTAAAACACGCCACAGGGCATGTTTGCACACATGTCACCTCAGGCCCCGCCCCCTCCCTTCACCACTGTGCAAACACGCCCCGTGGCACGTTTTAAGTCAGGGGATTAACTCCCCTTGAATCCTGAGGGTCCCCAATCCCCCCACGGTCCCGCCGGCTCCCCGCGTCCCTCGGGAGCCGGCATTGCTTTTCCATATGGGGAGCTGTTAAGATGCAGCTCCCCGTGTGGAAAAGCAATTTGCTTTGAATTTTGGAAGAGAGAGCAGGTTTCCTGCTCTCTCTTCCAAAATTCAAAGCAAGTATGCTGTGACAGGACGGGAGCCGCGAGGCTCCTGCCCTGACATAGCAAACTACAGTGTCCCGGGAGTGGGCACCCCGGGACACTGCAGGAGCCGGCCCTGGGGGGTGGTGGTCCTCAGGGCCATCACAGGCTCCAGGAGGGGGGCCGCGCGGCCCCCCTCCCAACATGTTCAAAGCCCCGGGGAGGTGGTGGTCCCCGGGGCTCGGGGGTCCGAAACGGACCCCCACATTTAAATTCTTAGTGCCCTGGGGAGGTGGCGGTCCCCGGGGCATGTGGGGGGGCTCGAGCCCCCCTACACAGGTAATTTAATTTAAAAAAAAGAAGCCCGGGGGGTGGCGGTCCCCGGGGCTGCGGGAGGGCCCAGTGCCCTCCCGCACCATTTTTTATTTAAAGCCCCGGGGGGTGGCGGTCCCCGGGGCTTGGGGGGGCCTTAGAGGCCCCCTCACACAATTTTTCAATTAACCCCCGCACGCCCCCGGGACTTGGCCCACCCGGGGGCCAAATCACAAAGAAGCGCGGGAGCCCCTGATTCGTTTTTTTTTTTTCACGGCGGGATCTGCGCAACCTGCGCGCATCCTGCCGTTTATTTATTTTTTTTTAAATGCTTTTTTGGGCCCTGGGGGTCCTTGTGGGACCCCCTAAGCAGGCCTAGGGGGTCAGGGTGTTTCTACCCTGCCCCCTTTTTGCGTTTTGCGCACTTGTTTCTGTGCCTTGGTCCTACCGAGGAACAAGATGGCTGCCAACACTTCCTGGTTTGGAGTGTTGACAGCCAATTAGCATACAGCTTGTGATCGGGAGGGTGCGCGGACCCTCCGCGGCCATAGATATATATGTGATTTTACTTTTGATTTTCTCAGGAACTACTGAACGGATTTACACCATTTAACCAAAAGGCACAACTCTGAACCAAGGGCTACCTTTTTGCCAAATTTGGTGTAATTCTGTTCAGCAGTTCGGGCTGTAGCTGCAACTAAAGGTTCCTATGGAAAATTGCATGGTGAAAACACGTTTTGGGACCCCCCTTTTTTCTCGGCCCCCACTTGACGAATCACCCCGAGACTTTCAGGATAGGAGCGGACCGGAGCGCCCCACGAGTTTTGAAAATTTCGTGAAGATTCGTCGACCGGCGCCAAAGTTATTGGGAATAGAATGTTGCGGATTTCCTATGGAAAATAGGTCCTAACTATAACTATCTACTGGCGACCGCCAGTAGATAATATATATATATATATATATATTATCTACTGGCGGTCGCCAGTAGATAGTTATAGTTAGGACCTAGTTTCCATAGGAAATCCGCAACATTCTATTTGAAATAACTCTTGCGTCGGTTGACGAATCTTCGCGCAATTTTTAAACTTTATGGCCTGCTCCGGTCCGCTCCTACCCTGAAAGTTTCGGGGTGATTCCTCAAGCGGGGGCCGAGAAAAAAGGGGGGTCCCAAAACATGTTTTCCCCATAGGAAACTTTAGCCACGGCTACACTCGAACTGCTGAACGGAATTACACAAAATTTGGCAAAGAGGTAGTTCTTGGTTCAGAAAGAACCCTTTTGTTAAATGGTGTAAATCCGTTCAGTAGTTGCTGAGAAAATCAAAAGTAAAAACACATATATATCTGGGCGGAGCCTAACCACACATGTCATCGTGAGATCTGATTGGCTGTCAGCACTTCATCCTGGAATTGCTGGCAGCCATCTTGGGACCAATATAAATGATAGTACCCCATTGAAATGCATTGTAGTGAATCGAAGATTTTGAGCGTTACCAAAAGGAGAACTATAAAGGGTGATAACAGAATTTAGTTACATTAGAATTCATTTGTTGATGGTACCATACTAATTTCAGGAATTGTGGTGTGTTCTAAGGTGATTTTACCCTGTGAAAAACCTTCTGCTGGGATATCATGAATCATGTTTGAGAGAAAACTATTGTCACATGCTTGTCCCATACAGTTTTGGAAGGTGCTCCAGAAGCTAAAATGAGAGCATATTTTCTGTAAATTCACATTATCTTTCTCAGTCATGTGAGAATGAAGTCTGACATTCTCAGTAAAACATGTACATCCAACAATGGCAGAGACTGTCAGTTGATTCCTTTGTGTTCTACTGCAGCTTCCCAGAGTGTTCTAAAGAACAACTAGAGTGCTAACAGCCTTACTTATGACAAAAGTATGGCACACCTGAAGCCATCTTGATTGGAATAAACTGGTAACACTTAAAACATTTAATTTAAAAAGGAACAAAATGATGGGGTTCATTTTGTCATAGAAATTATGGTTAGTGCTGTAGAAAGAAAAATTAGGACATGTTTCAAGTGTGATCTCAAATATCTTCCTGTTATATTTCAACAGGAGCAGCCTGTCAGTTGATGCCTTTGTGTTCTACTGCAGCTTCCCAGAGTGTTCTAAAGAACAACTAGAGCGCTAACAGTCTTACTTATGACAAAAGTATGGCACACCTGAAGCCATCTTGATTGGAATAAACTGGTAACACTTAAAACATTTAATTTAAAAAGGAACAAAATGAGGGGGTTCATTTTGCCATAGAAATTATGGTTAGTGCTGTAGAAAGAAAAATTAGGACATGTTTTAAGTGAGATCTCAAATATCTTCCTGTTATATTTCAACAGGAGCAGCCTGTCAGTTGATGCCTTTGTGTTCTACTGCAGCTTCCCAGAGTGTTCTAAAGAACAACTAGAGTGCTAACAGCCTTACTTATGACAAAAGTATGGCACACCTGAAACCATCTTGATTGGAATAAACTGGTAACACTTAAAACATTTAATTTAAAAGGAACAAAATGAGGGGGTTCATTTTGCCATAGAAATTATGGTTAGTGCTGCAAAAGAAAATTTAGGGCATGTTTTAAGTGAGATCTCAAATCCTCTTCTATTTCATTAGAAAATTCTGACATGCAGACTGAAACAATCACTTTCAATACCAGCAGTAGACTTCCAGTTAACTCCTTGGTGAGCAGTAGCTTTACTACAGTGATCTAATGAACAACTAGAGTGCTAACATTCTGAATTTATGGCAAATGTGTGACACATCTGAATGCCTTCTTGATGGAATCAAAGTAAAAAACTGAAAGCATTTCTTACTCAGGAGACTGTAGTAAATGAGGAAATTAGGAAACTTCATAACAAATAAGTCTCCCAAGATGGCCACCAGAGAAAAAAGAGCCCAAATGTAGCACACATATCACCCAGAGGTAGCCCACGTATAGCCCAATGACAGAAGTGTGCAAAACACTTTTTATTTTTTGTTTTTTTGCAGTTTTATATAGTGCAGACTGGTCAGGTATTGGAGTGCTTTACATGAGCATTGGTTACATCACACAAGGACAAATTCATGTTGGTTGACCCCTACACTACCCAAACACCACTGCACTACCCTAAACCCTAAAACACTACCCCCAGCATGACCCCTTCACTACCCAAACACAACTGCACTACCCTAAACTCAAAAACACTACCCCCAGCACGACCCCCTACACTACCCAAACACCACTGCACTACCCTAAACCCTAAATCTACCCCCTACACTACACAAATACCACTGCACTACCCTAAACCCTAAAACACTAGAACCCAGCACGACCCCCTACAGTACACAAACACCACTGCACTACCCTAAACCCTAAAACACTACCCCCTACACTACACAAACACCATTGCACTACCCTAAACCCTAAAACACTACCCCCAGCATGACCCCCTACACTACACAAACACCACTGCACTACCCTAAAACACTACCCCAGCACGACCCCCTACACTACCCAAACACCACTGCACTACCCTAAACCCTAAAACACTACCCCCAGCACGACTCCCTACACTACACAAACACCACTGGACTACCCTAAACCCTAAAACACTACCCCCAGCACGACTCCCTACACTACCTAAACACCACTGCACTACACTAAACCCTAAATCTACCCCCAGCACGACCTCCCACACTACACAAACACCACTGCACTACCCTAAACCCTAAAACACTACCCCCAGCACGACCCCTACACTACCCAAACACCACTGCACTACCCTAAAACCTAAAACACTAACCCCAGCATGACCCCCTACACTACCCAAACACCACTGCACTACCCTATACCCTAAAACACGACCCGTACATTACACAAACACAACTGCACTACCCTAAACCCTAAAACACTACCCACAGCATGACCCCCTACACTACACAAACACCACTGCACTACCCTAAACCCTAAAACACTACTCCTACACTACACAAACACCACTGCCCTACCCTAAACCCTAAAACACAACCCCCAGCATGACCCCTACACTACACAAACACCACTGCACTACCCTAAACCCCCTACACTATACAAACACCACTGCATTACTCTAAACCCTAAAACACTACCCCCAGCACGACCCCCTCACAACACAAACACCACTGCACTACCATAAACCCTAAATCGACCCCCAGCATGACCCCCTACACTACCCAAACACCACTGCCATACCCTAAACCCGAAAACACTACACCCAGCATGAACCCCTACACTACCCAAACACAACTGCACTACCCTAAACCTTAAAACACTACCCCAGCACTACCCCCTACACTACGCAAACACCACTGCACTACCCTAAACCCTAAAACACTACCCCAGCACTACCCCCTACACTACCCAAACACCACTGCACTAACATAAACCCTAAAACACTACCCCCAGCACAACCCCCTACACTACACAAACACCACTGCACTACCCTAAACCCTAAAACACTACCCCCATCACGACTCCCTACACTACCCAAACACCACTGCACTACCCTAAACCCTAAATCTACCCCCAACACAACCCCCTACACTACCCAAACACCACTGCACTACCCTAAACCGTAAAACACTACCCCCAGCATGACCCCCTACACTACACAAACACCACTGCACTACCCTAAACCCTAAAACACTACCACCAGCATGACCCCTACACTACTCAAACACCACTGCACTACCCTAAACCCTAAAACACTAACCCAGCATGACCCCCTACACTACCCATACACCACTGCACTACCCTAAAGCCTAGAACACTACCCCGAGCACAACCCCCTACACTACTGCACTACCCTAAACCCTAAAACACTACCCCCAGCAAGACCCCCTACACTACCCAAACACCACTGCACTACCCTAAACCATAACACACTACCCCCAGCACGACCCCCTACACCACCCAAACACCACTGCACTACCCTAAACCATAACACACTACCCCCAGCACGACCCCCTACACCACCCAAACACCACTGCACTACCCTAAACCCTAGAAAAGAAACCCCCACCCCATGCCCAATCCCCCTTACCTCTCACTCCTCGTGGTTCCTCTCTCCTCGTGGTTCCTGCTTCACGTTGTCTCTGAGGGGCGGTGCACGTTGTTGTGAGGAAACGGAACAGCCTCTGTTTCCTTACAACGACATGGATCGTCTACATGTTTTTAGAACGCATGGTCATTTACCATACATACCTTTACAACAAAATTCGTTGTAAAGGCATGCGTGGTAAATGACCATGCGTTCTAAAAATGCGTAGTAATGACTTTGTGATGTACAACGCATGCGTGGTAATGCATGCGTTGTAATGGTATCGCAAAGTAAAAAGTCGTTGTAACGGCTGTTTACCGATCGAAGCTGGCCCCTGTTCTTCAGTGAGACGTTTATTTGATTAATTAGGAGGAAGGAATGTGTTTTTTTACCGAAAAGTGCATTCCCGGCTGTTGTTTTGTGAAAGTGTCCACGTGGCCTGGTTTCACTTCCGGTGAGAGAGTGGAAGAGTCTGTTTGGATCTAAAGGAGTTCTGTTGTTGGACGGGGCCGGCGCGACATGTCATCAGAAAACATAGCTAATGGAAAGCGTCCTCCCTGAAGTGTGGAGCAGTGCCATGAGAGGTCAACGAGTGTGCGTCCCACCGCAGTATGACCGTACCGCGTGACCCATGTGCCACCTCCAGGGTACGGGAGGCAGAAGCGGCATCGCAGGTCCTCTTGAAGACCGTTGTAGCACTAATTCTACATTTTGGTACTAGGGCATTTTAACTTCGTTGTTCCTGCCAGATACAAAGAGAAGATCCTTTGTTATTCAGTGCCCTCGTAACCTTTTTTGTGGGTTGTGGTGCTTGTCACTTCGCTGCCCCGCCGGTGCACACGACTGGGCACCCCACCTCGTATGCCATCTGCAGGGCCTCTGCCCTCGGATCACTGTTTTCGGTTTCTGGAGTGGCAACATAAACAGTTGCTCCCAAAGGACTAGCCTGAACACTTAGGTGAATATCCCCTGCACCAGCATTCCATGGAAATTCTTTCCTAGCTCTCCCACGTCGACAAGGACGTCATAATAGCACGGCTCCGCTCGCGACACCGTATGACGTCATCGGAGCCATAAGAGAACCTCGTCGGCATGCTGACGTCAGTTCCACCCATTTTTCCGTGTCACCGAGGCAAACAGGGGACCGAGACATTTTCACATGTATACATAGTATAATAAATATATATATATTCACTGAAAAAACCATAGGTTTCAGGCACGTTATAGTTAGAAATTAGCATTTTAAAAACCTTAGAAATTCACTGAAAAACCATAGGTTTCAGGGGCGTTATAGTTAGTTGGAGATTTCACTCGTACAAAACCATAGAAATTCCCCGTTATAGTTAGTTCAGCTAACTATAACTCGCGCGCCCGCAATGCACTGCTGATGACGTCACATATTACATCACTCATGACATGGTCAGTGACATCACTCATGACATCACTGATGACATCTCAAATGACATCACTGATGACATCATCCAGTGAATGAGTGTTTTTCTGAAAATTAAATATGATTTATATATGTATATCTCAAGGTCGATGGAAGAATAAATGGGTATATAAGTGTCTAAATGGATGATTTTGTTTTGTAAAATTGATTGTATAACTGACTAAGTGTATCTTAGTGAATACATGGGTTAGTGAGTAATGTTTAAATATGAAAATATCTGTATCAGTCTCTCACTTTGTGTATAAGTGGCTGCATGGGTTGGTGAGTAGCTACATGAGTGTCTATATGGGTTATTAGTTGGTTTTTTGAGTATCAGTATGAGTGTCTGAGTGTCTGTATGGTTCGGTGGGGGGTATTACTTAGTGCATAGATGCATGAATGAGTGACTCACTGTTTGTATGTGTTGAAGACAGCATGTGTGCAGGACTGTATAGGTGGATGAGTTTGTGTATGGGTGTGTTAGTGAGTGAATGACTGTCTCAATAGTGTCTTTATGAGTAACTACATATGTTTTAAACTAGTATATGTGAGTATTGGTGTATATAAGTGAGTATATGTGAGAGTGAGAGATTGGAAGAGTTCCTGTACAAATAAGTAGGTGTTTCTATAAGTGATTGTTTAAGAGAGTAAGTATGTGTAAGTTTCTGTAGAAGTAAGTGTGGTAGTGTGTGTATAACTGTATATGCAAGTAAATGGATGTTTGATACTTTGTTTGCATGTGTGACTATGTGTGTGAGTAACTCTATGGATGAGTGGCGGTGTGTAACAGGATGTATAGGTGTATGAGTACATATGATGAGTGAGTACATGTATGAGTGACTGTATAGGGACTGTTGGTGAATGAGTGGATGTGTGTGTAGATCTTGGAATTACTGAATAGGTGTGTTGTAACTGGTATTGGTATGTCCATTGTTTTGAAAATGTTAGTTTGTATTTTTGAGTGTGTGTATCAAAGGTTATATTAGGGTGAGAGGAGGTCTGCCACTCTATCACAAGGATGATGTCATCAGTGATGTCATCAGTGATGTCATTTGAGATGTCATCAGTGATGTCATGAGTGATGTCACTGACCATGTCATGAGTGATGTAATATGTGACGTCATCAGCAGTGCATTGCGGGAGCGCGAGTTATAGTTAGCTGAACTAACTATAACGGGGGAATTTCTATGGTTTTGTACGAGTGAAATGTCCAACTAACTATAACGCCCCTGAAACCTATGGTTTTTTCAGTGAATATATATATATATATATAAATTAGTGCCGCAAAAAGTGAGGCGAGGGACTTTGAGAACAAGAGTCAAAGAAAGTAAGTCCCTACATAGACAAAATGAAGTAACAGCGGAAGTATAGGCACGTACGAACATCACACATCTGGCGTATTTAAAGAGAATATACTTCAGAGGCCTTTTGTAAGAAAAATGAATAAATAACATTAAAAAATCAGCCATATCTATTAAAACAGTAAAAAGATCCTTCTGTTAAACATGTGAAAGAAAGACATTGACAAATACATGTGTATTGCATGGTCTATCATGTATTCATAGCGTGACAGTGAATTTGCCCCTCATTCTTGTTGTCGATGTCATCATTCACCTTCAGATGCAAAATGAAGCTTTGAAAACATTCTACATTTCAACTGCATACGACACTGTCTCTGTTGTTAATGTTACAGTTGCATAAATGCACATGCCATTACCATTTCGTCATTCATCAGCCCACACCACTCTGGCCATGTATCCCATTTTACACAACCAATAATACTGTGCCGAAGCACAGGGCTCCAAGCATCTATTAATTACTTTACTCACTCCCATACTGATTCAGTCAGCTTGTGCCCCCCTTCTCGAAGCAATTACTGTTATTTCCAACCCCTTTGCCCCTGGGCAGAACACCCTAAGGCCTCGATCTGCTAATGTATTGCACCGGATTTGTGAGGAAAAACCAGTGCATAGTGTCGTGGTGCACTTTATAATTCAACGAAAACCAGGATTTGGATTGGAAAGTTTCCCAAGGTAACATAAAGTTATGCTATGAACAATTTTACACTAGTTTGCACCAAGAGGGTGTTCTATAGATGGTACATGGGCGTTCCCATGCAACCACCCATGGGCTTTGAGTCAAAGACAAGGATTTGAACCAAAACCTTACACCTCCTAGAGGCAGGAGTAACACAGGGAGAAATGTTTTCATTTCTCTTTACTTTTCTAACTTTGCAGGAGTGCTGCATTGTATAGCACACATACAAAGTGGGAAAAGTATTAAAGGATAGTTTTTGTACTGAAAGGGCCCCTTCCAGTACAAAACTTCTGCCTTAGAGAATTCACACACCATTGTCCTATTGGCGCAAGTGTGTGTGAGTTGGTGCATGGCTGGCAAAAGTGTACCAGCACTATGGTAGAGAAAATATGCACCATATTTAAGTAGATCTGGCACATTTTTTCTCTCCACATTTGACACAAAGCAGCGCAACAACTATTTCTGCTGCGCCGCCTAGTGTCAAATATTAGTAAATATGGGCCCAAGAGCATTGATTTTTCGTAGAGAAAGACGTAAGCACACATTCAGAATGTGCAAAATAATGTCCCTTAAACACTAACGCCAACATACCCAAACACATAGGAGAAGCACACACTACCTCCACCATTTTCAATTACAGGAACATATTTTCCATGGCACTCGACATAACACTACGGGGCCGATTACGATGCGGCGCGTAAAGGCTCCGACATGCTGTCGGAGCCTTTACAGCCGCATCGTAATGGGCCGTTCGACTTCCCTTCAGACCACCTCATTATGATGGAGGTGGTCGGAAAGCAAACCGGACAGTCATTCTGACTGGTTTCCGATGGGCTCGAAGAGCCCGTCCGCCAATCGGAATGCGGCCTGTAATCTCAAGGGCGGCTCTTTCCGCCCTTCAGATTACGATGCACGATTTCCGACACGGTTTCCATGTTGGTCTATCCGACATGGAAACCATGTCGGAAAGCATGTTTGGGGGCCCCCAGCATGCCCCCCTTTGGTGCATGGCCTTCAATTGGATCCCTGCACCTTGTGGTAGGCGCATTGATGTGTCTGCCACGGGATGCAGGGATGAACTGCACCTCCCATTTTACTGTGGGAGCATGCATTATAGCCGGTTTACAGGCGAAATGAATGCTCCAACAGTAAAATATCGGAATGCAACCGAACAGTGTTCAGTTGCATCCTAATGAGGCGCTCGGGACCGCCGACCGGGTGGCGGTCGGTCCCATGACCGATGCGGTTTTGGGCAGGAGTGATTCCGCCTGACATCGTAATGACCCCCAATGTATTACATGGCTGTAACTCAAGGAGGAGTCAATACTTATGTAGCCACACTTTTCTTATCAATGAAATCAATTTCAATGTTACATGATTATTGTTGGCTACATGATTGTGTAGCTACACTAATGCAGAACAACCAGTGTTACTAACGCCATGTATTGACAGCATTGGGATAAGTTAGCACATACCAAGATTAAACGGTCACCACCAAGGATGGTATCAACTACTGTCAATGATAGTTTTTTCTTTTTTTTAAACATAATTTTATTAATTTTCAAAGCATAAAATTATACAAATATATGTGTCAATATCAGTAGAGCACCATAAAGTATCAATTCAGACAGATTAGCATTGCTATTATATCATAAAAATGGATTGATACAGAAGATAAAGGAATTAGTCACAGAAATCTATAGGGATCACATAGCTGGGTCTGGTGGCTCAGTGGACTAATGCATCCACTGCAGGGGCCTGTGTTCGACGTCATGGTCACAGGTTCGAATCCCGGCGGGTCCACTCAGCATTTCATCCATTTGAGGTCGATAAAATGAGTACCATTGAGTTGGGTAACAATAAACATCTGTTATTCAGCGCCAAGGTGAACGTGCGCTTTACAAATACACATGTTATGATAAGTAATAACAATATATAGTAGCCATATTGTAACCCCCATCTGTAGGTTCGTAAACATACAGCAATTGAATAGCAATAAAGAAATGTCTCAGTGTTCTACTTGTTGTCATGACTAACCTAGTATGAAATACAAAGAAAATTAAAATAACTAGCGAACTCCCCCCTGTTCACTGGTTCATAACATACCTCCTAACAATCCAAGGTCTTATGAGGTCACAGATGAAATATATCATTCCTAATATATACAGTATGACAGTTAAATATATGTAGACAACTTACTGCCTAATAAGGGAAGGTGCATATAGGCATATTTAGGTTATAAAGACGTCAAACAATCAAATAGCTACAGTCACAGTATTCACGGAAGATGTAGAAGTGGTGGACTGAACGTGTTCAATTGGTGACACCAGAGGTGTTAATGAATCCATAATTTTGAAGGTTTCTAACATTTGGTCCCACTCCAAAGAGATAGGTATTCGACGCAACCCCCGAAATTCCTCTTGCCTAATGATGGCACTTTCACCCGTACCCCATCTTGTCAACTCTGTGTGCCAGAAAAGCGGTGTAGGAGGGGAAACAGACTTCCCCCGCATTGTAATTGCACGCTTAGCTATGATCATTGCTAAATCTGCAAATCTAAATTGAACCTTTTGTTTCTTAGGACGACTGCGAAGACCCAAGAGGCAAGCTTCTGGCGTCAGCCATCCATTGGTGTTAGTAATCCGTTGGATGGTATAAATGACTGTATGCCAGAAAAAGCTTAGGCGAGGGCATGCCCATAGCATATGAATGAGGTCTGCATCCTCTTCATGACATCTAGGACATGAGAGCTGAGCATTTGGGTAAATGGTATTGAGACGGTGTGGAGTAAGATAGGCTCTATGTAAAATCATGTATTGGATATATTTGAATTTAGCGTTACGGAACACTCTCTTCGGAAATTCTAATATCGACGTCCAGTCCTTGTCATTAAATTCTTTATGTAAGTCCAGTGACCATCTAGACTTAACTAAAGATAAGGATATGCCGGAATGAGTCCGGATGCCTTTATACAACCAACGTATTAGATGTTGTCCCTCCCCCATAAGATAAACAGCCTGTACAAGTGCATGGGTATCTGGTTCAGATCCATCAGGTACCCAGTGAAGTTTGATATAGTGAACGAGTGTGGCATGTAGGAGAAATAACGTTGGGGGGACCCCTAGAGCACGAAGAAAATTATCGTGATCTGTCAGCGTGCTCTCTATAAACAGCGCCCCAACCGTCGAGACCCCCTCCTGCGTCCATGGGGCTATCGTTTGTTTAGCAATTAAGCCAGTTGCGGTGGGGATCCCGAGTAATGGAATATTGGGTGAGTATGGAATCACCTCCTTAGTATATTTCAATGTTTGTTTCCAGTATGAAAGTGCTGTTTTAAGCAATGGGGGAAGTGCATGTATAATCTTACCAGTCGGTAGCAGCATGTTATGCAGAGTGCCTTGTTGTAAAGTTAGGGGAGTATAGTTCAGTTCTTGTATGTGACGTCCCGCCAACCAGTATGATAGCCATTGTAGTTGGCAAGCCATGCAATAGGCTTTAAAATCCAGAGCTCCCAGCCCTCCCTCCTCAGGACGTCGCTGTAGTTTTGCCAGACTTATCCTCTTACGGCCATTACCCCAGATGAGTTCGGTCAACAGTGTATTGAGTGTTTTAAAAATGGAAGCCGGAATCAGAACAGGTATATTAACAAAAAAGTATAGAAGGCGAGGGAGCATTACCATCTTAGAGATGGCAATTCTACCCATAACCGATAATGGCAAAGAAGTCCAAAAACTGACCTGTTTTCGTAGTGAACTTATTGCTTTCAATATGTTGCCATCAATGAGGTCCTTCGGGTTCCTATATATTTGTATGCCTAAGTATTTAAACGTATCAGGCGCCATCCGTAGGGTCAGATCACCAAATAGGACAGAGTCCGGGGTGTCATTGTGTCTCATAAAAAAAAAGGCATAAGATTTACGGGCATTGATTGTCAGTCCTGATATCAGTTCGAATCGTTTAAAGAGAGACGGGATAGGCTCCAGAGAAAGATTGAGATTTTAAAAATAAAGAATGAGATCATCCGCATAAGCCGATACTAAATGTGTTGTATTATTAATCATGATCCCGAGGTCTATTGTTTCTGTACGGAGTTTAAGAAGCAAGGGTTCCATTGCCAGTACAAACAATAAAGGCGAGAGGGGGCAGCCCTGACGGGTACCCCTAGCTATGGAATAAATTGCGGAAATATGGGAACCAGTTCGGGCTCACGCCGTTGGAGCACTGTATAATAATTGGACCCACTTTAAGTAACCCCTAGGGACTCCAAACTTCTTTAGGGTCGCCCACATGTAACGCCAAGAAAGGGTATCAAATGCCTGTTGCATATCAAGAGAAATTCACCCGGCCGTATGGGAGGATGCTGCCGCTGTCTCCAAGATATAATGAAATCGCCTTATGTTGAGCGACGTGCTGCGGCCCGGTACGAAACCGCATTGCTCTATATGAATTAAGTGTGGAAGATAGGGCAAAAGTCGCTTAGCCAGCAGCTTACTAAGTATTTTATATGCGGTAGCTAGTAACGAGAGGGGGCGATATCCAGAAACATCGCGAGGGTCACGATTGGGCTTAGGGAGTGAAGTTACTAGCGCTTGCATAGTCATCAGTGGAAGAGTAAAAGTGTCTAGGGCTGTCCTGTATAGGGTCTCAAGGTGGGGCACTAATTTCTCGACATTATGTCGCGTTAAATTCTGTTGGTAGACCATCTAGGCCTGGAGTCTTGTTTCTAGGTAAGTCCTTGATGGCTTCTTTAATGGCAGTGGTAGTGATGGGAGCTTCCAGTTCAAGTTGAGCATTCTCCGGCAACTGAGGGAATGTTAGGTCACTAAAAAAGGCCGCTATGTCGACATCTGAGGCAACGGGAGGGGCATAGTATAAGTGTTGATAATATGTAAAGAATGCTGAATTAATATCAGCCTGAGTGGTTGCAACAGAACCATCCGGGAGATTAACTGCTGTAATCTGGACAGGGGAAGGAGAATCGCGGAAAAGGCGTGCCAACAGAGTCCCAGACTTATCAGCGTCTTTGTGACTGTATTGAGTATACGCCTTATAGTCTATTAGGCGAAGTTGTTCCAGCAGCTCAGCATGTTTTAGTCTAGCCTCTTGGAGGTGTGAGCGCTGTGATGGATGGGTTAGTGCTACACTTTCAAGCTTATTAAGAGTATCTTCCACTGTAATAAGGTTCCTGTTCACCTCCTGATGGGCTCCCACTGTAGCCCCAATGGCGGTGCCACGAATTACAGTCTTAAATGCATCCCATTCTACCAAACAGGAAGATGCCGTGTTAGTATTTTCTAGAAAATAATTAGTAATAGTAGTACCCAATGTATCCCGAAAGACTGCATCTTCCATCATTTGCGGCCAAAGCTGCCATGTTGGGACCGGAGTGGGAATTCTACCCCACTCCAGGACCATTTCCAGTGGGTTATGGTCCGACAGTGTCTTCCCAAGGTATGTGGATTCGATCATTTGGGGCCTCAGAAATGTAGAACAAAATATTCTATTGATCCAAGTATGTAATTGATGCGGTGGAGAATAGAAGGAGTACTCTCGATTAGTAGGGTAATGTACACGCCACACATCCTGTAGTGTCCAACCCATAGCCCAGGCTTGTAAGAATTCTGCATGTTTAATAGGGACTGCTCCCCGCAACGGGGGATGTGAACGATCTAATTGTATATCTAGGACTGAATTAAAATCACCTCCAATAATCCAAGGATACGGTGCCCAATCAGTTAAAACCGTGTTAAGTGTGGTGAGGTAAGTGTTCTGTTCCGAGTTTGGAGCGTAGATATTGCCAAGAATTACTGGGGCTCCGTCCAGCGCGCCATGCAGAAGTACATAGCGTCCTTCAGGGTCTATTCGTTGCTCTATCAATCTAAAGGGTACCCCAGTTCGAACCCAAATCAGTGAACCCCTGGCAAATGCAGAATAAGAAGTGTTAAAAAATTGGCCCTTCCATTTCTTGCGCATTTTAGAAATTTCAGAGTCGGTAAGGTGGGTTTACTGAATGAAGACTATGTGGACTTTACGCCTGTTCAACTGAGCATATATACGATGACGTTTATGCACTGACCCCATGCCTCGAACATTCCACGTCAATATTTTATATTTACCTAAAATAGCCATAGTTTAGTTGATTGTCACAATATAATATCATGTGAAGACATATGGACCGTAACCTTAGCAATAGTATTATCTTGACCAGGAACCAAAACCCCCATTTGTAAACAAACTCCCCCAATACTAGGGCCAGCAAATCAATCAATCATATCATTTGTAAAGCGCACTACTCACCCGTGAGGGTCTCAAGGCACTGGGGTGGGGAATGCTGCTACTGCTCGAAAAGCCAGGTCTTGAGGAGTTTTCTGAAGGTCAGCAGGTCTTGGGTCTGCCGTAGGTGGATGGGGAGGGTGTTCCAGGTCTTGGCGGCGAGGTGGGAGAACGATCTGCCACTGGAGGTCGCTCTTCGGAAGCGGGGGACAGTGGCGAGGGCGAGGTCGGCGGAGCGGAGCTGGCGGGTGGGGGTGTAGAAGCTGAGTCGTCTGTTGAGGTACGTTGGTCCGGTGTTGTGGAGTGCCTTGTGTGCGTGGGTGAGGAGTTTGAAGGTTATCCTCTTGTTGACCAGGAGCCAGTGCAGGTCTCTCAGGTGGGATGTGATGTGGCTGCGGCGAGGGATGTCGAGGATCAGGCGTGCAGAGGCGTTCTGGTTGCGTTGGAGCTGTCTCAGGAGTTTGGCCGAGGCTCCTGCGTAGAGGGCGTTTCCGTAGTCCAACCTGCTGCTGACGAGGGCCTGGGTGATTGTTCCTCTCGTTTCAGTGGGGATCCACTTGTAGATCCTTCGGAGCATGCGGAGGGTGTTGAAGCAGGCGGAGGAGACGGCGTTGACCTGTTTAGTCATGGAGAGGGTGGAGTCAAGGATGACCCCTAGGTTGCGTGCGTGGTCGGTGGGTGTTGGGGCGGTTCCCAGTGCGGTCAGCCACCAGGAGTCGTCCCAGGCCGAAGGGTGGATCCGAGGATGAGGACCTCCGTCTTGTCCGAGTTCAGCTTCAGTCGGCTGTTCCTCATCCATTCAGCGACGGCCTTCATTCCTTCGTGAAGGTTGGTTTTGGCGGTGTGGGGTCCTTGGTGAGGGAGAGGATCAGCTGGGTGTCATCGGCGTAGGAGATGATGTTGAGATCGTGCCGGCGGGCGACGTGGGCGAGCGGTGCCATGTAGATATTAAACAGAGTTGGGCTGAGGAAGAGCCCTGGGGTATGCCGCAGATGATCTCGGTGGCTTCGGAGCGGAAGGGGGAAGGCGGACGCTCTGTGTTCTGCCGGAGAGGAAGGAGGTGGTCCAGTCCAGGGCCTTCTCTTGGATCCCGGCGTTGTGGAGGCGTGTTCGTAGTGTGTGGTGGCAGACCGTGTCGAAGGCGGCTGACAGGTCCAGGAGGATGAGGGCCGCCGTTTCTCCGTTGTCCAGCAGGGACTTGATGTCATCGGTGGCGGCGATGAGGGCAGTCTCGGTGCTGTGGTTGCTGCGGGACCCGGACTGGGAAGGGTCCAGGATGTTGTTCTCCTTGAGGTAGCGGGTCAGTTGTTTGTTGACGGTCTTCTCGATGACCTTTGCCGGGAACGGGAGCAGGGAGATGGGCCGGAAGTTCTTGAGGTCCTTGGGGTCCACCTTGGGTTTCTTGAGTAAGGCGTTGATCTCGGCGTGCTTCCAGCTCTCCGGGAAGGTTGCTGTCTCGAAGGAGGTGTTGATGACTTTCCGGAGATGGGGTGCGATGGCTGTGCTGGCTTTGTTGAAGATGTGGTGTGGGCATGGGTCTGACGGAGATCCGGAGTGGATGGTGTTCATGATCTTGATGGTGTCGTCGTCGTTGATGTTGGTCCAGGAGAGCAGGCGGTTGGTGTGGATGGTGGTCGTGGGGGCGGAGGTCTCAGTGGTTGTCGGGGCGGTCGTGGTGTTGAAGCTGTCATGGATGTCTGCGATCTTGTGGTGGAAGAAGGTGGCCAGCGAGTCGCACAGGTCTTGCGAGGGTGGGACGTTGTTGGTGTTGGAGCTGGGGTTGGAGAGTTCCTTCACGATGTTGAAAAGCTCTTTGCTGTTGTGCGCGTTTTTGTCTAGGCGGTCTTTGAAGGAGGCCCTTTTGGCGGATCTGATGAGGTGATGGTGTCTGCGGGTGGCGTTCTTGTGGGCTGCGTGGCTGTCCGGTGTTTGTTCACGGAGCCAGATCTTCTCCAGCTTTTGGCAGGTTTGCTTGGAGGCCCGGAGGTCTTCAGTGAACCAGCTGGCTTTCTTGTTGGTGTGACTGTTGGAGGGTTTCTTGATCGGGGCGAGGGTGTTGGCGCAGTCGTTGATCCACTGTCTGAGGTTGTGGGCTGCGGTGTCGGGGTCGGTGGGGTCGGCGGGTGGGCTCTGGGCGAGGGTGGTGGTTAGCTGGTCTTCGGTGACTTTGCTCCAGCAGCGGCGGAGCATCTGTTGGGTGCGGTGGTGCGTGGTGTGTTTCTTGAAGGTGAAGTGGATGCAGCGATGGTCGGTCCAGTGGAGTTCGGTGGTGTGGTTGAAGGAGACTTGGGGGCTTGCGGAGAAGATGGGGTTAAACGTGTGACCGGCGGAGTGGGTGGGTGTTTTGACGAGTTGTCTGAGTCCGAGGTTGGCTAGGTTGTCGATCAGGGTGGTGGAGTTGGTGTCGTTGTTGTTCTCGAGGTGGAAGTTCAGGTGCCCGAGGAGGATGTAGTCCGTGGAGGCGAGGGCGTGTGTGCTGACGAAGTCGGCGATGGAGTCGCTGAACTGTGGTCGGGGTCCGGGGGGTCTGTAGACGAGGGTTCCTCTGAGGGTGGTGTTGGGATCGGTGTGGATCTGGAAGTGCGGGTGTTCGGCGGTGCTGAGGGTGTCGTCGGTGTTGGTCGAGACTCTGAGAGTGTTCCTGTGGACGATGGCGATTCCTCCTCCTGCTCCATTGGTGCGGTCCCTGCGGGTGATCTTGTAGCCTTCCGGAACGGCTATGGCTATGTTGGGTGCCGAGGCGGGGTTCAGCCAAGTCTCCGTCAGGAAGGCGACGTCTGGGGAGGTTGAGTCGAGTAGGTCCCAGAGTTCAACGGCGTGTTTGCGGGCGGAGCGGGTGTTGAGAAGGATGCATCTGAGGTGGTTGGGTTCTTTCCTGGTCGGCGGCATGGTGGGGCGGATGCTTGTGAAGCTGCAGTTCCGGCAGGTGAAAGCTCCGTGGGTGCGCTTCGGGGCGGCCAGGAAGCAGGTGTGTGATCATCCGGTGTTGAGTGCGTGGAGGGATCTGGCATCGTAGCGGTGTCGGGCGCCGTGGCGTTCACGGGGTCCAGGTGTCCTGGCGCTGGGCGCGGTCCAGGCACGGACGGGCGCAGACGGGCTTGCCTTAGGTGCGCCTTTGGCGTGCCCGCTGCGCGGCCTCCATATGAGGGGATTTGGGAGGGAGGAGCAGCTGGGAGGCGGGGCGGCGAATGGGAATGCAGGGGGGCGGGGCCGCAGGGACGCAGCGGCGGGAAAAATGGGCAGGGGCCGCGGGAGAACTGGGCACAGGAAGGAAAAACAAGTTTAGGCAAGAAAACAAGTACAGGCACAGAGGAATAAAAACAAGTCTGGGCAAGAAAACAAGTACAGGCACAGAGTAATAAAAACAAGTCTGGGCAAGAAAGCAAGTTAGGCACAGGGGAATAAAAACAAGTCTGGGCAAGAAAGCAAGTTAGGCACAGCGGGATAAAAACAAGTCTGGGCAAGAAAGCAAGTTAGGCACAGGGGAATAAAAACAAGTCTGGGCAAGAAAGCAAGTTAGGCACAGGGGAATAAAAACAAGTCTGGGCAAGAAAGCAAGTTAGGGCACAGGGGAATAAAAACAAGTCTGGGCAAGAAAGCAAGTTAGGCACAGGGGGAAAGTACAGGATTAGGCAAAAACAATGCAGGCAGAGCCGTGCAGCAGCGTGGGGAGCGACCTGCCTGGGAGCAGGGTCAGAGGTCGCTCCTTTCACCGCTGCGCGGCCTCCATATGAGGGGATGTGGGAGGGAGGAGCAGCTGGGAGGCGGGAGCGGGGCGGTGAATGGGAATGCAGGGGGGCAGGGACGCAGCGGAGGGAAAAACGGGCGGGGGCCGCGGGAGA
This sequence comes from Calotriton arnoldi, assembly GCA_963921515.1. Classification (NCBI taxonomy): domain Eukaryota; kingdom Metazoa; phylum Chordata; class Amphibia; order Caudata; family Salamandridae; genus Calotriton; species Calotriton arnoldi. Next base: position 271,277 of record CAWUFW010015602.1, on the reverse strand, counting down.
ACTGGGCACAGGAAGGAAAAACAAGTTTAGGCAAGAAAACAAGTACAGGCACAGAGGAATAAAAACAAGTCTGGGCAAGAAAGCAAGTTAGGCACAGGGGAATAAAAACAAGTCTGGGCAAGAAAGCAAGTTAGGCACAGGGGGATAAAAACAAGTCTGGGCAAGAAAGCAAGTTAGGCACAGGGGAATAAAAACAAGTCTGGGCAAGAAAGCAAGTTAGTTCACAGGGGAATAAAAACAAGTCTGGGCAAGAAAGCAAGTTAGGCACAGGGGATAAAAACAAGTCTGGGCAAGAAAGCAAGTTAGGCACAGGGGAATAAAAACAAGTCTGGGCAAGAAAGCAAGTTAGGCACAGGGGAATAAAAACAAGTCTGGGCAAGAAAGCAAGTTAGGCACAGGGGGAAAGTACAGGATTAGGCAAAAACAATGCAGGCAGAGCTGTGCAGCAGCGTGGGGAGCGACCTGCCTGCGAGCAAACAAACTATGCTGGTCCAAACTTATCTTAAAACATACTACGTTCACACGGTTATATACTGCAGAAACTGCAGGGGGGATGGGTTCGAAAAAGAGCATTACCAGGAATGTGGCAATGAAGCTGCACCCGGGCCGGACCCTGTAATAAAACAAATAAGACATGAACCTAGGGGAAAAAGGGAACATTACAACTATATTTCCATTGTGTCTGACTCCCTGTAAACAGTAAAACACATATTAAGCAAAATTTCCTGAAACGTGTAAAGGAGAATCATGGGACCCAAGCAAAAGAATCAGCCATATAGATCCTTCACAATTTGTGGGGTTATCGAAGGAAACAAGACATCGTTACTTTCAGAGTCCGACGGCAGTGGATTGTCGTCTGATTGTTCCGGAGACGTGACCTGCGTGGGGTCACGCAGGGAGGCAGCAACCAATAACGCCAACTCCTGTCCAATGATAGTCTGAGCTGGAGTAGGTTTTTTAACTGAGAGTTGTCGGGCCACTCTGGTTCGACGGAACCTTGACCCTTCCGGATGTAGTGGCATACGACGTAGCTGTTGATCAATATCATCCAAAGTCTGGGGAGGCAGTGCGGATTCTAGCCAAGCATTGGCTGCCTCAGGAGATTCAAAAAAATAAGATCTCTGATTGTAAATCATTTTTAGGCGTGATGGAAACAGAAGCGCATTTTTCAAGTTAAGGGCCTGGAGCTTTTTCTTGAGTGGCAGGTAGGAGGCTCTCTGTCGTTGCACCTGGATGGTGTAGTCTGGGTAGAGTGAGATACGAGTATTGGCATATTGGATGGGGGCGTTTTCTCTGGCCTTTTGTAGGAGATGGTCACGGTCCCTATAATTAAGGATGCGGGCAATAAGTGGTCTAGCCGGTAGACCTGCAGTTGGTTTGCCCATAGGTATGCGATGTGCCTGTTCTACGCAGAAGAAGGTGGAGAGACCTTCCGGGGCTACATGATCTTGTAGCCATTTTTCGATAAATCGGGTCGCATCTGGCCCCTCTGATTGTTCTGGCAGACCAATAATACGGACGTTATTATGTCTGGCCCTTCCTTCCGCATCTTCTGCTCTATCTATTAGGGTAGCGAGTTGTTTTTGCATTTGGGTCAATTGGTCGGAGTGTTCTTTTTGCTGTGGGACAGACTCTGCAAGAGTTTGTGCGTGTTCCTTGACTGTGTCTGAGAGTTTGGCATGGTCCGCTCTGTGGAGGTTAAGATTAGTAGTAAGGGTGCCCATCTGTTGCTCCATAGCTTGACGGGACGCCCTGATCTCATGAAGTATTTGATCCAGTTTGTCAGGGGAAGGCGTCAAAGCTGTTGGTGGAACACAGCTAATCGAAGATGATTGAGATGCCGAGTCAGAGTCCCCCTGCAGCGGCACATCCATCATTGCCATGTCGGATTGTTTCCCTTTTGTACGTCCCATGACACCGTAAGAGATGAGAGTCTGATAAGGAAGGACCCACGGGCGTTATGTTTATTGTCCTAGGCAGGCTCAATATGTGCTGCTGACTTTAGTTGCCTTTAACGTACGTTGTAGGAATGATGTACCAGCCCAGTACCCAGGATGGGTCTACAGGAGTTTCAGTGAGCACATCAAATCACTAGGGGGCCCAGACTATGTGGAACAGTGGGGCCCGTGCTCACCTCCCCCATACTAGATCTCTTTTCAGGATCCTGTGTGGTGACCATCTGACACAGTCGTGTTCCAGACAATAGTCGGAGTGATGAGAACTGTCTACTTATATTCCTGTAAGTACACACTGTAGGAGAGTAGGATCTGCCTCTTATGATTACCCCCACTTTTTGCCGGTGTATCACTGTTTTTCGACTTTAGTCTGGCTGGGGCCCTGCTATCCAGGACCCCAGCCTAGCTGCTTCCTCTCTAAATTGATTCCCTGTACCTTAAGTACACTTCAGATTGGATTCTGGGGTGCCCTTATAAGTCCCTAGTATATGGTATACTATGTACCCAGGGCATAGGTACCCCAGAGGCCTACCAGGGGCTGAAGCATGTATTGTGCCACCCCTGGAAGGCCCTCCAAAATGACACCACAGGACTGCTACTGCAGCTTGGGTAAGTGGGTAAGGTGGTGCATGCACCCGTTACAGAGATATACGTTCACTATATCTCACCTAACACTGCACATAGAAACCTATCAGTCACCCCTATGGCAGGCCTTATCAATCCTGAAGGCAGGGTGCTTGGTTATATGTGAGAGGGTGCCCATGCATGAGCAGAGCCCCTCTGCAGCCCTCGGAATCTCCTATCCGGGGTTGTCTGTGGTGCAGCCTGACCATATACTCTTAAGTGCATTATATCTAAACGGTAAATGCTAACTTTGGGATGGCTGCACGGAAACATGTCGTGTTTGGTGTCAAACACCTTGGAATCATACCCCCACACCACTGGTGTGGGAGTATGATCCAACCCTTCTAGAGGGAGAGACATGACAGCACCGGTATACCCGGTACCAACTAACCAGAGCCTGGCATCACAAAATGGATGCTGCAGCCACAGACACGAGTCTGGCCTCCTGCTGCTGACCGAAACTCCGGCAGGGGAGGCCTGGACAATAGGTTTCCTGTCTCAGGGAGGTGTTACCACCTCCCAGACAGGCCTTAGTGGATTAGGGCTGGGTGGTGCACTCTCTGAGTGCTTTGAAGTCCTGCACTGGGGGCACATTTGGTGTCCTCGTGCATACCCCAGTTCAAACTGGTTGCAGGGGCTGCCAGCCCCTGCTCTGGCGCGAAACTGGACAAAGGAAATGGGTGTAGCCACCCCTCTTTCCAAACCCTCCCATAGGTGGGTCCCCAGAGTTAGTCCAACCCCTTTTCTTAGTATAAGTAAGGGAACCCTGGCAACAGGACTTTATATATCCCTGGACGAAACTCTGAAGCTGAATCCTGGACCTTCGACGCTCTACTTCAAGATTAGAGGACTGAAGAATCTCCCTTGGGGTCAAGGAGTGACTCCCCTGCTTGGCAGGCACCAACAAAGCATTTGTCCGGTCTGCATCACTGAAGCTCCCGCCGGACACCGAAGTCTTTGCATCACCAGAGGTAGATTTCCAGACTTCACCGAGGCAGCCCTGAGTCCACAGCAAAGCTGAGGCCCGTAGCTGTCGTGGGTAACGTGGAACTGTGACCCCTGGAAACCGAGCACATTTGCAAGTACATCAACTTTCTGACATTTCTCGAAGCTGTGCTTTGCGTTCCAAGTAGCCCTAGCCCCGAGCACCAACTGCAGCGAAGATCACTGGCCTACACTCCACGAGTGTCCCATGGGCTAGCTCCAAGTGCGACCGCTTGAGGCTCCTTTACAATCTCTAGCCCGTTGGCTAGTGGGTCCCCACGAAGGCAACTCTTCAATTACTTGGGTTTTTCTGGTTGCTCCAGACGTGCCCTGACTTACCCTTGCTGGGTGAGTCCCTCAAACCTTGCTGGTCTACACCGCAGCCTTTTCTTCACTTCCCAATGACTTGCCGTTGCCAAGGCTTGTTGGGTCCAATCTGGTCGCCAATACCGCAGCACTCGACAAACTTTGTGGGACAGCTCGAATCCAGCTCCTGGTTGTCGTCGACACCTCCTGGACCTCGTAGCTGAAGAGTCAAGGCACCCGTCAACTCACCTGAAGCACCCGACTTCTGAGGGCATTCGACTATCATGCCCCTGGTCACTGGCTAGTGACCCAGACTCTGTCCCCTCTGCTTTCAGGTCTTCCTTTTCCTCAATCCAGGCTTGGATAGCTCCGGACACGATTCTTCTCCATGGCAGCAGCACTTTTCCAGAGGTCGCCATTGAAAACGACGACGATTCCCGACACCTTTTAACACAAATGCACCCGGCTTCCATGGGTGAGGTAACTCGAGTATTTCGGTACTCACGTGGGTGTGGGCCCTAGAAACTCTTAAGTTTTAAGGGGTTAACTGGAAGTCCTCTCCGAAGTGTCCTTTTTCTTTAAAAATCTAATCGCGACTTTCCCCATAGAAGTCAACGGAGGCTCGCGGCTGTTTTCTCACACTGCACGCGTCCCCGGTGGGTCCCCTGTGTCACTACCTTGGGTGGTTCCTTGGGGTCCAAGCACTTCTACAGGCTCTAGGCCTTGTGTCTAGTTCAGCCGTGGTTCTTATATTTTAGTATATGGTTTGGTACGCCCCTAGGGCTCAAACGTGTATTGTGCTAAATACTGAATACTGCTGATATTTGACTTGTAACTTATGTACTTTGAACTCTAGCCTCATAAAGAGACTAGAGGGGTGTGTTTAAGACTAAATACATATATTTTATATATATACCTGGTGTGGTCCTCTTTCATTTGGTCACTCAAGAGATTATAGACTGGTAAAACAAGCTGCTTTACATTCCTCCAAGACTTAGCCTGAAGGCTGCTCTCCATAGCTACCACTAGGATAGCTTTTACTAAAGGTTGTCTTTAACCTATCATCCATAAGGGGTTGTTTGGACTGGTGCAAGGTGCCCACTATAACTAGTGGAGAGCATATGCCAGGCCAACTTCTCACATTGGTGTGCAGCGTGTGGGATTCCAGCTTGCTATTGTTTTACCAGATAATCTCAAGTGTGTGACTAACTGAAAACCACTAAAGGTACCTAAGGTACATATAAATTCTGGCTTAGAAATACAGTAAGTTCTACTGAACTTAGAGTTGTGTGTCAAGGGCTTAGCACACCCTTTCTACAACTCAAGAGAGTTTAGTAGGCCACACTAGAGTAGGTAGTGCATACACCACACCTCACTAGTAATGTCTTCACTGCCAGGAACCAGTGGGCTCCTGCCCTCCAAATATGACAACCTCCCATTCTTGGAATTGAGAGAGTTGTGCAAGATTAGGAAGCTGAAGACAGGCAAAAGTGCCAACACCCAACGTCTCATGGAGATGCTTCTGCTGGATGATCTCAGAAGACCCCTAGGGTCTGCAAGGGTAGGCAGAGAGGGTGGGCAGAAGATGAGGGAGGGGCCAGGGGTGAAAATACCCAGGACCTGACCTCTGAAACTGGCCAGGAAGATGACAATGATCTTGCCCTGGACAATACAGCTCCTCCTGCAGATGAGGAGGAGGATCAGAATGACCTCCCCTTTGTCCCACCAGGAAGAGTTGTGAGTGTGCCTAGAAGGTCCAGATCTCCTTCTCAGGAGTCTAACCATTCTGACACCTCAGTAGGGACCTCTGTTTCTTCTCACAGGAGGGAATCCTCTCATGAGAGGAAAGAGAGACTGCTCAAGTATGAGGAAGCTCAGTTGAGAATCAGAAGAGAGCAGTTGGCTATAAACAGGGAGTCCCTAGAGCTTCATAGACAAAGAAGAAAGTTGGGACTAGAGTCCCATGGTGGCAGCAACTTCCCTAGTGGTAGGGAAAGGTCTTATGACCATAGAAACCTGAGCAAGATTGTCCCTCCCTACCAGAGTGGGGATGACATCCACAAATGGATAACTGCACTGGAAAGGGCCTGTAAAGTTCAGAGGGTCCCCCAGGAGCAGTGGGCAGAAATCTTGTGGCTCTCCTTTGCAGACAAAGGTAGAGACAAGCTCCTCACTGTAAGAGAAGAGGATGCTGATGATTACCAAGTCCTGAAGAGTGCCCTGATAGATGGGTTTGGCCTAACCACTGAGCAATACAGGTTAAAGTTCAGAGATACCCAAAAGGCACAGACACAGGACTGGGTGGATTTTGTAGATTGTGCTACCAAGGCTCAGGAAGGCTGGTTACTGGGCAGTAAGGTGTGTGACTTCAAAGGATTCTATAATTTAATCATGAGGGAGCAGATTCTTAATAACTGTCAGAATCAGTTGCTACATCAGTACCTCGTTGACTCTGATCTGACCTCTCCCCAAGAATTGGGAAAGAAGGCAGACAAATGGGTCAGAACCAGGGTGAAGCAGAAAGTACAGAACCAAGGTGGTGACCAGAAGAAGCAAGATTCCAAGAACTCTGATAAGGGTGGGGAGAAGGGTAAAGACCAGAAGTCTTCTCAAGGGCCCCAAAAATCTGCATCTGGTGGGGAAACCCAATCTAATAAAGGAAAAGGCCAAAAGAAACCATGGTGCAAAGTCTGTAAGCAAAGACTCACTGGACAAGTGATTGCACCAAGTCCAAAGACTCCAATCCAGCCACCATTGCCCCTAAGGCAACTGTTCCCCCTAGTCCAGCTACAAGTGGTGGTGGAAACACTTAGAATAAGGGTTTAGTAGGGTTGACCCTGGGTACTGAGATGGACTCTGGCCTAGTCAGAGTGCCAACTCAGGCTGTCCTAGTCTGTGATGGGGGCATGGATATGTCCCCTTTGTGAGTCCCTAATAATTTGGGCAAATACAGACAGCAGCCTTTAATTAATGGGAGGGAGGCTTTGGCATTCAGGGACACAGGAGCAAGTGTCACCATGGTGACACAAGATCTTGTGGATCCTGGGCAGATTATACTTGGTGAAATGTACCAAGTGACCAATGCTAGCAATGTCAGAACAGACCATTCTCTGGCAGTAGTTAACTTCTCCTGGGGAGGGGTAACTGGCCTTAAGAAGGTTGTGGTGAGTGCAGACCTACCAGTGGAATGCTTGCTTGGCAATGATCTTGAAACCTCAGCTTGGGCAGAGGTGGAGCTCAGGAAACATGCAGAAATGCTAGGGATCCCTGCACATGTCTTTGCTGTGACTAGGTCACAGGCAAAAATGTCAAAAGCTGAAAAGGCCCTGGATTCTGGAATAATGGACCAGGTACCTCCCAAGAGAAGGAGCAGTAGTGTTAAGGCAGTGCCTTCCCCCTTGGCTCAGGAGGAAGATCAGTCTTTTGAGGAAGATGATCTCAGGCCTGAAGAAGGAGCTGTCCCAGAGGAGCTTGAACCTGATCAGGTTGAGTTCTTGGGGACAGGGGGCCCTTCCAGAGCAGATCTGAGCCAGGAACAGCTGAGGTGCCCCTCTCTTGAACCTCTCAGACAGCAGGCTGCTGCTGAGGCTGCTGGGAATGCTAGTGGCACCCATAAGATATATTGGGATGATGGACTCCTGTACTCAGAGAGTAGAGACCCCAAGCCTGGAGCAGCCAGGAGGTTGGTTATACCTCTGAAGTTCAGGGGCTTCCTATTGACACTAGCCCATGATATTCCCTTAGCAGGTCACCTGGGCCAGAACAAGACTTGGGACAGAATTGTCCCTCACTTTCACTGGCCCCACATGTCTGAAGGCACCAAGGAGTTTTGTCGCTCCTGTTACCTGCCAAGCCAGTGGGAAGGCAGGTGGCACCACAAAGGCCCCACTGATACCACTACCTGTGGTGGGGGTTCCCTTTGAGAGGGTGGGGATTGACATAGTTGGTCCCATGGATCCCCAAACAGCATCTGGGCACAGGTTTATCCTGGTGGTGGTGGACCATGCCACCAGGTACCCAGAAGCCATTCCCCTTAGGACCACTACAGCTCCTGTGGTGGCAAGGGCCCTCCTGGGAATTTTCTCAAGAGTAGGCTTTCCTAAGGAGGTAGTATCTGACAGAGGTGCAAACTTTATGTCCAGTTACTTGACTGCAATGTGGAAGGAGTGTGGAGTGACTTATAAGTTCACCACACCCTATCACCCACAATGCAATGGTTTAGTTGAGAGATTCAACAAAACCTTGAAGGGCATGATTAAAGGGCTCCCAGAAAAGCTTAGGCGAAGATGGGACATACTCTTGCCCTGCCTTTTATTTGCATACAGGGAGGTGCCTCAAAAGCGGGTTGGTTACAGCCCTTTTGAACTTTTGTTTGGCCATCCTGTTAGGGGTCCATTGTGTCTGGTGAAGGAAGGTTGGGAGTTACCTCTCAAACCCCCTAAACAGGACATAGTGGACTATGTACTTGGTCTCCGCTCCCGGATGGCGGAGTATATGAAAAAGGTAACCAAAAACCTTGAGGCTAGCCAGGAATTACAGAAAGCCTGGCATGACCAAAAGGCTGTGCTGACTGTTTACCAGCCAGTACAGAAGGTGTGGGTGCTGGAGCCAGTGGCCCCAGCAGCCCTCCAAGACAAGTGGAGTGGCCCCAATACAATTGTTGAACAGAAGGGAGAGGTTACCTATCTAGTAGACCTGGGAACTCCCAGGAGCCCCCACAGGGTGCTCCATGTCAACAGGCTGAAGCCATATGTGGACAGGGCTGACATGGGCTTGCTCATGGCAACTGATGAGGGACAGGAGGAGGAGAGTGACCCTCTCCCTGACCTGCTCTCCCAGAACCCTGATGATGGGTCAGTGGATGGTGTAGCCTTGGCAGGCAGCCTCACTGCCCAGCAGCAAACTGATTGTAGACAGGTGCTCAATCAGTTCAGACACATGTTTTCTCTGACTCCAAGTCAGACCACCTGGTGCACTCATGAAGTGGACACTGGGGACAGTCTGCCTGTTAAAAGTAAGATTTACAGGCAACCTGACCAGGTCAGGGACTGTATCAGGATAGAAGTCCAGAAAATGTTGGAACTGGGTGTCATTGAGCCTTCAGAAAGCCCTTGGGCTAGTCCAGTGGTCCTGGTGCCAAAACCTCACACCAAAGATGGTAAGAGAGAGATGAGGTTTTGTGTGGACTACAGAGGCCTCAATGCAGTCACTAGGACTGATGCCCATCCAATCCCCAGGGCAGATGAGCTAATAGACACTTTGGCCTCAGCCAAGTATCTAAGCACATTTGACCTAACAGCTGGCTACTGGCAGATCAGACTAGCTGATGATGCAAAGCCAAAAACTGCATTTTCTACCCCTGGTGGGCTTTATCAATTTGTGGTGATGCCCTTTGGTTTGAAAAATGCACCTGCCACTTTTCAGAGGTTGGTGAACACAGTCCTTACAGGTCTGGAAGCCTATAGTGCAGCATATCTAGATGATATTGCTGTCTTTAGCTCCACCTGGGAGGATCACCTGGTCCACCTCAGAAATGTTTTGGAGGCCCTGCAGAAGGCAGGCCTAACTATCAAGGCCACAAAGTGCCAGATAGGGCAGAGTCAGGTTGTGTACCTGGGCCACCTTTTGGGTGGAGGCCAGGTTCAACCATTGCAGAGCAAGATCCAGACCATCATGGACTGGGCTGCTCCCACTACCCAGACTCAGGTGAGAGCCTTTTTAGGCCTGACTGGGTACTACAGAAGATTTGTCAAGGGGTATGGATCAATAGTGACACCCCTAAATGACTTAACCTCTAAGAAAATGCTCAAAAAGGTTCAGTGGACAGTTAGCTGTCAAAAGGCATTTGATGACCTGAAGCAGGCCATGTGCACTGCTCCCATTCTGCAAAGTCCTGATTACTCCGAAAAGTTCATTGTGCAAACAGATGCATATGAGTTGGGGGTAGGGGCTGTACTGTCACAGTTGAATGATGAAGGTCAGGATCAGCCAGTAGCTTTTATTAGCAGAAGGCTGACCCCCAGAGAGAAACGTTGGTCAGCCATTGAGAGGGAGGCCTTTGCTGTGGTTTGGGCTCTGAAGAAGCTGAGGCCATACTTGTTTGGCACTCACTTCCTTGTTCAAACAGACCACAAGCCCCTCTTATGGCTAAAACAGATGAAGGGTGAAAACCCCAAACTTTTGAGGTGGTCCATTTCCCTACAGGGGATGGACTATACAGTGGAACATAGACCTGGGAGTAACCATGCCAATGCAGATGGACTCTCCAGATATTTCCACTTAGAACATGAAGACTTAACTGGTCAAGGTTAGTTTAATGTCCCTGCATTTGGGGGGTTGTGTAGGAGAGTAGGATCTGCCTCTTATGGTTACCCCCACTTTTTGCTGGTGTATCACTGTTTTTCGACTTTAGTCTGGCTGGGGCCCTGCTATCCAGGACCCCAGCCTAGCTGCTTCCTCTCTAAATTGATTCCCTGTACCTTAAGTACACTTCAGATTGGATTCTGGGGTGCCCTTATAAGTCCCTAGTATATGGTATACTATGTACCCAGGGCATAGGTACCCCAGAGGCCTACCAGGGGCTGAAGCATGTATTGTGCCACCCCTGGAAAGCCCTCCAAAATGACACCACAGGACTGCTACTGCAGCCTGGGTAAGGTGGTGCATGCACCCCTTACAGAGATATAGGTTCACTATATCTCACCTAACACTGCACATAGAAACCTATCAGTCACCCCTATGGCAGGCCTTATCAATCCTGAAGGCAGGGTGCTTTGTTATATGTGAGAGGGTGCCCATGCATGAGCAGAGTCCCTCTGCAGCCCTCGGAATCTCCTATCCGGGGTTGTCTGTGGTGCAGCCTGACCATATACTCTTAAGTGCATTATATCTAAACGGTAAATGCTAACTTTGGGATGGCTGCACGGAAACATGTCGTGTTTGGTGTCAAACACCTTGGAATCATACCCCCACACCAGTTCCTGGTGTGGGAGTATGATCCCACCCTTCTAGAGGGAGAGACATGACAGCACCGGTATACCCGGTACCAACTAACCAGAGCCTGGCATCACAAAATGGATGCTGCAGCCACAGACACGAGTCTGTCCTCCTGCTGCTGACCGAAACTCCTGCAGGGGAGGCCTGGACAATAGGTTTCCTGTCTCAGGGAGGTGTTACCACCTCCCAGACAGGCCTTAGTGGATTAGGGCTGGGTGGTGCACTCTCTGAGTGCTTTGAAGTCCTGCACTGGGGGCACATTTGGTGTCCTCGTGCATACCCCAGTTCAAACCGGTTGCAGGGGCTGCCAGCCCCTGCTCTGGTGCGAAACTGGACAAAGGAAATGGGTGTAGCCACCCCTCTTTCCAAACCCTCCCATAGGTGGGTCCCCAGAGTTAGTCCAACCCCTTATCTTAGTATAAGCAAGGGAACCCTGGCAACAGGACTTTAGATATCCCTGGACGAAACTCTGAAGCTGAATCCTGGACCTTCGACGCTCTACTTCAAGATTAGAGGACTGAAGAATCTCCCTTGGGGTCAAGGAGTGACTCCCCTGCTTGGCAGGCACCAACAAAGCATTTGTCCGGTCTGCATCACTGAAGCTCCCACTGGACGCCGAAGTCTTTGCATCATCAGAGGTGGATTTCCAGACTTCCCCGAGGCTGCCCTGAGTCCACAGCAAAGCTGAGGCCCGTAGCTGTCGTGGGTAACGTGGAACCGTGACCCCTGGACACCAAGCACATTTGCAAGTGCATCAACTTCCTGACATTTCTCGAAGTTGTGCTTTAAGTTCCAAGTAGCCCTAACCCCGAGCACCAACTGCAGTGAAGATTACTGGCCTACACTCCACGAGTGTCCCGTGGGCCAGCTCCAAGTGCGACCACTTGAGGCTCCTTCATGATCTCTAGTCCATTGGCTAGTGGGTCCCCACGAAGGCAATTCTTCAATTGCTTCGGTTTTGCTGGTTGCTCCAGATGTGCCCTGACTTACCTTCACTGGGTGTGTCCCTCAGACCTTGCTGGTCTACACCGCAGCCTTTTCTTCACTTCCCCATGACTTGCCGTTGCCAAGGCTTGTTGGGTCCAATCCGGTCGCCGATACCGCAGCACTCGACAAACTTTATGGGTCAGCTCGAATCCAGCTCCTGGTCATCATCGACACCTCCTGGACCTCATGGCTGAAGAGTCAAGGCACCCGTCAACTCACCTGAAGCACCCAACATCTGAGGGCATTCAACTATCGTGCCCCTGGTCACTGGCTAGTGACCCAGACTCTGTCCCCTCTGCTTTCAGGTCTTCCTTTTCCTCGATCCAGGCTTGGATCACTCCGGACACTCTTCTTCTCCACGGCAGCAGCACTTTTCCAGAGGTCGCCATTGAAAACGACGACGATTCCCGACACCTTTTAACACATACGCACCCGGCTTCCCTGGGTGAGGTAACTCGAGTATTTTGGTACTCACGTGGGTGTGGGCCCTAGAAACTCTTAAGTTTTAAGGGGTTAACTGGAAGTCCTCTCCGAAGTGTCCTTTTTCTTTAAAAATCTAACCGCGACTTTCCCCATAAAAGTCAATGACGGCTCGCGGCTGTGTTCTCACACTGCACGCGTCCCCCATGGGTCCCCTGTGTCACTACCTTGGGTGGTTCCTTGGGGTCCAAGCACTTCTACAGGCTCTAGGCCTTGTGTCTAGTTCAGTCGTGGTTCTTATACCACTATTTTAGTGTATGGTTTGGTACGCCCCTAGGGCTCAAGCGTGTATTGTGCTAAATACTGCTGATATTTGACTTGTAACTTATGTACTTGAACTCTAGCCTCATAAAGAGACTAGAGGGTGTGTTTAAGACTAAATACATATATTTTATATATATACCTGGTGTGGTCCTCTTTCATTTGGTCACTCAAGAGATTATAGACTGGTAAAACAAGCTGCTTTACATTCCTCCAAGACTTAGCCTGAAGGCTGCTCTCCATAGCTACCACTAGGATAGCTTTCACTAAAGGTTGTCTTTAACCTATCATCCATAAGGGGTTGTTTGGACTGGTGCAAGGTGCCCACTATAACTAGTGGACAGCATATGCCAGACCAACTTCTCACACACACCATGGGGCGTCAGGCCGTGTGAACACGGGTTCCTGTTGACTGATAATGGAATTGTACATAGGCTGATAGCATGCATGTATTGATAACTGTTGTGGAGTTCTCTCAGTACAGCAGTATGTCACCACATCTACCTCAACCTCGTGTCGATGTCGATAATTGGCTCAAGGTTTGCCTGTAGGCCTTGGGGGGCGCCATACCACTTCTTTACAGTGTGGAATGTATTACACATGCGTCGTAAAGCAGCTTCTAAACCAACAATCATTTGGAGCACTCAATCATGCTATCTCCATTTCTCTGATGAATAGTTAATCTCAGAGGTTCACGCCGCCGGCGCAATCAGGGATGGACAGGTGACGCCGGTGTATTATGGCTTACGCTAAGGGTGAACTGCCCCCAGCTCCTCACCTTGGGGCCAAGAGGCCGTTTGCAATGTCCTCGTACTTAGAGCAGTACAGGTCGGTGCTCCATTAGCGCCAAATCGGGTCTACAGGCCCAGGGGGGGATCATTAAATTTTCGCTATGTTTCAGCAGCGCTGGCTTGCGCACATTGGCATATGTTAAGGGGTCGGGGTCGCAGTTCCCTGCCAGGGCCCAATGACGTACATTAAATCAGGCGGGTCGATGAGGGAGGTGTCGACAGTTCAGCAGTCCGTCAATAAGTGTGGCTAGACACTGTAATACTGCGAAAAACAACGTATAATGTCCCCAGCAGTGTTTATACAGATGTAGTGCTCAAAAGAGGGATCGCGCACTGAACCGGAGAAAGTGCGTCATTGGGCGTTGAAGAAGTTTAGTCCGGTGCGCGGGACCCCGGATCTCACCGGATCTCGCCTCTAGTTGCAGACAATTAAAGCACGCACCTCAAGGCTGGCCACAAAGTTTGTCAGTGTTCAGTGTTGGCCCAGTTGCATTCCGCACATGGGAGTGAGCCGCGATATACCACAGACTCCGCTCCAGAAGTAGTCCCGGTCTCCACCACCACAGGCCGCGCCGTCCGGAGTCAGGCCCTCGCAACAGTTCTCAATAATCGCAGGGTCTAAGTAGGTCGTTGTCGGGCTCCGCTGATCTCCGCCGCCTCCTCCACACACCAGGGGAGAATTCAGTGATTGAGCTCCCCAGGTTCCGGTGTAAATAGCAGGGTATGTCGGGTTCCGTCCGGGAGCTCCACTAGGATGCGGCCGCCATGCTGGGCAGCTAGCCACGTCCCCCCTGTAAATGATACATAATCACTAAAACAACCTTCATCTCTTTTATTCACAAATGATGTACCAACAACCAAATAAACCCCTCTATTAAATCACTAGTAACAGTGGCGGCTGGTAGGGAATGGTGGAGGGTGGGCGGGGGAAGGTGGGGGAGTTAGGAAAAAAAAGTAAAAGAAAAGAAAACTTACCTGGTGGTCACTGCCTCTCCTCCAATGCAGGAAGCACCCAGGCTCCCAGACTCAACTGACCACAGCAGCATTGTGGTTGGTCTGAATGCCATGGTTCGGCGCTCATAGAGGGACTGGGAGGCTGGGCATGTTCTCCACCCTGGCTGTGCAATACAGCCCATGGAGAAAATGCAAAGTGCTCATGACAGTTTGGCCAGCCCGAGACGACTGGCCTAACCGCCATGCGCACTTAAGGTGCAGCCATCAGTCCTCCTCCCTCGACGTCACAGGCCCCACCCTGCCCTAACTTAACCTTGCTCCAGTGCAACTGCAACACAAAAAATAAAATGCTAATAACGTTCTGCTATTATCATTTTATTTTTACTGTGCACTACTGTAAAGCAGTGGGGCGACACTCCTCCGCCTTAACGAAGGAGCCACCACTGAGTAGTAATGTTTAAAAGCATTTCCCGCCGCTCTCATGTGCTTCATTCAACATGAAAAATGGAACACATTGATTGACTACCTGATAAATACAACATGCAGACATCAACATTGACTAGTTTTTAACAAACAAAGTCACATAAAGTACATGGGCATATTTGGAAATCTAGATCCAGTCAAAAGAAGATATGGTTGGCATAATGTACATAGGAAAACCAAAAGTTTTAAATGTTGAGTAACATCATAAAATACTAAGGGGCTTATTAAGAGTATGGCGGTTCTGGGATCGCTGAACTAGCTGTGGCGGTCCAACCACCACCACCCCTGCTGGTCTGCCCACTGTATTCTGAGTGTGGCGGTCGGACCACCACAGGACAGCTGCCTTCGCCGGGATCCAGGATCCTGTGGCAGTGGCGATGAGGAAATGGGCAGGTGTATGCTGGCGGTGCCAATGTGGCACCACCGAGGATATTCCAACTTGCATATCCACCACCCATTTCATGGCCGGGAGCCCAACATAAAAAGGGTGGTGGAGATGCAGGTAAGGGGGACCTAACAGGGTACACTGCCGATTCTTGGCCTGGGGGTGCATGTGGGGGACACACATGTTGTGCTCCCTGGAATTGCACCCTCGTTCCTGCAAGGTGTGGCATGCACAACATGGTGCATGCCACAACATCCAGGAATGTGTTGCAGGCTCACTCACAGGGCCGGTCTGGTGTTAAGGCTCTCCTATGAGCCTAACACATCTGCAGCTGTGACACTGCTGCAGCACCGCCCGCCCGCCCCGCCTGCATTTAACTCGGAAAATGGCAGGCGGGTCCACAATGGGCTTGGTGGTCCTCCTGGCAGCGCAATGGTGGCAGTGCCACAGGAGGGCTGCCAAAATCGTATTCAGGCCCTAAGTGTGCCACATCATTCGGCTATGAAAGCAAAGGTGATGCTATTAGATATTTTGTCTTAGTAGACTAATGAGTCCACTCAGTGATATGTGTTTAGTTCCATGGTCACAGGTTCAAATCCTGGCAGGTCCTCTCAGTCTTTCACCTTCCAAGGACAATCAAATCAGAACCATTGCCTTGGGTAACAGTTAACATCTGTTATCTATTAATGGTGCCAAGAGACCTCCATGGGGAGGAGAATGTTGCACTCTATAAATATACATGTTAAGCTATATCTGTCCCATCACAAGAATTGAGGGACAACAAAATCAATAGATTGTCAAAAATACTGTTGTAATTAAATTGTGTTTTCTCCTAGTGGTTCCATGGTGGAAATTCTGACACTTGAATGCAGAAATTAAACAAATTGACAGAATGCGGGGAGAGCCATACCAAAACTGACTGTACAACATGGCACTCTTGCAAGGATACTACTCAAGTTCTGTCATTGTTGTAGTAGATATAGAAAGGTAAGGACCCACTTGACATATGCAACACCTACAAATGTCTCAATAAATCTGCCATGCCTGACCTGGGATATGAAAACAGATGTTGAATGCAAATAAATACAAGTGTACTGCAAAATGTCCAATCTGCAGGACAAACATAAAACACATTATAGTACACAAACACAAGTGACCTAATCAAAATATAAAAATGTGCTCTGTTCCATAATGTATGTGCATGTCATAAGCTCGGGCAAAGATGTAAAACATGTGTATGTCAAAACATGCATGAAGTGAGTGCCTGGCTTGAATGATGCAAAGAAGTATGCTTTAGAGGTACAATAAGTATGCTTTAGAGGTAAACTTTCAAATTGTTAGAGATCATAGATAATCAGTTTATGGATATCAAACATATTGTACCTATTACAAGAAGTAAGGACTGTGAAGTTATAATGAGAAAGGCGGAAACTGTATGGAACTAAAGACTCCAGGCTGTCGAAATGGGATTGAATTTGTGATGTAGACTTTCAAAGAATGTTATATTCGCTTGGGAGATAGTTTGTGGATCACTGGGAAGTGAGGTGCTGCTGTCATTAGGAGACTGCTTATTAAGGAAAATGCTCACTTAAAATGAATCAGGATTGACTTAATTATAGCACTATAGTTAAAACATGTGGCAAACACTGGCCTTTAAAAACGATTTTGTTTCTTTCTCCATACATTGATACAAGGGTGACAAATTCATTAAACCTATTTACCATCACTAGTAATTGTTCTCAAATTATAGGAATCTTTGATCTTATGGTTTGATCCTGAATTTCTACTCTTTTTACATATTCTTGACATACTGATATATGCAATGATTGATCTTGTCTGATATTATGGGATGATTTAGCCTGCAGTGCAGTAAATAAACATCTTGGCAATTGGGGCTTTTCATAGAAATAAAGGGTCAGATATATAAAGGGATTTTGCAGTTGCAACGGCTCTGAATTGCAAAATAGGAGCACCTGCAACCGCCAAATGACCGTTTGCTATGTATAAAAACCCAAATTACGATTTGGTAACATGTTACCGAATTGCAAGATGAGTTTGAAAGTACATTCTTAATCACTATTTAGAAGGGGCATGTTTAGGGTGTTCCTTCCAAACAGAGATTCACAATGGTATATATTAATATTTTGCAACCTAAATCCAGTTGCAAAACATTAATATTTTACCGAATACATAAAGGTTGTGGTAACCCATTCGCAAATGTATCCCCTTTCCCTTTGTGAATGTTGATCAAAACATTGTTAGGCGTAGCAATTGTCCCAAGACTGACTTGTCTTAAAGAAAGTTTGTAAAACTTTAATTTTCTTTTAAACACATCCGGAGGGGCTAAATTCACTGTTGCCACTCCAATCTAAGCAACAGGAGGGAAAGTTTTGGACTCCGGAGGGATTAGATTTACTATTGCTACTCCAGTCTAAGAAACAGTAGAAAAAATGTTGGACATAAATGCATACCTCTTAATAATTTTATTTAAAAAACATACATAATTACTGTATACAAATAAAATCTAATTTTAAATAAAAGAAAAAATCTATAGTTTGGTTTTTAAAAAAAATCATTAATAAATAATAAATAAATAAATAAATAAAACAACTGAATTAGAACTTACTTCCCTACCTAAACAAAAAAAATAAACACCTGAAAATGTTAGCTTCCAAAAGAACTTAAATACATTATATTTTTAAATGAATGAAAAAAAATGGTGAACTCTAGTATAGAGTCTATTAAAAAAACATTTCAAAGACATCACTAGTAACCCACTAGAAAAATTAAAAAATATACAAATAGGAGCATAGTACGTCCTACATCAAAAACTATATTATTAACCATAAATCAATTCAATAGTATTACAAATTAATAAAATATACATTTAAATAGCTTTGTTCCCTATACACCTAAAAAGCAAATCACTACTAAAATGTCAATTACTTGAAAAGAATGTCAAAATAAAATTATAGTATTAAACAAATTAAATAATTAAACCAACAATTATCAAAATAAAATGTATATAATTAATTACCAATTGCATAATTAAATTTCAATTAAAAATCATTCAACTTTATTATAAAAATAATTACTTTCAATATATTTCCCACCCTTACTAATTTAGCTTACAAAAAATGCATAAACATTTGCCAATTTCAAACTTTAAAAAATAATAACAATTATACTAACAACATTAACAACTTAAATAATGTTTTAACTAACACATAATAAAATTATGTAAAACAATATGATTAACAACTATATTTAAGTAAGTTATACTAAAGAAAATTAATTCATTAAAAAAATAATAATATTAAATGCCTAAAAAACAATATTTATGATAACAATATTCTGTTACATAATATCTGTGTATTAATGACATTCTTGACACTAAACATTTTGTCAAATCATATGCAGAAGTTGTCCGATTTTGAAGCAATTTCATCAGATACTACTTCAGACTTGCCCTGCCAGAGGATTTTGGACTTCGAAAAAAAAACATATGTTGTAAAGCAGAATCCTTGACAGGGTAAAAGTGTGAAAAATATTCGCCTGACACAAGGAGTTTGTCAGACTCAAAATTTTAATTTCTCCCACTCTGAGCTTTTCCCGCCAAAACCTTGAATGGGACCTCATCCCTTGGATATCTGGCTCTGACAGGACTTTGCCCGATACTGCATGTAGCCATTTACACCGCAGGATTTTAACTTCTATTTCAGAGAACAAGTCAGAAGGTAAAATCTTTGACTGGGATGAACCCACCTAAATCTCACTTACACTCCTTCACAGTTGACCTGGAACCGTGTCTAGGTCCAAGTCTACCGCAAACAAGTGCTTTTGTTTTTTCATGGTGCTTTTTCCCTTACAACTCCCCAAAAATTAATATCTCCTGTTTTGCTTTCGGATCTTTGTCATTTTAGTGTTATTTTAGCGGTGGTGTTGGTGCTAAAGACTACACATATTTTCCTAAATTAAGTCTGCCTGCTCTGTGCCATCGATGGGGGTTGAGCCCAGGTTGTAATTATGGAAACTATGTTTTACTCTAACACATTTGTGACCTTATTCCTTGTGGAGTTCTCTCACCCACTCCAATTAGTAAGCCACATTCTCCCTTGTCTTTAGATTTTTGTATATTTTGTTTCTTCTGTTTATCACCTGTCAGAGTACTTGAAACACATATTGTTGTCTTCCTGTGGGCTCTAGACTTCATATTACTCTATTTGACTTAGTATTGTAACAATGTAAAAGATAGTCTGGACGAATTTTGAAGTCATATCATTTTTAAATAAATTTTAGCTTTGCAAGGAAACCTGAAAAAAAGCGGAAGGATATATTGAAAGAAGAACATATAATTATATGGAAATATTGTATGCTCTCTACTGTTAGCTTTATTTTATGGTTCTAACTTAAAGGTTTAGTGCATAACTATAACCACAATAGGATGATGAATAGCGTTCTGAGGGGGACCAAAATTGTGCTAGACCAGTATTTTGCTAAACATACCCTGTGATGAATCTTAAAACTGTGTTTAATTAATCACTTGCTTGAGGAGTGCTAGAAGGTCACATTTCCTGGTAGTCCTTTCTACAGCTAAGGGGATCTGGGACAGCAGGTGAAATAAATGTTTATATAGAGAGATACCCTAGCAATATTTCACTTACTTTATTTCACAAACTCGACAAGGAAAGTCCTTAGAAGATGTGGGATGGATGCTTGCCCATATGGAAGATCGAAAATACCTATTATCAATACATAGTCTTCATTGCATTGTGATATTTTCAACACTGCATTGGAGTTATTTGTTCACCTTTTATAGTCTCTATTAAATACCTGAAAATCTGGCAAAACTCAGAACCAACAAAGTTACAATATGTCCTAAATTCAAGCAGCTGGAGGTAAGCATTGGGCATAATTTCAGGAGATACCCAGCACTCCAATCATATTGGAATTCGTAAGTCAAAGAGTTTTTGATATCTTGAATGAAAAAATCAAGGTGAGCAATCCAATGA
Organism: Calotriton arnoldi; assembly: GCA_963921515.1. NCBI lineage: Eukaryota > Metazoa > Chordata > Amphibia > Caudata > Salamandridae > Calotriton > Calotriton arnoldi. The sequence continues at coordinate 251,059 of CAWUFW010015602.1, read as the reverse complement.
AAGTCTGTGTCTCATGATTACGAATCAAAGTAAATCAGTAAATAAAGCTGTTTTTTACTTTATTTTGCTGGTAACACAACAGAAATGTTTATATTGTGTTATCGACCCACCCCCAATGCTTAAAAATTGGGAGTTAGCAGTAAAATACACTTACTCACTGATAAGAATGCTGCAAGGGATACAAGAGAAACCTTTGGTCATTTTATGAATTATGGTTAACACAAAAGTAACCTTCAGTTCGGGGTCAAGTCAAGTGATTTTCCCCAACCAGTACAGATCTCAGTATGTTACAGCCTAAAGAGATCTCTGTAGCAACGAAGGGGTAGATGGTTCTTTTCTCAAAGAAGATTTCTAGTCATGCTAGAATAGTGTTTAGAAAATAACATTTCCAATGGCTTTAGAAATATAAAGAATAGTGTAATGAGCAAAAAGACACAAAGGGCCTCATTATGAGTTTGGCTGTGTGGGAGCGGGACCACTCTACTTCTGCACCACCAAACCTGTGGTTGAACCGCCCGTCATATTTTGAGTTTACTTCTGTCTGGCGGGCAGTTCTTTGGCGTAACCACAGCAGTGCTTATGAAATAGGCATGGCAATGGAAACATCAAAATCAGTACCTGCACGGCATGGACTGCTGCAGTCCATGCCATGCAGGTACTGGGGTGCATGCACACAAGGGGGCACAACATGTGCCCCCTGCTTGCACCTATGGTGCAGAGGCACCAGAGGGCACTCTAGGGCCCCTTTTGTTACCTCACAGCAACACTTTTCATGCCGGTTGCACCGCCATGAAAAGTGTGGCAGTGAGAAAAGTCGTAATATGCTTGGCGGGGCAACAGCGGCCCCATCAAGCATATTGCAGTCCACAACGCCACCAGGGATCTCAGATCCCTGGCAGTTGAGGTAGTCCCAGGGCAGCCCGACCACCCTGGTAGTAATAAGGTGGTCAGAAGACTCCCACAACCACACCCTGAGAGTCTGGCAGTCCGTGGACCGTCAGACTTGTAATGAGGCCCAAAATATTAAAATTATGTTATGTTATGTTATGCTATGCAATTTTCTGTTATGGTATGTTATGGTATGGTATGGTATGTTATGTTATGTTATGTAGATATCTAGCACACTAATCAACCAGGAGGGTATTCAGATGAATTAGCAGGTGAGCGGGCATATAGTTCCAGCGGAGTTATACGAAGCGCCATGTCTTCAGCTTCTTTTAGAAGCAAGGAGGAGGCACTGATGTGCTGAGGGAGGTCGTGTCAGGTTTGGGGTGGAATTTGGGAGAATGAGCGACCCTCTGCTCTGTTTTTGTGAATGCAATGGGTATGTGCGAGAGTGAGCTAGAGCATAGGTGTCTGGTCGACTGATGAAAGTCACTTGAAGAACTTTGGTAGCAAACATAGGATGTGAAAGCAGGAGGCGCACAATACATTGACATGTGCTGTCATCATGAGTTTGTCGTTTAGGGTGATTCCCAGATTTCTTGCATGGGTGTTGGTCCTACCTGAGATGACCACCAGGTGCAGTCGCTGGAGGAGGTCTTGTTTCCAAAGTTCAGAACTCATGTCTTGTCAGAATTGAGATTCAAGCATTTTCATTCTCATCCACTCTGCTACCATGGTCATGAAGTTAGTGAAGTTAGTTCTGGTGGCGATTCTTTGTCCATCAGGTGGAGAATGAGTTGGGTGTCGCTGGCATATGGGATGATGCAGAGGCCTTGGGATCGGGTGTTGTTGGCATGTGGAGTTATGTAGGTGTTGAAGAGGGTGGGCTGAGGGATGATCCCTGGGGGATTCCACAGATCAGTTTCTTGGTGTCTGATGTGAATGGTGGCATTCTAACTCTTTGTGTTCCCGTGAGGAAGGAACAGATCCAGTGGAGTGCCGTTATGAGGAAGCCTATGCCGTGGAGTCTTCTGATCAGAGGGTAATGGGAGACAGTGTTAAAGGGCACAGATAGGTCGAGTAGGATTAGGGTTAGATATGAAAGCAGGGATATTGGGCTGAAGTTGCACAGGTGGTTCTGGTTGGCTAGTAGCTTTTTGAAGAGGACGTTGACTTCTTAGGCCCTGATTACAAGTCTGGCGGTCCACCAACCGCTAGACTCACAGGGGCACGGTGGTGGTGGTCTCCCAACTGCCCTATTACAATATCGGTGGTGGGACTGCCACAGCCCTACCACAGCCACCATGGAATCACCATTCCCTGGCTGTATTGCGGTGGTCAGGAGGCAGCAATATGCTTGGCGGGACCACAGGCATTCCCGCCAAGCATATTACAACTTTCCTCTCCACCACGGGTTTCATGGTGGTTCCACCTACATGGCCCCCTGGTGCCTCATGTCCTGTGGATGAACACAGGGGGGCACAGCATATGCCCCCCTGTGTGCATACACACCAGTTCCTGCTCAACATGGACTTTTCAGTCCATGCCATGCAGGAATTGCTTTTGGCGTTCCCATTGCGGTGCCATTTTCAGGGCAGCGCTGTGGGATCATCAAAAACAAAGCCCACCAGACAGGAGGAAACTCCTAATTAGGCGGGCGGTCTGACCATGGCTTTGGCAGTGTGGCGGTGAGGCGGACCCGGCGGACCCGGTACCACAACTCCAAAGTCGTAATTGGGCCCTTAGTGTTCCCAGTCATCCAGAAATGCGGCAGACGTGATGAAGGTGTTGATGATGTGGGAGAGGGCGGTGCTGACTGGTGATGTTCACAGGTTGTAGATGTGGTGGGGGTATGGATCCATGGGGATTCCTGAGTGGGTGGTCCGCATGATTGTCGCAGTGTTGTCTCTGGTGAGGGTTGTCCATTCAGTCAGGTGATTGACTTTGTTGGTGATGGATAGTTTGGCAATGAGGTCACCAAGGTCAGGTTGGTGTATGAAGTTGCTAAACATTTTAGTGATTGTGCTATGGCAGAAGTTGATAGGCGTTGCAAAGTTCTTGGGAGGGGGAAATGTTGTTGATGGATATGGAAGGTGTGGTGAAGTCCTTTAGGATGAAGAAGATCTCCTTGCAGATGTTGGAGCTTCCTTCAATGTGTTCATCTAGTGCACATTTCGTGGTGTCACATAGCTACTGGTGGTAGCATCTGAGAGCAGCCTTGTAGGTGGATCTGATGGAGCAAGGATACGAGAAAATGAAACTTGCTCAAAGAAATCACCCATTAACTTTTACTAATCGTTAAAAAACTGTAGATAAGACAAAACTAATATACACCAGACACCGACACATGGGGAGAGAAGCTTACGCATGCTTAAACTAATGGAGAATAAAAAGCAACGCCACCAAAACCCGCTTTAATTTGCAAAAACGCTTTGCGCATGTGCGAAACTGAACTACGTAGAAATAATGTGACTAACTCGCATTGAGAGGGAAAACCTTGCGCATGCGCAAGAAAAACTGAAACGTGGTCTTGAGGTACCGCGTGCCTGGCATCAGCCCACTTGAATTTAAAGAAGACTGCTGTTGTTAACGCTTTTGCCTAAAAGAGATAATAACAACATGGGATAGAGTAGAAGTGGGTGGTGAACAGTGAGAATTATATGTATAAGAAAATAACATCTGTTTATGATTCCTTTATTAATAGTGTGCATTCGGGCCTGCTAAGAGCTTGACAGAAAAAGAAAATGGCGATGGACAACTAGAGATCGCGGATGCTCAGAGAGTCCAAGATGTGACCCGGTGACCGAAAGAGCTGAATGACTGACAAGAACCAAGGACAGAAGACCTGAGAAAAAGAAGACATGTATCGTTCGTCTATGTAGTCTGTATTGAATAAATTATTGTGAATGGCAACAATATATGCATGGGAAGAGGACAATATGAATGAGCTAAAGGGGAAGGGCTAGTTAACAATAAAGGTCTTGGTAAAATTGAATATGTCAGCATGATGTGATGGAGACTCCCTACCCCGTCCAATCATATTTCGTATTTAAGTAAAAATTGCAACTCTTGAGGGTGGGACATGTAGAAATAAAGACTATAACTAGAGTACGTTTTTAGTCGATGTGAATTTTGGAGGATTGGAGATAGATTGATTGATCGCTCATCGACTCTGAAAAAGAGACGGGTATGTTGGATCAGGAGAGAGCATCATAGAGAGGGAGAGGCGACAGCAGTCTGGGAAGATTCAGATCCAAATGACAGCCTGATTAGATTAGAAGATTGCGGAAGAATATCGAGGAGGGAGAGAGTGTGAGAGAGGGAATCGCCCTGGTGCGTCGGGTTGCAGAAGAGTCTAGTAAGTATTGGTCCTGTTCTGATCCTGTCTTTTAGTCTTTGTCTCCTGATTCTAAGTCAGGGGACCTCCAACAGTCCTTTGGCCAGGGGGTTGGTTTTCCGGATATCCTCTTATTAGGTAAATGACAGTCTTTCTCAGATTTGCATATTTCTTTGCAAATGTATGTTGATATATGCCTTTTGTCCATACATCTATCCACTCTTATGCATTTGAGTTTTGTTGAATGAGGTTGTGTAATTGAATGTACTTTGCTAAATGAAATCTCTCTCTCCCATTAAAGAATGATGGGATTTGCACTGTGAATCTGTAATAAATGAGCGTTCAAATTTATGACTGAAAAATTAGATAAAGCTTATAAATCTTATTCAGAGTCTGTGGTCATTTCACTAAGAGCTGTGCATTAGTTAAGAAGCTGTTAATATCACCATCAACTAACTCAACTAATGGTCCATCGACCACAAGAATAACGAGTTGATTGGTGAAGATTAGTTAGGCATTGAAAATGTCAATTTAACCTGGATTGAGGTTACAGGGACATAACTAATAAGAACTTAAGTGAATTATAAAACTTGACCCCCAGCGGAGCTCCCAGGGAGTGTGGATGAACATTTTTTTTTAAATGAACATGTATATGGGCTCATTGTTGTGAAATAATTCAAACCTGGGAGGGGCTTCCGCTGGATCAGTTTTTCTGGTAGCAGAGTTATGGTTATTATTGATTAGTTTGGTGACTATTAATTATTGATTATTAATTTTGACTATATGTTTAACACAAAGAGTTAGTGTTGCGTTTTATGGTGTCTGGAAGAACAGGTACAGAGATACCTTGGAATCCCGGGAATGGAATTTAGAAGAGTGTGGTAAGGAAATCACACTGCAGAAGGTTACTCGTCTGTCGTCATAAAACCTAAAAGCTATGGAGGGCTGTAGGTGTTATATAAGGGACTATATCGTATAAGAGTCAAGTGTGAATGATAGCGAAGGGTCCACCTGTGAAACTTTGGCCTTACCCAAAGGAGGAGTATCCCTAGAGGAGTAATAGGTCCTCCCCGAGCTTAAGTGAAGGGTAAACAGTGGTTTTTACTTGTAGTGTAAGGAAGTATTTTCTTTTGAAGCAAGTGAATAAACTATAAACAGAGTAGCGCTGTTTTTACGTTGTGACTAACAGAAAATTGTAAAGAAAACTAGAAAGAAAATTTGTCGTATTACCTTGTGAAGGAAGGGTCAGTAGCAGGAGTAATACTGACGTCACAAAGAGCCGCGCTGGTATTCGTTGAGACAGCGGGCGTGAAACAAGTGCAGATTGTAAAGGGAGTGTCAGTAGCAGGAGTAATACTGACGTTACAAAGAGCCGCGCTGGTATTCGTTGAGACAGCGGGCGTGAAACAAGTGCAGATTGTAAAGGGATGGTCAGTAGCAGGAGTAATACTGACGTCACAAAGAGCTGCGCTGGCATTGATCAGACAAGTGGGTGTGTTGAAAGCTCTGATTGGCTGGTAGACAAGAACCACGCTGGTATTGGTTGTGAAAGAGAATACGTAGTGAACCCTGATTGGACTGTTGGTGTGAGTCGCGCTGGTATAGGACGAGCGTTGGGAAACAGGATACATAAGAATATGGAAGAGTTTCTAGTTGTAGCTTGCTAAAAATAATTAGTCACAGGGATCGGAAGAATGAAGTTGATTAATAAAAACAAAAATTTCTTTAAAAAGGATAAGCGTGTAGTAACCAGAGAAGGAATTCTTATGCCACCCCCTAACACACCTGCTTCCTTTATGATGTTGGAACGAAGATATCATACTTGTGTCTGGTTGGAAAATTGGGAAGAGTATACGAAAGGTGATGGTGTTCTAGCTTTCCCTGAACATGGTACGTTTAATGTAAGGATTCTTCAGAATTTGAGAAATCAGATGAATTCATTAGAACCAAGTCCTAGATTAATGCAGTATGAAGCTTTGGAGGAATGGGAAGTTGAGGCATTTGAACGAGAGAAATACAGAGGAGGTAGAAGAATAAATAGAGGATTTTTACCTAGATATCCGTTTGATAATCGAGGAGATCAGATGAAAAGATGGAGAAGAGCTGTAGTAACGGAAGGCTTGTATCCAGTGTTGATGGCTGAGGATCAAGCAGGGAATAAGTGTAAAGAAAAAATGAAACACATAGGAACAGGATGTGAAGAATCTGATGATGAGTTATTAGAAGACCTTTTAGTTAACCTCTTCCATGTGTCCGACTGCCCCCGGCCGTCCGACATCACGTGGGCGTGTGCGTCGGACGGCCAGGAGCCGTCCAATCTGCGCACGCGTGGAATTTTCCCACACCGCGGGGAAATTCCGGCCGCGCCCAAAGGGTTAAAAGACTTCCACCTTATCAAGAAAATGCTAGAGACCCAACTACAAGTGCACCAATGATGGGAACTCCATTAGTTCCACAAGTTTTATATGATCCAACAGTCACCCGAGCATTACAGGAAAAAGAACGGGATGCGTTGAATAAAACAAAAGAAGAGATAATTCAGAAAATAAATCAGTTAGGTTTAAATGCTGTAGCCCTGACAGTACCAGTAACGATTGGTCCTGTTATTCCATTGTATGGTGATAAACGAGATACCCCGAGATTACAAACAGTGATAGTTCCACAGAATAATGCTAGGAAAGAGGCAGAAATGTTAGAAGATCAAAGTAGTGAGTGTGATTCAAATATTTCGTTTCTAGATCTCTCTAATCTTGAAACGGTGACTGAGACCCCGAAGAGAGTTACACCAGTAAATACAAGGAGAAAAGAACAGAATGTCACTCCAGTAGCAGGGAACTCTAAAGGATTTTCACCAGAAGACCTAGAGGAATAGGCAAAAGGATTAGACAAGAAAAACCCCCAAACACCAAATATAGTTGTAGGCAAGTTGAAAGTGGATTTAGAAGAAATGATTATTGGTACTATAAGCTCAGACAGATTAGGTTCATATGGAGATGATGAATTGTTGTTTTTGTGCAAAAGTATAACTTGGACAGCAAAGAATCTTCACGAGAGGATAGCAAAAGTGGCTTCAGAGGTTGGAATAGACGTAGAAAGGTCAAAAATATTACAGAAACCATATAGAGCAGAATTTACTGAGAAGGATTTAGAAAGTTTGAATGCGTCAGGAAGGAGATTACAGATAAAAGAATTAATGTATATTTTGAAGAAATGGGGAGATGTAGACCTATGGAGAGGTAGATGGACAAGGAAAAGGGATGAGGCAGCTACAAAGGAAACATCTGCATTCCCATTAAGAGAGACAGAACAGGTTGAAAACGTGTGTCCAATAAGAGAAGTTCCCGGTGGAGGATATGTTCATGTTCCTTGATCAAGACAGGATATTTTGTCTTTTACAAATGATTTTCCTAGATTGAGAGAGAAACCAATAGAATGGTACAAGCAGGTAGAAAGATTTGTGAACGTTTCAAAGGTATTATTAAAGGATTTGGATGGCTTGTTTGACATAGTGGTACCAACTGATTTGTGGACAGAATGTAAAATTACTATTGATTGGCCAACTGAAGAGTATCCCAGAGATGCAAGGACAGGTGCGCCTTCAGATGAAGTGATGAAAAAGTATCAACAGGTGATTACTTTCTTGAAGGGGAAAATTCCCCCAAAAGAAACAGATTGGGTTAAGATAGATAGAACAACTCAAGAACCAAAAGAGTCAGTACACTTGTTCTACGAAAGGCTGTTGCAAGTATTCAAGCAGTATAGTGGATTTGAAAATATTGATGACAAGGATATGGGACATTTTGTGGATAGGTTTGTGTATGGACTGAGATCAGAAATTAGTCAGATGATTCAGCAGCATATGCTTTGCTGGCAGAGTAAGCCCATTGATGATATTTTGAAGTATGCGAAGTATTGTAGTGATGATATTGATGCAAAACACAAGAAACTGAAAGAAAAGATGATGTGGGCACAAGTGAAGCTAGCAGAACACCAAGAGACACATTCCGGTTCTCAAAATGATAATCAGATGAGTGATCAAAATCAGAATAGTCAAGGATCGAATGGAAATAAAGGAAAAGGACGAATGAGTAGAGAAGAAGCGAAAAAGAAGTTTCCTTGTCATGCGTGCGGAAAGCATGGACATTGGAAGAATGAGTGTAGAAATGTTAAACAGAGTAATGGGGTAAATCAAAATTTTAATCCACAGATGCAGAATGAGGTGGTTGTGAACCAACAGCAACAGCAACAGGTAGTTACTCCGCAATTACAGGTGCCACAAGCCCCTATACCCAACCATGTGAATACTCAGGTGGAGAGATACAGTGTGAACACCGGAATTCATGGAGAGAATGGTAAGAATACACAAACGATTCAACAATATTGGATGCAAAGTAATGAGAGTGATTCGGATGTTTATCAATGACGGTGCCTGAGGGGGGAGGAAGAATGCGTGCTTGGCGCATCCTTGGCGGTAGATAAGTCAGGTCCATTTGTTGAGGGAAAAGTGGAAGGTAATGACATCACTTTTCTAGTGGATACTGGAGCTACCCGTTCTACTGTGAGAGCAGCAGAAATTCCAAACCTACCCCTCTCGGGAGAAACTATCCAAGTTGTAGGAGTCACAAATAAGCAAATAAAAACCCCACTCACTAAACCAATAGAAGTGAATATTGGGAATTTCAAAGACATGCATCGGTTTGTGGTTTGTGATTCAAGTCCAGTGAATTTGTTAGGGAGGGATTTGTTGTGCAAAATGAACTGCACCATCTATTGCACGCCTGATGGTATTGCTTTCCAAACACCTGATGAAGATATAGCTTTCAAAATGATGCTAGCAAAACAAGGAACAGAAGTGGATGAGATGTTTTCACTTCTTACTGAAGATAGTTTGCCTGATGAACTGAAAAACACAGTGAAATCAGACGTGTGGGATTTACAGGAAAGGAAATTGGTCTGATGGCAAATGTAGACCCAATTAAAATAATGGTGAAAGAAGGTGCAAATTATCCGAACACACCCCAATACAGAATGAGCCCTGAAGTAAAAGCTGGAGTTGCTCCAGTAATTGATCAAATGATTGAACAAGGTATTTTGAGAGAGATAATGGGCAGTCCTTGTTATTCGCCAATCATGGGGCTTAAAAAGCCTAGTGGCAAGTAGGCTTGGGCGGTAAATTCCGTTCCGCTCGCTGAATTTGCGGAATTTGGGTAATTTCGCGTTCCGCGGAGAACGCGAAATTGCCAAAAATTCCGCGATCCGCGGCTTTGCGGAATTTTTTGCTTGTTCGCGTTTCAAAATGCGTGTTCGCGAGATATTTCCCCCGAGCACGCAAACAGAGTTCGCGAACAGGAAAAAAGCATCGCGAACGGGCGGAACAAGCAATTCCGCGTGTTCGCGGAACTTCTGCGTGCTCGCGGAGATTTTTTATCGTTTCGCGGAGCTTTGCGTAGCGCGACTACGCAAATTCCGCCCACCCCTAGTGGCAAGTATAGGATAGTGCAAGATTTAAGGAAAATTAATAAGATAGAGGTACCCTGTTGTCCAGTAGAACCAAATCCAGCAGTGATCCATTATCAGATACCTTGTGATGCACATTGGTACACAGTGATTGATAAGTGCCAAGCATTCTTTTCGATCCCGTTACACCAGGATAGCCAATATCGCTTCACATTCCGGTTCGGAGACCGTGTTTTGGCATGGTGTCGGCTTCCTCAAGGGTACACAGAGAGTCCCTCAATTTTCAATCAGATCTTAAAAAAGTGTTTGGAAACATTGGTTATGCCAGGAAATTCAGTTTTGGTACAATACATTGATGACCTATTAGTGGCATCAAAGACACGAGAGGCTTGTATTTGTATTTGTATTCAAGCTTATAAAGCGCTCAGCTACCCCCAACGGAGGTGTCCCGGCGCTAGCGGAGACAGTGGAAAGTGGGGGCAAGTTAGAGTTGTCGAGCCACAGTGTGCTAAGGGAGGCTGAAGAGCCAGGTCTTCAAAGCCTTCCGGAAGATAGATTCCGATTTGGCTTTTCTGATGTGATCCGGCATGGAGTTCCACAAGGTCGCGGTTTTGACGGAAAAGGACCATCCTCCTATTCTGGATTAAGAAAAATGGGGGGTGACGAGGCGCTCAAGGTGGTTTGATCTTAGGGTCCTTGACTCATGGTATTTGCGAACTCTCTTCTTTAGGTATTGCGGGCCAATATCGTTAAGTGCTCTGTATTCCAGAGTCAGTGCCTTAAATTCAGTTCTCTTTTTGATGGGCAGCCATTGGAGACTACGCAAATGAGGGGAGATGTGGTGCCTTAGCGGGACGTTTCTAATAAGCCTGGCTGGCGCGTTCTGCACAGTTTGCAATTTCCTGAACAGGTATGCTGGCAGACCAAAGTACAGACTGTTTGCGTAGTCAAGCTGTGACGTAATCACCGCATGGACTATTGTTTTCCTGCAGTCCATTGGTAGGAAGTGAAGGAATCTCCGTAGGGCCTTCATCTTCCAAAAGCAGGACGAGGAAACATGGCCTATCTGGGTCTTGCATGACAAGGAGGTATCCAGTTTGAAACCCAGGTTCCTAGCAGACGAGACTGGGAGGGGAGGGGGTTTGAGCTCTGCGGGCCACCAGAGGTCGGATAATGGGGGGAGGGCTGATTGAAGAATAGCACCTCCGTTTTATCTGTATTCAACTTTAGGCAGTTAGCTGTCATCCATGCTGAGATGTCCATAAGACACTGCCTAAAGTTAGAAAATGCGGCCTCAGAGCGATCTTGGAAAGAAAACACGAGCTGTGTGTCATCAGCATATGAGATAACTTCGACACTGTGTTGCTTTACCAGCGGGGCGAGGTAGACATTAAAAAGGGTCGGGCTGAGGGCCGAACCCTGAGGCACTCCACAAATCAAAGGGCGAGAGTTGGAAGTGTAAGGATGCAACCGAATTCTCTGGGAGCGGCCTTCTAGGAAGGAGCTGAACCAGGCTAAGGTAGTCCCCATCATTCCCAACTGTCTAAGCCTGTCTAAGAGGATCTTATGAGACACTGTGTCGAATGCCGCCGACAGGTCCAATAGCACCAGCATTGCACAGTTCCCCTTATCCATTGTCTCCCGGACAGTTTCTGCTACCTCGAGTAGTGCTGTCTCAGTGCTGTATCCTGCTCTGAATCCCGACTGAGAGTTGTGTGGTAGTTTATTGGATTCAACAAACATGGATAATTGTTTCTGCACTTCTTTTTCGAGAATCTTAGCCGGTGCTGGCAGAAGGGAGATAGGTCTAAAAATTTTCAGTATTGCAGGATCTGCATTCTCCTTCTTGAGGATCGGTTGAACAACTGCGATTTTCCAACTAGATGGATAGATGCCAGTTTCCAATGAGGTGTTCCAGAGCTGGTTTAGGGCAGGGTTGAGCAGTGGTGCTAATATTTTGAAAAACCTGGCCGGGCATGGGCATGGGTCAAGTGGGGACCCGGATTTAGTTTAGCTTGTGTTACTGACACAATTGACTTACTGAACCATTTGGCAGAAGGTGGGCACAAGGTGTCACCAGAAAAATTACAGTTTTGCCAACAAGAAGTCAAATATTTGGGACACAAGATAGAAAAAAGAGTCAGGAAAGTGACACCAGAGAGAATAAAAGTGATTCGACAAATGAGTCTGCCTAAAACTAAGAAAGAAGTATGAATGTTCTTGGGAGTGATTGGATATTGTCGACAGTGGATTAGTGGATTTTCATTGCTTTCAAAACCTTTACTAAGATTGACACGAAAGGATGTGATGGATCCAATTGAATGGGATGATGAAAGTGAGGATGCATTCATAAAATTGAGAGATTGTTTTTGTCAAGCACCAGCGTTAGGAATGCCTGATTATATGAAAGAATTTGTGCTGTTCTGTTGTGAGAGAGAAGGATGTGCACTTTCAGTGTTGACCCAAAGACATGGATTGTCACGACAACCAGTGGCATATTTTTCTGCCACTCTGGATCCAGTGGCTGCGGCATTGCCTGGCTGCTTAAAAGCAGTAGCTGCTACCTGTGTGAGTCTGGAGCAGAGTGAATCAATTGTGATGGGACATCCTCTAAAGGTGTATGTGACACATTCAGTCGAGATCCTTTAACAAGGACTCGTACTCAGCACTTGACCCCTAGTCGGCTGACTAAGTATGAAAGAGTGATCCTAGGTGCTGAAAATGTAAGTGTAATAAGATGCACCGCAGGGAATCCAGCAACCTTGCTGCCAGATCCATATTGTGAGGAAATAAAAGAGGAGGCTGATCATGATTGCTTGGATGTGACAGAAATGTGTACAAAGCCCAGGCCGGATATTTTTGATGTCCCATTATAAGAATCAGACTATGTATTGTTTGTTGATGGATCATGCTTGCGAAAACAAGGTGGAGAACTGAGTTCTGCCAATGCTGTGTGTACTGCATCTGCTATTCTAGAAGCATCCTGTTTAAGAGGAGTCAAGTCTGCACAGATAGCCGAATTGAAAGCTTTAACAAAAGCATGCAAGATTGGAAAAAATTTGAGAATAGCCATATTCACGGATAGTCAATATGGTTTTGGGGTTGTGCATGATTTTGGCCAATTATGGATGCAAAGGGGATTTCTGACTTCTTCAGGTTCTCCTATCAGGAATAGTAAAAATGTCAAAGAACTATTGGAAGCAATACAATTGCCAAAAGAAATTGCAGTGGTCAAATGTGCTGCACTTAAGTCAGGAAATGATTATGTGACACAAGGCAACAAATATGCTGACCAGGTTGCACAATTTTGTGCTCCAAATACAATGTCTTTAACTTTAAACAGAGGGTTGGAAAAAGAAGTTACCAATTGCCAACTAATGTTTTTCTCTGCTTTTGAAACATGGGATGAAGTTAGACAGTTACAGGATGATGCAGATGTAAAAGAAAAAGAATTCTGGATCAACACAGGTTGCACAAGAAGAACAGATGATGAAGTATGGGTGTGTCCAGATGGAAGACCGATAATGCCAGACAGTTTGTTATCACAAATGGCAAGAGTATATCATGGAGCTACACACATTGGAGGGATGCCATGATTAGACACTTCAGGCAGACATGGTACAATCCCAAGTTTAGGCTCATTGCAGAGAGTCTCTGCCAGCGCTGTTTGACATGTCAACAGCAGAACCCAGGTAGAAAAACGTTTGTCAGTTGGGGAAAAATCGGAAAGGCAGAGGGACCATTTACAAGACTGCAGCTTGACTTCATAGAGTTGCCGCTGTGCAACGGTCTGAAGTATGTCCTTGTCATTGTGTATCTGTTTTCTCGTTGGGTGGAAGCTTATCCAACGAAAAGGAATGACAGTCTCCCAGTTGCCAAACTACTGTTGAGAGAACTCATTTCCAGATTTGGATTTCCAGTCACTTTGGAATCAGATAGAGGACCTCATTTTAACAATGAGATAATTCGATTAATTTGTACAGCTTTCAAAGTTGAGCAGAAACTACATTGTGCCTATTGACCAGAAGCGTCTGGAGTGGTTGAGCAACTAAATGGTACAATAAAATCCAGGTTGGGGAAGGTTAGTGCATCCACTTCGCTGAAATGGCCTGATGCTTTGCCCCTTGTATTAATGAGCCTTAGAAGCATCCCTGACAGAAGGACAGGCTTGAGTCCTCATGAAATCCTCATTGGAAGAGCATTTGTACCTGGAAACAAACTGATGACTATAACTGATGATCTAGTGTTGGACTATTGTAAAGGACTAGCTGATCTGGTACGTTCTGTCTCACCAGGTTGGAGAAGATGCAACCGCAACACAGCCGAATCAAGCTCATGATTTGAGTCCAGGAGACTGGGTTGTGATAAAGAAGCACACGAGAAAATCGTGCTTAGAACATAGGTGGAAAGGACCTCATCAAATTATTTTGGTCACAACGACAGCAGTGAAGTGTGCTGGCTTCCCAAACTGGATCCATGCCAGTCATACCAAAAGAGTCCCAATTCCACCTGAACAACAAGAGCAGCAACTGGTAGAACAAAGAGAAGAACCAGAAGCTAAAAGTTGTGAAGTCGAAGAAATCAGAGAAACAGACTCTGAAGAACGTATTGATGATGAACAACCAAGTACAAGTCAAGTAGGGTGGGCACCAGTTACTGGGTCTCAAGAGGCTGTTGTAGAGATCGAAGAAGAGCAAGAAATTGAGAGACCAGAACAAACTGAAACAGAAGATCCAGATCAAGCTCAATTAGAAGAAGAAAAAGAAGAATTGACAGGTGCAGAACAAAATCAGTCAACAGAAGAATCTACTACAGAAGAGTCAGATCAAGCTCAATCGGAATTAGAAAAAGAAGGATTTAAAGATCAAGAACAAAATCAAACAACAGAAAGAAAAAGATCAGAAAGTCCAGAACAAGCTCAGTTAAAAGAAAGAGAGAACAAAAGAACGTTAGAAATTGGCAAAGAAGGTGAAAAGGCAGTGCAAACAAAGAGAATCAGAAAAGGTGATCACTGGCCAAGTGGAGTAATAGGACTGAGATATGTTTTGAAAAGAAAAACAGGGAAAGAATTAGAACAAGTAAACGAAATATCAAGTCAAACTGAAGAAGAACATCCAAGAAGAAATTCTTTACGAAAATGAACAAGAGTGAGAGTTCCGAATAGAAAATATAAGGCTCCTGAATGGACATATATCATCCTCGAGGACTTTGAGAATCTTGATCTAAATGAAGAACAAGAAGGTGTTGCTATTGAAGGAATTGATGAAAGCAAACTGAGACCACCTTAAAGAAAAAAAAAGACTTTGACACAAAGAGTGGAAATAGACAAATATATAAAGAAAAGAATCAAAGAAACCAAAGAAGAAAAAGAGAATAAAGATAAAGGGGGAACAAAGACAGAAAGCTCTTGAAGTGTGGGATCACACAAAGATTTTATATTTTTTATATATTTTTTAGAAATATTTTAGAATTTAGAGGAAATGATTTAGATATTGATCAATTTAGAACACTAAAAATGACAAAAACGGAAGTGACTGAACATTCGAAATCTAGTTTAAACGAAGATGTGTTAAAAGTTGTTTGTGCAGTATTTTGATACTAATGTTAATGTGGTTGTTACTAACTGTTGAGATACCTATTTTGATGGTAAATAATAACAGAAATAACACTAATACAAGTGATCGAGTGAATGCAGTTACTAAAAGAACAACTACCACACATTTAGAACAAATGGATGAGAGCATGTATCATCATGACAACTCAAATAGTGATTTGTCATTAAATGTATTTACTAAACTTCTTTATGAATACGTAGATACAATGGATGTGAGTGATTGTTATGTTTGTATGAAATGACCTTTGTCTGTCTCGGAGGGGGTGAAATATCATCATCTTCCTTTAACCTATGGTGTGTTATGTAGTGTTGTGTCCAGTTTGTTCTATGTAACAGGCAAGTTGCAGTATTATTATTCGAATATGGATTTAGTATTTTCAGAAATCCCTATTCGAAGAAACCCAAACCCAGTACATAGTGCTAAAGAGGCAGAATTTATGGGTGAGTTCTTCTTAACAACAAACCCAATAGACATAACATATGCTCATAAGAACAATCTAACATGTATTTTACGTGACGAAGAAAAAGATTTTCTAAATTTAGTAGAGGAAAGAAGGCAGGATTCCCAAAAGAAGGCTGTTGAACAGAAGTCAAATGTACCTCCATGGGCTAATAAGGAAGGGGACCATAAGAAAGGCAAGACTCATGCTGCAATGTCCCTAGATTTGTTGAAAATGGGGAAATTCTGTCTGCATAGACTAAAAACGGACTATAACAACATTTTCATTGGTTCTAGTGAATGTGAACATACCTTCCTAATACTGGGGGGATGGGGATTAAAAGGTGGAACTGATCCTGTTTTTCCAGGGATTTATTACATGTGTGGTAAAAACGCCTATTATAGGTTGCCCACATGATGGTATGGTAGTTGTTATATTGCAATAGTATTTCCTAAAGTATATCACATTACTAAGAACAATGAAATGGATGTAGTAAGTCAAGGACTAAAACGAACTAAAAGAACAAGCTTTTCAGAAATAGTAGGTGATATTTTTGGAGCACTGATACAGACAGTTGGAGTCATACTGAATTCGCATAAGATACGAAAGTTGTCAACAATAGTTGATCGTCTGTCGACAGATACTGCTGGGGGATTCTTAATGATTAATACCGAAATGGTTGCAATCAGATCCATGGTTTTGCAAAATCGACTTGCTCTTGATATATTATTGGCAAAAGAGGGTGGAGTCTGTGGTATGTTGAAAGTCCAACATTGCTGTACATATATCCCTGACAAAAGTAAAGGTATTGAGGGATATATTAAGAACATTACAAAGATTCATGAAGATTTGGCCCAACTAGAGTTTGACGGTGTCTGGGAAAGACTTAGTAAAAGTATTTCCACTATAGGTGATTGGTTTTCCACTGTAGGGAATAGTCTGTTAGGGAAGATCCTAATACCTGTAATTTCAATAGTAATAATAGTTATGATAATAATGTTGACATATAGATGTTGCAAGAGTAAAACAAGAGAAAGAATGTTGGCAGAAATAAAGAATAAGAGAATGGGAAGAAAGAAAAAGGGAAGAGATTGAACTAGAAGAAATGAAAGGAAGTTTATATGATAAGATGAAAGAATTTGACATGAAAAAGAAACCTGAAGAATTAATAGAGAAAGAGGAAGACACTAAAGCCTAATGAATGATAGTTGGCACTTGGTAATGATGGGTATTTTATGATGGCTCAAAAATGCCATCAGAGGGGGGATTGATGGAGCAAGGATTTGAGAAAATGAAACTTGATAGATGAATCCCCCATTAACTTTTACTAATCATTAAAAAACTGTAGATAAGACGAAACTAATATACACCAGACACCGACACATGGGGAGAGAAGCTTACGCATGCTTAAACTAATGGAGAATAAAAAGCAATGCGACCAAAACCCGCTTTAATTTGCAAAAACGCTTTGAGCATGTGCGAAACTGAACTACGTAGAAATAACGTGACTAACTCGCTTTGAGAGGGAAAACCTCGCGCATGCGCAAGAAAAACTGAAACGTGGTCTTGAGGTACAGCGTGCCTGGTATCAGCCCGCTTGAATTTAAAGAAGACTGCTGTTGTTAACGCTTTTGCCTAAAAGAGATAATAACAACATGGGATAGAGTAGAAGTGGGTCAGTGAGAATTATATGTATAAGAAAATAACATCTGTTTATGATTCCTTTATTAATAGTGTGCATTCGGGCCTGCTAAGAGCTTGACAGAAAAAGAAAATGGCGATGGACAACTAGAGATCGCGCATGCTCAGAGAGTCCAAGATGTGACCCGGTGACCAAAAGAGCTGAATGACTGACAAGAACCAAGGACAGAAGACCTGAGAAAAAGAAGTCATGTATCGTTCGTCTATGTAGTCTGTATTGAATAAATTATTGTGAATGGCAACAATATATGCATGGGAAGAGGACAATATGAATGAGCTAAAGGGGAAGGGCTAGTTAACAATAAAGGTCTTGGTAAAATTGAATATGTCAGCATGATGTGATGGAGACTCCCCTACCCCCGTCCAATCATATTTCGTATTTTAGTAAAAATTGCAACTCTTGAGGGTGGGACATGTAGAAATAAAGACTATAACTAGAGTACGTTTTTTAGTCGATGTGAATTTTGGAGGATTGGAGATAGATTGATTGATCGCTCATCGACTCTGAAAAAGAGACGGGTATGTTGGATCAGGAGAGAGCATCATAGAGAGGGAGAGGCGAGAGCAGTCTGGGAAGATTCAGATCCAAATGACAGCCTGATTAGATTTGAAGATTGCGGAAGAATATCGAGGAGGGAGAGAGTGTGAGAGAGGGAATCGCCCTGGTGCGTCGGGTTGCAGAAGAGTCTAGTAAGTATTGGTCCTGTTCTGATCCTGTCTTTTAGTCTTTGTCTCCTGATTCTTAGTCAGGGGACCTCCACCAGTCCTTCGGCCAGGGGGTTGGTTTTCCGGATATCCTCTTATTAGGTAAATGAAAGTCTATCTCAGATTTGCGTATTTCTTTGCAAATGTATGTTGATATATGCCTTTTGTCTCTACATGTATCCACTCTTATGCATTTGAGTTTTGTTGAATGAGGTTGTGTAATTGAATGTACTTTGCTAAATGAAATCTCTCTCTCCCATTAAAGAATGATGGGATTTGCACTGTGAATCTGTAATAAATGAGCGTTCAAATTTATGAGTGAAAAATTAGATAAAGCTTATAAATCTTATTCAGAGTCTGTGGTCATTTCACTAAGAGCTGTGCATTAGTTAAGAAGCTGTTAATATCACCATCAACTAACTCAACTAATGGTCCATCGACCACAAGAATAACGAGTTGATTGGTGAAGATTAGTTAGGCATTGAAAATGTCAATTTAACCTGGATTGAGGTTACAGCGACATAACTAATCAGAACTTAAGTGAATTATAAAACTTGACCCCCAGCGGAGCTCCCAGGGAGTGTGGATGAACATTTTTTTTTAAATGAACATGTATATGGACTCATTGTTGTGAAATAATTCAAACCTGGGAGGGGCTTCTGCTGGATCAGTTTTTCTGGTAGCAGAGTTATGGTTATTATTGATTAGTTTGGTGACTATAAATTATTGATTATTAATTTTGACTATATGTTTAACACAAAGAGTTAGTGTCGCGTTTTATGTTGTCTGGAAGAACAGGTACAGAAATGAATATGTCAGCATGATGTGATGGAGACTCCCCTACCCCCGTCCAATCATATTTCGTATTTAAGTAAAAATTGCAACTCTTGAGGGTGGGACATGTAGAAATAAAGACTATAACTAGAGTAAGTTTTTTAGTCAATGTAAATTTTGGAGGATTGGAGATAGATTGATTGATCGCTCATCGACTCTGAAAAAGAGACGGGTATGCTGCATCAGGAGAGAGCATCATAGAGAGGGAGAGGCGAGAGCAGGCTGGGAAGATTCAGATCCAAATGACAGCCTGATTAGATTTGAAGATTGCGGAAGAATATCGAGGAGGGAGAGAGTGTGAGAGAGGGAATCGCCCTGGTGCATCGGGTTGCAGAAGAGTCTAGTAAGTATTGGTCCTGTCCTGATCCTGTCTTTTAGTCTTTGTCGCCTGATTCTAAGTCAGGGGACCTCCACCAGTCCTTTGGCCAGGGGGTTGGTTTTCCGGTTATCCTATTATTAGGTAAATGACAGTCTTTCTCAGATTTGCATATTTCTTTGCAAATGTATGTTGATATATGCCTTTTGTCTCTACATGTATCCACTCTTATGCATTTGAGTTTTGTTGAATGAGGTTGTGTAATTGAATGTACTTTGCTAAATGAAATCTCTCTCTCCCATTAAAGAATGATGGGATTTGCACTGTGAATCTGTAATAAATGAGCGTTCAAATTTATGACTGAAAAATTAGATAAAGCTTATAAATCTTATTCAGAGTCTGTGGTCATTTCACTAAGAGCTGTGCATTAGTTAAGAAGCTGTTAATATCACCATCAACTAACTCAACCATCGACCAGAAGAAGAGTGTTGATTTGTGAAGATTAGTTAGGCATTGAAAATGTCAATTTAACCTGGATTGAGGTTACAGGGACATAACTAATCAGAACTTAAGTGAATTATAAAACTTGATCCCCAGCGGAGCTCCCAGGGAGTGTGGATGAACATTTTTTTTTTTAATGAACATGTATATGGGCCCATTGTTGTGAAATAATTCAAACCTGGGAGGGGCTTCCACTGGATCAGATCTGTCAGAGGCTTTGTGGCTGGTTCTCTATTTTCTTTCTAGCTCTTTACAGTGTTGTTTGGATTCTCGTAGGTCTTCTGTGTGCAAGCCGGCTTACTTGTAGAATAAAAGGAACCATAGATTTATTGTTTTAAACTTTTAAGTCAAAAAGCACCACAAAAACCTAAAGTGCAAAGTGAAAGTCACAATTCTCATCTGACTAGGACCTAGGTGCAATTTCAGGCCAACTCTAATGAAGCAGAGGATGTGTAAGTCAAGCAGATCGCATTGGCCATAATTTATATTGTCTAACTGCAAATATTTTTTTTTGCAGAGGAACAAAGCATTTTGCTGAAATCAATGCCAGTCCCTTAAAATTGGATACATTGACGTAGACTTCCAGGTGAACCCTTCAGTTTTGACACAGAAACCTCTAATTGTGTGGTAGATAGGCCATCTCACCCCAGTTCAAGGTTTTGCCTTTGGATGTAGTAATTTTTTTTAATCTAGAAATTCTCCAGTGGGACAGTGCAGGAAGCGGTAACAGTGCAAGATCCTATTGCAAGCCTTCTTTATAGCAAAAAGCTCCAAGCAAAGTGAGCCTGGATATCTTGCCCAGAGACTATAGTTTCTTTTTAGGGATTGGGCAGCAGGGAGGCTACCAGTGCAGCTGACAGACTATTTCTTATGCCACAGGAAAAATTGTAAACATCGAAGTCAGTTCAAAATAGTGACGCCAAAGAGATGTTCCACTTAAAGGGGTTCTGGTTATTAAAAAGGTGTATCTTTTCAAAGTCAAAGATTAGCTAGATGAGATGCAAATTCAGCTCCCATCGCAACTTCCTTTCTTTGATAGTACTGTGTGTTCATTTATTGGAAAACAGTTTTGGTCAGTGCAGTGTCTGTTAGTTGTAAAATGAATGTCGTAGGGACCAAATGAAGGGTTTCCCTAGGGCCCAAAGTGTTTGTGATGACTCTAAGGGGCATATTTACAAGCTCCTATCACCACGGGAAAGTCACTTTTTATGACGTTCCTGTGGTGATAGGGACTTTGTCTTATTTACAAGGCAGCGTTAATCCACTTAACATGGCTTAACGCTACCTTGTAAATAAGGCCCCCTTTCACGCTATGCTTAGCGTGAAGGGGGAGGGCAATGAGTGTTGCTGTGGGCATTCCACCGCAACACCCATTGATTCTGACGCTGCCCCCTATTTACAAGGGAGGCGTAAATAGGAGGCAGCGCCAGAATTAAGACCTGGTCTTACCCTGGCTCAATGAGGAGAAATGTTTAATTTCTCCTTGTTTTTACTGTTTTCATGTGTGCTGCGTTGTGCAGCACACATGAAAACAGCAAAAGGCCAATGATTGTTTATGTAGAGGAAGGTCCCCCTTTCTGCACATAGACAATAATTTTTTGAAAATGCCGTTTTGCAACTTCTATGTGTGTTGCATTAAGCAGCACACGTAGAAGTTACAAAACGGCATTTAAAGATTGTTTACCCAGATATCAAAAAAGAAGCCCTCCGCCAGGCCTTTCTGCATGATTGTCTTAATGAGGGATTTGACCTCTGAAGTAGTACCACTCTCTTAAGTTGGTGTAAGGGCCCTCCACAGAAAGGTGTCTCAGAATCTCTTTTTTTTTAAGTTTTAAAATAAATTTTTATTTGTTGAAAAGATAAAACATAGTACAATACTTTAAGAAATATTACATAAGTGTAGAATAATGCAGTTAATTCATATGGGAAGGGGGAAAAGAAAGCAAAAGAAAGAAAAGAAGGTGGATAGAGAGATAAGAAGACAGGAGAGTAAAATTCATACTAGATCTTATATGTAAAAAAAAAAAAAACATTTATGTAACAATAATTCCAACTGCAATAAATTTGTCTCTAACTATAGGATAAGATATACTTGAAAACAGCGATAATTGTGAAATCAAGGAGGTTTGGATACTCCCTCATGGCAAGGGTTATGCAAAGGTAATATTTTAGCTGAGACATTTAAGAAGTTAGTGACAGGCAACCAAAGTATGTCTCGTTTGATAGCAAGAGTAATTGGGTGTACATAAGCTCTATCCAATCTATGATTGTAGCAAACTCCATACCGCCATGCTTGAAAAGAGACAGTTGAGGTATTTTTCCATGACTTGGTAATTTGTTGAAATGCAACAGCTATAAGCAAATCAATAATGCAGACATTAGTATCATGAGAGGCCCAAACTTCGGAGTGGCTGCCTAGAAAAATATGTGAAAGAGAGAAAGGGATATGAGTGTGAAAAATATTATTAATTTGTTGCCATACCCTCGTCCAGAAATTGTGAATGGATGGGAAATTAAACAGCATATGTTTAAGATCTGCTAAAGGGGCAGGACAAGACCAACAAGTAGAGGAGATGGCAGGATCAATATTATGTAATTTAGCTGGAGTGATCAGAAGCCTATTGTAAATGAAAAACAGAGTTTGGGTATTATTCGCCGCTTTAGAAGACTTCCTTACTTTATTCCAGATTTTATTCCATATTGGAATAGGAAAAGATTCTCCCAAGTCAGATTCCCAACTACATTCTACCGCAGACTTATCACGAGTGACAGGGATATCCATTAAATTTTTATATATTTGAGATGCCGAAGGGAGATTGTATAAAAATGATTTTGTAATAGGAGACGAAACAGCAAGTGCACGAGAGGGTACAAAAGCATTATAAGAAGCTTGAGCAGCTGCAATCAAAGACACATATTTGGAGTAAAATGAAGGAGGAAGAGAAAAATGGGGTTGAATTACAGAAAAGGGGATACAGATGCCATCTTGAAAAAGTTGATGAGTCCATTTAAGTCCAAAAGTTAACCAATCCTTCCAGAAAATAGTCCTGTTGTTAAGTTTAATATGTTTATTATGCCAAATTGGTGAATTTAGAAATTGAGTACGTTCGTCTAGACCACCCAAGAAGAGAGGATGAAAGATTGTATGGGCATTTTTGAGAATAGGAAGAGATAATGATACTGGAACTCGGGAAAGAGAAATGTATTCTGCAAAAGTAAAAGGGTGAAAAAGGAATTTTCAACCTCTACCCACAAAGGTTGAAGAATAGGATCATTCACATTATCAGATAGTAAAAAGGAAGAAGTGTGATAAGAAGAAAAATCAGGAAAATTAACACCACCCATGTGTTTAGGTTGTTTAAGTTTGCAAAGAGACATCCTAGCTTTTTTGTTATGCCATAAAAAATTTGAAAGAATACTGTAAATACTTTTATAACAAGATTTAGGAATATTTTTTTTTTTAATGTTTTAAAAATAAATAACATTTTTTAATGCTTTTTGTCAATTGAAACATACAATCAGAAACATCATCAATACACATCATGGAAGATTTAGGAATATTAATCGGAATATTGGATAAATAAAACGAAATTATTGGAACTAGCATCATTTTTATAGAATCTAATCTACCCCACCAGGATAAAAATAGGGGATGCCAACGTGACGTGGAAGTAACTAAAATTGATTGTAGGTTCTTCAAATTCAATGCAACCGTCTCTTTAATAGAAGGGGTGAACCATAGTCCAAGATATTTGATCTTAATTGGCTTCCAATGGAAAGAAGAAGATAAAAAATCAGCATGAAAACAGTGTTTGTTTAAAGGAAGAATTTCACATTTGTCAGCATTGAGCTTATAACCTGAAACTAAAGCAAAATCAGATACTTCTGATAAGAAAGCTGGCAAGGAATTTTGCGGGTTAGAAATAAATAAGAGAATGTCATCTGCATATACAGAAAGTTTTAATTGTTTATCACCATATTGGAAACCTGTAATGTCAGTATTCAAACGAATTTTTATTAAAAAAGGTTCTAGGGCAAGGATAAATAAGAGTGGAGAAAGTGGACAACCTTGCCGGACTCCTCTGTGAAGAGGAAAGGAGGGAGATACAAGACCATTAGCTAGAATAAAAGACCTGGGAGAGGAATAGAGTATAGAAACATAAGCGATAAATTTGGGACCAAATCCAAACCAAACAAGTGTTGAGAAAATAAACTGCCAACTGACCCTATCAAACGCTTTTTCGGCATCTAATGAAATAGCTGCCAATGATTGTTTATATGATTTAGATTTGCTGAGAACATTAAAAAAGAGTTGAGTATTATCAGATAAATGTCGCCCCTTAATGAAGCCACACTGTTCTTTTCCAATTAATTGTGGTAGAATACCATCTAGACGAAGGGCAAGAATTTTCGCAAATATCTTATAATCCAAATTAATTAAAGAAATGGGTCTGTAGTTTTTACACAATGTGTGATCTTTGTTTTCTTTAGGGAGTAGGCAGATCAGAGCTTCCTGAAAAGAACCTTCCGACTTCTGGGTTGAAATAAAAAATAAGAATAGCTGATGCAATTTGGGAAGAAGAAGTTGAGAAAAATGTGTGTAAAATTCAATTGTAAAGCTATCGGGTCCAGGAGCTTTCCCTTTTTTAATAGATTGAATGGCAGTAAGGATGTCATTGATGTGAATATCCTCTTCTAAGGAAGAAAAATCTACATCATGAGAAGAGGGTGGAGGAATAGAGGATAAATATTGTGAAGTAGTAATTTGTTGAGAAGGGGATTCAGGGGTATAAAGTGTTTGATAAAAATTAGTAAATTGTAAAAGAATATCTTCATTTTTATGAACTGTAGTGTTGGTTGAGATTAAAATAGATTCAATTCTAGTGCGTTCTTTTTTAATCTTGAGATAATTAGCAAGAAGATTACCAGATTTATTTTGTGCACTATAATATTTAGCACTGGATTTAAGTAAGTATAAATTCGCAGATTCAGTTGAAAGTTTATTAAAAGCAAATTTGGCTTTGATAAGTTAATTCATTCATTCATCATTACATTACAATTCAAATCAGATTGAGCCTTTGTAGAATAGTAGGAATGTTCCAATCGCTTAATTCGTGAATCAAGCAGTCATATGGCTTGAGAGGATGCTCTCCGTTTCTGGGCTACAAAACAAATAATGAAGTCTCTAGAGGCAGCTTTAAAAGTGTCCCAAATAAGTTGAGGAGATACATGAGGGGATTCATCTTCTATAAAGAAAGTGTTTGCAAAATCCTGAAAGGCGGGTGTAAATTTTGAGTCTAATAGGAGGGAATTATTAAATCTCCACCTCCTAGTTCCTTCGATGGGAGGGAGTAAATCTAAACCTAAGGAGACAGGGGCATGATCGGAAATTAATATAGACCCTATGTCAGAGTGAGAAATGTGTTGAGTAAGGGCTTTGGAAATAAAAATGTAGTCTATACGGGATTGAGAAAAGTGAGCTGGCGAGAAATAAGTGTATTCTTGGAGAGTGGGGTGACATAGTCTCCAAGAATCAACAAGGGATCTTTGAGTTATAGTAGAAGTGAATTGATTGTGTGTGCAAGAAGGAGAAAATTTAGAATTAGAACGTCTATCTATGAAAGGATCAACAACCATGTTACAATCACCACCAAAAATTAAATAATCATCGGTATATGTCATGAGTGTAGATAGAATCTGAGGCCAGAAGAATTTATCAGGGTTAGTGGGTGCGTACACATTAAAAATGGTCAAAGGAATTTTGTTAATTAGTAAAGACACTGAAACCCATCTACCTTCAGAATCCTTATCTTGCCGTACAAGTTGAATATCTAAACGTTTATGGCAGAGAATAGCTACACCATTTCGCTTCCCTGAACCTGGGGATGCAAAAACATGACCCACCCATTGGCGTTGCAATTTGGCTATCTCATCATTTGCCACATGAATCTCTTGCAATAAAACAATATCACCTTTTAAACCCGCAATATGCGATAAAACCCGTTGACGTTTGATGGGAGAACCCAAACCCTTAACATTCCAAGATATAACTTTTAACGACATCTAAATATATAAAACAGATAATAAAATCCGATAAAAACAGTTATAAGTAGTTAAATATAATAACACATCATGTGACAAGTTACCACTTGAGAGGAATTCTGTAGAGAAATGATATATATAGAAAAAGAAAGTTAGAAAGTAGGAAGAAAAGCTATAGGGAATCAAAAAATGAGTTATACTAAAGAGGAAGAAGAGAGACCAGCAAATGAAATAAAAAAGGAGAGCAGGTATGTGAAGAGAGAGGAAAAGATAAAGCAAGTAAGAAAAGTAATATAGGAGACCTAAGCTAAAAAAGAACAGAGCAAAAAGAAAGAAAAAATAATAAAAGAACGTACCACAAATACACACGGAAACATGGGGATGGTGGAGCCACATAAGGAAAACGGCACGGTCAAGCGGGAAACTCCAAGACGAAAAACGGGAAAGGGAGACATCATCCAGACGGGAAACTGGGAACACATAGCAGAGGACCACGATAAACCGCACCTGACAGTAGAAAAGAAATTGGTTACAGGAAATACAATAAATAACAATAAAAAATATCAGTATAAATAGAATACAGAATCGTAACAAAACAACAAGAAGACAATCAAAACAACGATGAACGAGGAATTTCCATGCTTTCTTCTTTGCAGGTATCCAAAAAATGTTGTAGACGAGCCGGATCTTCATAGGTAGTTGTTATTATTGTTATAAGTCACCTTCATAAGACAAGGGTGAAACAACACATATCTAGCATTCAAACTGCGAAGAGCCGGTCTCATGTCCCAAAAAAAATTCCATCGGTCTGCAGTCGCTTTGGCATAGTCCTGGGCGAAGAAGAGATTGGATCCTTGCCAGGAGATTTTTCCTTTACTTCTGGCAGCATGTAAGACTTTAAGCAGATCAGTATACTCCAAAAAATATAAAATAACGCCTCTTGGTTTAGATGTGGAAGATGCTGATCTTGGAACTTGCCCCAAGCGATGAGCTCTTTGGATGTTCAATTTTGGAGACTCGGGAAATTCCAGAAGAGTCGGGAGGAAGGAGTGAAAAGAGGAAAGAGGATCTGAACCTTCAAGTCCCTCCGCAAGGCCATAAATGCGTAAGTTATTACGCCTATTGCGGTTTTCCAAATTTTCCACTTGTTGTTTAAGGTGTGAAATCTCCAGATGCAAGGAAGGAATTTGACTAGTAACAACTTGAACAGAGTCAACTCGTTGTTCCAGGTGAGTAACTTTTTGTTCCATGTGGGACCACTTATCCTCAAGACCTTGGAGACGAATATTTGTTTCCTCCATGTAAGGCTTGAGAGCACGTATTTCTTCAAGAAGTAATTCCATAGATAATGACGCTGAAGAATTGGAAGGCGAGGGTGGGTCTTTCTTAACACGTTTAGTTGAAACAGATGTTGAGGAATGTTAGATGGAATGTTAGATGACTGCATAGAAATGTTACGGGGCATATTAGGCATCGCACTACCTGTGGGAGGAAGACCAGAATCCACGTCTTCCATATTTTCCTGCAAAACGGGTTATAGTCCTCCACTGAATTGCCGTCCATAGGATTAACACAACTACGTGTAGAGCGCGCCTTTGCCATAAAACAAGGATGGCAGCAGTTCTTGTCTGAAATCAATGAAATGAATATTTCACACTGCCCCAAGGCTTCAGGAAGTCAAGAAAAAGATAATTCTATCATTAATTTCCTTCAAAAATGAAATACGTTTTATGTAATGTATGAGGAGCCAAACAGAGGAAGAATTACATCATTGGAAAAGAAGTTTCACCTGAACACTTCCCAAATGGCATTAAGTATTGGTGAAAATGCTGAATTAATCAGGCGACATGAGGTAAACGATGGAAAAAAAATGAGGAGAGAAGCCCGGGCGGCATTGAAGACAAAAACAAAATGGCGGCTGCATGAAAAAGGAGCGTGTCCGAAACGGGAAAGAAAAACAAAGATAGTGCTCACCCAGGGCTCTAACAAGCAGGTCAAACTGTAACGCTGGGCTTCATTGAAGATTGCCGGCGTTTATGGGGTCCAAATGGCAGGAAAACACGCCCGGAGGAGATTCAACCTCTCACGTCGTCACGGAGCTCCGTACAAGAGCGGCCATCTTCTCTGGCACCGAAGCCACGCCCCCATGTCTCAGAATCTCTGAACAATATGATTCCTTGTCCTGTATGACTGTGCCTCCCCCTTTGTCAGTAGGTATGATTATGATCTCCTGGTAGGGCTAGTGTATGTATGGCCTGTCTTTCCTCTGTCACAATATTATATCTGTTGTATCTCCTGATTTTGGGAAGTTCTTCTATATTCCTGGTGGCAACCTTCTCATTGGTAGTGATCATGGGGGAATAGTGCTTGTGGGAGGATTGAAGGTGGAAGCAGAGTGCAGTCCTGTGGCACTAGTATTACCTGTATATTGGTTGTTTAGAAAAATGTTTCTCAGTCTGATATTCCAGAAACAATTTTGTAATTCTAGCTTGACCAGAAGGGGATCAGCTGTATTGGTGGGAGCAACATTCAAACCCTTCCTCAATATTGTCACGGCACCTGGTGTCAGAGTATGCTTAGATACATTAAATACTAGTGCTTCAATGTTATTGTTATTGATTGGTCTGTTGTTTACCATTTGTATTTCAGTCTCCTGGTTTGTCTGTCCCTGTGTGTGTGTTGTCTTGTGTTCAGCGTGTCCTTTCTTTGTTTATGTTCCTTGGAAACTGAATGGCCGTTTTTTGTATGTTATGTTATATAGATTTAAAAAGCGCAAACAAATACCGGAAGGTGTCAAGGCGCTAGCTCTGTTAAGTGGGCATAGGAATTGGCCTTAGTTGGAGAAAACTCAATTTTTTAATTCCTTCTTAAAGGATAGCAGGTTAGGCCGAGTTCTAATGTGAATAGGAAGTTGGTTCCATTCTTTTGAAGTGGAGGTCACAAAACTTCTTCCTCACCAGTTGGTCCGTTTGACCCTGGGAACCACAAGTTTCATGGCACTTGAGGAGCACAGATTTCTCCCTGGTGTATGCCAATTGAAGGATTGTTTCAGAAAATCCGGGCCTACACCATGGAGAGCCTTATATGCAAGACAGAGGGCTTTAACCCTTATTCGATGCCTGATAGGGAGCCAATGTAACTTTCTGGTGGCTTGAGAAGCAGATTTGTGTTTTGGAATGCCAGCCAGTCATCTAACTGCCGCATTTTGCAGGACTTGTAGCTTGTTAAGATGTTGAAGTTACATATCTAGGTACAAGCCATTGCAGTAGTCTATCTTTGATAGTACTAATTCAGTTAACACTGTCTTTTGGTTATCCAACCGGATGAAAGAGAGAATCTTTTTTAGCATCCTCAGGATGAAGAAAGCGGAAGAGGTGACTGCATTCACCTGTTGGCCAAATATAAGTTGGTTATCCCACTTTTCCCACTCCCTTATTTTTGACCTTACTCACTGAGGTGGGCATGGCTCCCAGTTCCTCTGGCCACCATGAGGGGACCATAGAGAGGGATTATTCCCAAAGAGGATAACCTCTGTTTTACCAGAGTTCAACTCCATGCAATTTGTATTCATCCAGTTTTCAATAGTCGCCATACAGTCGTGAAAGATCAAATCTGTGCTGTTGTCAGAAGATGACATAGCTACGATGATTTGAGTGCCATCTGTGTAAGATGTGAGATCAAACCCAAATGACTTGATCAAGGCCGTCAGAGGCTCCACATACACATTAAACAAATTAGGACTGAGTGAGGATCCCTGTGGGAACCCACAAGGTGGAACAAAAGTATGGGATAAAAGTTCATCCAGTACTACTGATTGCTTTATCTCTGAGAGAAAGGATTTTAAAAGAGCAAGAGCTGACCCCTCATTACCAACAGACCAGAGATGGTCAACCAAGATCTTATGATCGGCCATATCAAAGGCTGCCGATAGATCCAGGAGTACAAGCGCAGTACTGCTGCCTCCATCGAGAATCATTTTCACGTCTTCTGTTGTCATAAGGAGAGCTGTTTTGGTACTATGACTGCTCCTAAATCCGGTTTGGGTCGTGCCTAGTAGTTGATTGTCTTCTAAGAACAGTGCCAGTTGCTAATTCATGGCCTTTTCTACAACCTTCGCTGGCAGAGGAAGGTGAGAAATAGGCCGATAATTATTTGGGTCCTCAGATTGGGCTTTTTTTGAGCGGGAGAATGGATGCGCGGTTTAGTTGTTTGACGCATGGTCCTCATCCCAAAAGGTTTCCACTTCCTAGTTCCATTGGGGATTCATCTCATTCTGTGAGCCCCACAGTGTTCCAAGCATTGAGATGGCATGTTTCATGTCACAGGTTTTGGTTTTCACCCACCATCACACTTTACAGAGGTTACACCTTGTATGATACAAATTCATTCTCTTGTTTTCCTTCGTATTGTGCCCACAACATAGCAGTTATTGGAAGAACCAGGTTTTCTCTGTAATTATTCATGATTGCTTGCTTCACTTGACTGATGTGCTGGCATGCAATTTTTAGGAGTAATATTGACAGTGTTGATTACAGTTTGTTGCCATGTTTCAGAACCAGCAAATTTTTTGGGGCAACATTCTTTTGTATTTAGTTCTACTTTTGGTGTGACAGTCTCTGCATTGAGTGTTGGTCATGGTATCAAGAGCTAGACCCATGGCTCATATTTCTGATATGGTGTACTGATTCACCCCTGTTTCTTGTTATGGCTTGATTGTTTCCTGCATGTAGCACTTTGTACAACAAATGGTGTATGCACAATATAGCATATCAGGAGCGTTTGCCTCTGTTTTTTCCTCTCTTGGAAATATATTTTATTGATAAGTACCCTGTTGATATATTCCACCTTAGACTTTATTGTCCAGGATACATCAAGATCAACAGAAATAGACCAGATGTGTGTGGTCAGGTGAGATTTAGACACCTAATGAGTGTAATCATGCTACTATGGTGCAAAATGAATGGAGTCTCAGATAGCTCCTGTGTCATTTCTTGTAGGCTGCTACCATTTTGTTGCGGTGATGATGACAGCCCCATGTGACTCAGCTTAAGGGGTCAAAACATCGACTTATCCAGTTCCACCCATATCATTGACTGCTCAACTGTGTAAACCGAAATGTCCATACCTTTGGGCTTTTAAGAATTCTTTTCATCCTATGGTTGTAGATGTTTGTACATATTGTAGATATTTCTGAAGTAACATATGTTGTTTATTGGTTTGCCCCACTTATTTGCACTTGCATTGCGCCGTCACTTAGAGCACATGCATTGATTTTACTTTTGAGTATATTGACTGTCTACTGGACTCATGTTATGTCACTTTAACATAATATATTGGTCACTGATGAAGTTGTGTTGATTTTCATTATCATATACCGATACTTAGACGATTGTATTATGCATTACTCACATTTTTAATCAGTCCTAGGGTAGGACTATTTTTTATGATATTGAGATAAGGGCAGCAATATTGGAGCTATTAAGACAGATTAAATATTGGTATGATGTAGTTTTAAACCTTGATCAGTTGCAATCTGTTGAGTTTCCTAACCAAATATTGCATGCAGAAGATGATCAGTAATATTAAAGACAAAAGCCTGGAGCTGAAGACTTTCCTTATTTCCTTTATTCATCCAACAGCCTTAAACTTAGTCCTTAATTTCTGGAAATTAACTGTGCCATTTTGGTATCCAAAGTAAGAATGGAACAGCACATATGACGTTCTGTGGATCATTAGCATAGCTGTGGAGCTTGAGGTGGGCCCCACGTCAGAATAAAAAATAATTAGGTCCTCATAATGAGTATCATAGAATTCGATGCAGGGATACAATTCTCATCTGATTTCTCACATCAAATTCTTGTAACTAGGAGTTTTCTTCCTGGAATGTGAAATAACTGCTCAGACCTGGTAATGCTGGATTAATTTCTAAGTAGTTATCCCTCATTGTGAGGCAAATATTGACATTTTCACCTGCTCTGGGCAAGAGGCAGATTTGAGGTGGGCACAGGTCTGTGCAGGTGTGCGAAGCACGCTTCTGCCTGTCAGGGGCAACATTGTTTGTTTTCTCCCAACTGCTTTAGAATGATGTGTGATTAAAGTAAAGTGGGTTGGAAATTACAAACATTCTCTGAGGATCAGCTGGCATTGTTTGACACTACATAAAAGACATATAGGCGCACTAATGTAGTTTTTTGTGGGTGCAGAGAGTCTCTGGAACAGTGATTGGAGGAGTGGTGACCAATAAAGAGATCTATCCTTCGCTGAGCTTTACAAGGACCTCTCAGCTGGGGAAAGAAGTTGAAAGCATTATGATTTAATGTTTTCCCAGTTATGTCTGCCTAAGCTTCCTCGGTAATCAGAAAATCATCACTGCCATCACCTGCTTCAGGTTGAATGTTTGCATGCTTTAGAATCATTATCCTTTAGGTTGTCAGATCCAAAAACATTTCATCATATTAGAAAGTCATGAACTGGAATTGCCTGATAACAATGTTGCTTGGTGTGCCTCTCAGTTTCTCACCCTGAGTTAATGGCCTAGTGCTTCAATAAACAAGACATGATGCATTCTACAGCTGGGCAATAATTCTAAGGAGAATTATTGTCTTGTTCTTCTCCACCAGAGGGCTGCAGTCTGGTTTGTAATTGAAATGTGAGAATAACAGCTGCCACATTTGGTTCCTCGTACATGAAGATGGCAACCCACTAAAGAGAGGTAACTTCCACCACACTGAGTTGGATGAAATCAAAATTGCCACGAGGAGAAATCATTCAAAAATCAAAACGGTTTTTTATATGGTGCCTTCATCTCAATAAGAGGGAAACAGGAATTGTAAATGTAGTATTGTGCTTAATTGTATTTTAATGTACCTGTGTTCTTCCATAAGCTTGACATACTCTGTATCTCTTTGAGTAGCTCCATGGTGATGGAACCCCATGCTGAGACTGTTGTATTTGTGTGTGTCAGTTCACCTGACACAGCCTGCTGGATGGATGGGACCTTTATTCTTGGAATAAACCTGCTTCTGTTTCAACCCTGAAACCTTCATTATTGATTATTTACTTGATTTTACACTGGCGACGAGCTAAGGAAACCTACCCCAGTGCATCTTTAAGAATAAGTTCAGGTCTCAACATCTACAATTTTATCTTCATGGAAGAAAATCCACATGATGGGAGTAACTCCTCCACTCCACTTCATTGATCTCAAGGAGCCATGTGAGTGAGTAACCCTACTTTTCATATTGGGGCCACATCTACTTTCCTGTGAATTGGGAGCATTCGCCGTGCACCTCCCTCAGTCTAATCTCCAGTTGGGTTGGGAGGTCTCGGCGCGGGCTCATTCTCACATTTCTCCCTGGCTCAGGATTGGGAGCTTCCGCCGCACGTCTCACCCTGTTACAATAACCAGGTTTATGAGATTTTGGTGCGGGCTCATCCTTTCTCTTTCTGTTCTGTGACCTGTATTGTTTATGGATGCTCTGCTGGCTGGCTGTCCACTCTGACTACGCTTTTACTATCCAGCATTGTCCGCACTATCTGCTCACACGTGTTGCTGTACTTACTATTTGTCATCCTTTGCATCCGTACAGTGCTGCTTTGTACACCGCTGTGTGTAACCATATTCATATCAGGATATTTATCGTTTTACAAGGCGACTTATTATTCACGCATTTTGGAGTGTGGGCAGAGCGAGTTTGCGTTTTCCTACAATCATTTCAACATATACAGTACTGCAATAAACATGTCATAGTTGATAAATATCCACCCCCAAAAATCTCGGACATGCTTATGTTGTTACAAGGGGCCAAAGTCTTTTCTACCGTGGATCTTAAATCCGCGTATCACCAAATAATGTTAGGTGAAGAATCTAAAGATCTCACTGCGTTCATAACACCATTTGGGACGTACAGATTTATAAAGTTACCTTTTGGATTGGTGTCAGCAGCCTCCGTATTCCAAAGGGCTTTAGAAAAGGTTCTAAGAGGTCAGTTGGGTGTGAAAATCTATCAAGATGACGTCTTGATTTATGGGAAAGATGAGCAAGAGGCTTAGACAAGTACTGGAGAAATTTCATCAACACAATCTTACTATTAGATTAGACAAATGTAAGTTTAAAAAGTGCTCTATTGATTACTTGGGTCACACCATATCTGGGAAAGGCGTGAAGCCCAAGTGTGACTTGGTAGATGCCATACAAAAGTTAGCGTCCACAACCAATAAGGAGGAGCTCATGAAGTTCCTCGGGATGGCTGACTATTACAGCAAATTTGTAAAGGGCTTTGCTAGCAAGTGTGTCAATATGAGAATGCTTTTGTGCAGGGGAGTGGATTTCATGTGGTCTGACAAGTGCGAGTCTGAATTCAAAGAAATCAAAGAAATGCTTAAAAGTACACCCAAATTGAGGAGCTTTGATCCCTCCAAGAAATCAGTGCTTATCACTGATGCGAGTTTGAAAGGATTAGGCGTGGTTTTGCAACAAGAAGATGGGGATAGTGAAGATGTCATACTGTTCCTTTCACGCAGTCTCCGAGGAGCGGAGTTACGCTACTCAGTTATTGAAAGGGAGGCCCTTGCGGTGCATTGGGCCGTGAAGAAACTCAAAAATGTATTGTGGGGAACCAAGTTTGTTGTACGTTCAGACCATAAACCCTTATGTGAAGTCTTTAGAAAGAAAGGTATAGATGCAATTTCGAGCAGAATCTCAAAATGTGTTGTTGCACTTCAGGGATATGACTTTGAGGTGAGATATCTGCCTGGAGCAAAAATACGATAGCAGATACTCTTTCAAGATTGGTACCATGTGAAAATGATAAATCTGATCTTGAAGAAGATGAAGTAAATGAATGGGTGTGTAATGTGGAGTGTGACGGTGTGAAACAAAGCAGATGGTGTGAAGAGTGTGCCTCGGACAAAGAGTTACAAGAACTATCCTTGTTACTTAAGGAATATTGGAAAAGAAAAATTAAGGGAGATTGTGAAAGGTATTGGAATGTCAGACATGAACTTTCGGTGAGAGATGGTTTAGTATTTAGAGGGACTAGGTTTGTTCCTCCGATAGTTCTTCATCAAGAGTTGTTGGCTTTAGCTCATCAAGGGCATCAAAGCATGTCAAAAACAAAAGAAAGACTTAGACTAAATTACTGGTGGCCGGAATGGATCTGCATGTTGAGCATCTAGTCAGAGAATACGTACCTTGCACCTTAAGTGAGAAGTGTCTCAAGCCCAGAGTACAACCCATGGTCGTCAGGGAGCGCCCCAAAG
Source organism: Calotriton arnoldi (assembly GCA_963921515.1). NCBI lineage: Eukaryota > Metazoa > Chordata > Amphibia > Caudata > Salamandridae > Calotriton > Calotriton arnoldi. The sequence goes on along the minus strand of CAWUFW010015602.1, from coordinate 215,966 downwards.
GACCATGGGAAGAGGTAGCACTTGACATTTTGGGCCCCATACAAGGCAATGGAGGTGATGTTTATGTGTTTGTACTTATTGATATGTATTCAAGGTGGCCAGAAATTAAGCTCACTAGAGGCATTGATACAAAACATGTTATTTTGTTTCTCAAAGAAGTGTTTGGCAGGGAAGGACTACGTGGGATCTTATTAACTGATAATGGTGTCCAGTTAGACTCCAATGAAATGAAGGTATTTTTTAAAAGTTGCTCTATCAAACATAAAAAGTGTTCATTATATCATCCCGAGACAAATGGCATGGTGGAGCGCTTCAATCGCGTTCTTAAGGAAACCATTGCCATGGCTAAACAGAATAACTTGGACTGGAGAGAGAGGAGTTGAATAAAAAAGTAGAATTTTACAGGTTTTCCCCCCATGCTGTCACTGGGAAGACTCCTTGCGACTTGTTCAAAGGTAGGCACCCGAACACGCTCATTGCACTTCATTGGGTCAACAAGGCTACATCAGAAAGAGGGTCATTGGTTTGTGACGACAAATGGAGAGCCAAAGAGGCTAAAAAAATTGATGCTCGGAAGCAAACTTATGATTCAAAGAAATCTGTGAAGGTTACTCCTGTGAAAGTAGGCGATTGTGTTATGATTAGAGCTCCTTTTGGGAGAAAGGCATCGAAGTTATTTCAGGTACCACACAAAGTGATAAAAGTTTTAACCAATGCCATAAAGACTGAAGATTCTCGCATTTGGAACCTCAATAGGGTTGTTATTATAAGGAAGAATGTGTTAACTCATAGTGCAAACAATGCTAACTCCTCAGATTCTGCTTCGCCATTTTCAACAACATCGTCTCAAGGAAGTGAAAATAAGTTTGTGAGTCCTCCAAGAGAAAGAAGAATTACAAAACAACCCTCTAAATTTAAAGACTATGTCATGGAAGAGTTTGTGTGATGATAATTCTTATGTTTCTTCATTATATCTCCTGTATTATTTTTTTCTTTTGCTATGAAGAGGGAAGGTGTGTAGTATTGTGCTTAATTGTATTTTAATGTACCTGTGTTCTTCCATAAGCATGTCATTCTCTGTGTCTCTTTGAGTAGCTCCATGGTGATGAAACCTCATGCTGAGACTGTTGTATTAGTGTGAGTCAGTTCACCTGACACAGCCTGCTGGATGGATGGGACCTTTATTCTTGGAATAAACCTGCTTTTCAACCCTGAAACCTTCTTTATTGATTATTTACTTGATTTTACAGTAAATCTGCTGGTTCATCCTTGCATCCCTAATACAGATGAGAAAAGTATTAGTTATTTCAGTTTATAATTACAATTTCTGTCCATACAGGATGTGATCTAGGTACTCAATAGAAATGTTTTTCTTTTCTGGGTCAGTTATAGTTTACCTTGGTATGCAGTGGCGTAGCTAGGCACTCTGCCGCCCGTGGCGGTCCCTGCCTTCCTGCCTTTTGCCGCCGCGCTGAAGGGGGGGGGTGCTGGCGATGATTTTTGCAGCCGCCGCCGCCCCCGAAATTCGTGCCGCCCGGGGCGCACCGCCCCCTCCGCCCCCCCCTTGCTACGCCAGTGTTGGTATGTGCCCACAAAGTTCGATCCCATTTTTGTGTTTCGGCAGCATTTTCTGCATTGTTATGTAGTGGCATTGCTGCTATTTCTCATACACTTAGTTCTGCTGTTCCAGTGTGACATAATCCTATCGTTTTTGGCAAGATGACCATGTGTCCAGAATGCAACTTGTATGCTTGATCTGAGACACTGAGCATTAGATGATCTGTGTGGCCCTTCAGTATTGATGCATGTTCTGTTGGAAGGGCAGCATGCATAGATATATATGGTTATGAAAAGATGCACACTTGTACAGTTGTACAGGGTTTAGGATGAATGATTGGGGAGTGGTAGACTTATCAAAGTGGCTCATAGGAGTGGTAATCTGGGTGAAAGATTTAAGGGGAATGATTGTCATATTGATCTTTCCAGACTAACTATACCATCATGGCATTTAGGAAATTAACAAATGGGAATGGCAGTTAATCTGTGGCAATTTATTACCTGCCTTTTTCTGTAAGGTCTTGTATTTTTCAGGGATATAAAAGTCTGTTCCGACTTGCGGCTCATTTGGTCGCAGCTCTTACAATTTGCTCTTTAAGCAGAAAGGTTCTTAGCACTTGACTTTGGTCCTTGTATCCCAGTGTTGTTCTGCCTCTTTCTATCTTACCATTTCATCGTATTACTTGAAGACTGCAGATTGATCCAGTGCTCAATTACTAAATTGCACCAACGTTAAGACTGACAATAGTGCCAACCATCAATTTATTCACTCTTTGGCACACATCTTTAGCCACACTATAGTTGTAACACATGTACATTTAAATCTAAGCACAGTAAGTATAATAATCCATACGTAATAAATATAGTCAAATATATAACCTCTAATACATAATAATTTCTTTATTCTATTTAAGTGTGTGTGTTACATCATGGCGTTGCCAAAAACGGTGGCTAAGGATGTTAGGTGTAGGCAAAGACATGGTCTGCATTCATTATTGACTCCACACTGTCCAAACACTGTGACACAATGTTCAAAATTACAACTGAGGTGACGTGTGAAAGAAAAGTGGATGGGCACCTGAAGAGGTTTAAAACTTGGGGAGAGAGGCCATGCAAAATGTTACCTGGGTGATGGTTGGTACCCATATATAAATCCAGACTTTCTAATTAGAATGTCCATCATTGGTATACCGGGAAAGGAGTTGAGATGCGTGATATTCACCATAATGTCAAGCCCCAGGTGCACCAGCAATCACATTCTCAGTGTGATTTGTCTGTTTTTAACTAACAGTCACATGTCACCGTATTCCCTGGCAGAACAGTTAAGCATTTTCCTTCTTTCTTTCCCTCTTGCGTTCTATATTATTTTCCTTCTTTCTCGCCTTCAGCTCTCATGAACTCTGAACATAAAATAATCATGTGATCTATCTGTGCAAATTGTCTTTTTTTTGCCTTCATTTTTTCTTTCTTTTTTCTTGTCTTCTTTCTCAAAGGCAAGAGGCTAGCAGCCAATGCCAGATCATGGGCTCTTTAGGTCTGTGCTAGCCCAGACCTTTTGTTTCTACTAAAATTATGTGCATAACATACTTACTTATAGAGTTTTCAGCAACACCTTATCCATTTGTCTGTTGTTGCATCATTCACAATATTGTTTCCCCCACTCTGACATGCATTAAGGAGCAATGCATTATGCCATTTATTGGTTGACCACTATGACTTATGGCATGCTGCCCTTTCACAAGTCACACATACACACACAAACTAGTTCCATCCAGTGCCAGGGAATAAAAATAGCAATGTCTACTTTTTTTACCAAAGCGATTTTTGCCCTTAACCATTGTTTTCTTTTTTTAGATTGGTGTGGGCCCGGAAGCTTCTTGAACAATAAAGATTTACAAAAACCATGACAAGTCAAAACAAGAATTGCCAGAAGGCTGGCGACCATCGCCAGACTTAATGACTTTCCCAGTGGTTGCTATAAATTAATTCTTCTGTAACTCGTTTTAATTTTACACATAATGGCAGTAAACAGCGCTTCCTCTCTTATGTGTGATGACACGTTTTTGCGGCCGGCAAATCTCAAATAAACAACCCTCTGTTCATGTGCCATATGTTCCATATCATTAATTAAAAGTCATACTTTGTGAATTGGTCTGCTGGAATTGAATTTATTGAGTGCAAAAATATTGCATGTTGTATTAAATGTGATAAATGATTGTGAAAAATGTCCTCTATATTAGATGTTTGTACTAAGCCCTCTAAGTTTTTAACACTGCATCTGAAACATCACCAGGGGACCAGTGTTGCCTTGCTGCGTCACGTTTTCATCTCAGCATTTAAAAGGAGGACTTTAACTAATAATCCGTGATCACTCCATGAATGATTTGAATATCTAGTCATTTACATAATTCAAGGGATTGCTATAATTCCTGACAATTTCCAGATTTTTAGCCCCCTCTCTGAAGTAGCAGGAGAAATTCCAAATAGTTTTTTTTTCAAAAGTCAGTGATATTTTTAATTTCCATCAAATTTCCATTTTAAATATACAATAGTCACTAGACAGTTCCCATCTCATTTTTTAAATATATACTGCTTTCTTATAATTATAGGAAATCACTAGGTTGTGGCCCAATCTTTACAGGGAAAACAATCAATAGCATTATTTTTCCATGGCGGTTGAACAGATTACACAAGATATCTAAGGGGGTGATTATGATGGCGGGCGGATCGGCACCGCCCGGCCGGCGGTGGCGATCCACCCGCCATCACAACCACATTTACCCCCGCCATATTACCATGGCGGGGGGTACCGTGGCGGACGGAAAGTCCATCCACCGCTTTTTCACCGGTCGGCAATCGTCACGAATGCCGGCCGGGTGGAAAAAGCCCTCAATATGGTGGCGGTGCCCTGCAGGCACCGCCATCCATATTATGATGGCAGCGGGGGGTATACCATTCCATGACGGAGACTCCTCCATGGAAAGGCATGCGGAAAACACTTTGGGGGCCCGTTGCGGGCCCCCGGGGGGATGAATGGTGGGGTGCTGCACTTGAGGGGTACCTATGGTACCCCCCCACATTGTAATGCCCAAGGTGGCAGGCACCGCGCGGTGCCTGCCACGTTGTGCATCGCAATGCACTACATGGTTCTGTGACATTGCGTACGATGCTGCAGCCAGCAGCACCGTCTGCAATGTTACACTACCAGGATGCGCCCGCCAGTGTGGCGGGCGTATCCTAATACGGCGGGCGGAACTGGCGCACCTATGGCGGACGGTCCCAGCTCCGCAGGGATGGCGGGCGGACGAATGTTCGCCCGCCATCCTAATAGGCCCCTAAATGTTCTTGGTATTAACAGTGCTCTATATCACGAAGTGCCCATGCAACAGACACTAACCGATTACATTTTTTAAGGTTTCCATTTGATAAGTGAGATGTTATTAAGTGAAATGTATGTAGACAGGTTGCCGGGGTACTTTAAATTATATGACGATAATATGGTCAATTACTGTGACTGTTCCTCTTCTGTAGTGCTTTTACTGCTTGAGATTTAGTGAACCAGAGATAAAACGTTGCGTTTGTGTTAATATCCCTAGTGAGCACAGCACACTCATTTTGAGGGAGAGGGGAGAAATTTCCTGGTTCAATCAAGAAATTCTACTCCAGTGTTACTTAATTTAACTTCCTTTTCGTGGATTAATACTATAATTAGATATTTTAGTGAACTCACCAAAAAATGATTTAGTGTTTTCTACATCCCTTTGTTCCACATTTAAAAACAGCATAACACCTTCTGCAAATAGTCTAATCTTAATATGGAAGTCCAACTGCATTACATCCGTGTTGGCTTTTACATATCACACAAGCCAAAAAACTGTACAAAGTAATTAAACGAAGATAAATGGGACACAAATTCGAGTAATATGTTCATGCACAATTAATCTAGCTCTCGAGCTGCAGCACATTTCTTAAGCTTGTAAATGCGGAAAAAGTCCTCACTGTGTGAAACACATCTTGTAGAAATTCCGTTTACTACACAAAAGGCTTCTCCAACATCTGAAATAAATACTTGAGGCCTACCTCCAAACATGATATTTCTTTAAATCAAAGCAAGTATTTTATATAGCGCAAACTAGACCCGAGACATTGGGTATCAGAGCGCATTACATGACCACCAGTTTCGTTACAGATGAGCACATTGATTTTTGTTGGGCCAGGGGAGATTAAGGGGGATATTCTCAAAAAATAGCGAAAACTATCGCTAACCTCAGTAAGCAATAGTTTTCGTATCGCCGTGTACCGTGGGAAATTATCGCCGTGTTAGCGGCGTATTCACAACACGCCGCTAACAGGCGATAGTTTCCCCTACGGGGTAAAATGTCCGGCATTAAGATCAGCGCCACGGCGATAAAAATCGTCACGCTAGAGTGAAAAAAGTGGCGATGGGCCAATTAGCGCCCAAGAACGGCACGCTAATTAGCGTCAGCGCACCTTTTTTCACTTTAGGCGGGAAAAATCACTATAAAACGCCCGCTATGCAACCCAAACACCAAAAAAAAGAAGAAACATTTGAGACAAAGCATGGAGGAAGCTGGACCCAGCACAGAGGCCAACAACAACCCCACAGACACCCAGGAGGACCAGCCAGAGACCCAGGGGAAGGCCAAGGAGAAGAGGAAGAGGAAGAGGAAGACGCGGTTCAGTCAGCAGGAAAACCAGGTCCTGATTGTGGAGGTGACCGAACACCAACAACACCTTTTTGTCACCTCCACTGTGTCATTGGCAACCAAAAATGCAATATGGCAGTCCATCGTGGCCAAGGTGAATGCTGTCGGAGAGGTGAGGAGGACAGTGGACGACTGCAGGAAGCGCTGGCATGATGTTAAGCGCAAGACCAAGCTGAAACTCGCAGCCACCCTGAAAGCGGCAATGCAGACTGGAGGTGGGAGTCCAGCGCCACAGGAGGAGCTGGATGCGTTGGGGGAACAGGTGTCCCAAGTCATCAGCGAGGAGACGGTGGTTGGAGTTCCGGGACAGGATACTGCTCAACACGACCAGACACAACAGGAACAGGGTGAGTACCAACCAGGGACTGGGGGGACAGGGGGAGATGGGCCCAATGGCACTCATGTACAATTAAATATATCGCAGTGCACACCCACAGTGACTGCGGGTCATGTCCCGGATCCCCTTGGCCCTGGTGGCATAGACACATATCACCCTACCCAATCAATACATTGCAAGACACATATTTGTGGGCTCACAGACCTGGAAATGTGCACAGAAAAGTCAAACAAATATAGTCCAAGTGTCATATCAGACCACAAAATAAGGGCTACATGAAAGAGCAAAGGCCCACATTGATTGGAGATGCGGCAGGCTGTCAAAAAGGCCCCATTGCCTCAACAACACGCATATGCATATGCCCGTATGTCGGAGTTGTGTGCAAGAATGTGCATGTGCATCAAGGGGCACACAACTGCACATACACAATCTTGCACACAATGCAGACACACGTGCACAATGCTGCATGTCTGCTGACATTGGCGGTGGCATGCCCACTCATGCACATGATCTGTCACACACACAGTGCATTCTCATTTATAGTACCAGAGAGATGCAGCCCTGTGTAGATGATTTGTATATGCGTGCTGTTGAGGAAAGGGGGCCATGTAGACATCCTGCCACATTTCCAGTAAATATGTCCGCCTGCTTGTCCATGAGATGCAGTCCTGTGTACACAGTGATGGCTTGCAGTGAGAGTGCTGCAGGGCAGTGGTGCGGGGCGGGGGAGGGGCAGCACTGTGTGTACACCAAGTGAGACACCAGCTAGTGAGTTTGCATACCAGAAACATATGCAATGCCACAACAAACTGATCATGCAGCCAAATGGCCCCAAGGTGCATATCCCACAATGCACACAAACAGCAGACTGCACTCAAAAGGCGATGTAATACAATGAGCAGGGGGGCTATGCCTATAACACCACAGTGTGGGGACAATGAATATCAGGAATGTGTCGACCAAATCTGTACTGCATGACTTGTCTGTGTGCCAGACTCACAGAACTACAATGTCCCTGTAAAGAAGTAAGACAACCAAAGTATGACAACAAGCAAGGATAGCAAAGTTGCAACAAATAATGACAACTAGCAAAATGGCACACTCACCCCTTAGGTCGATTTGTACACCTCCACTCTCAAGTGTACACATCTGCCATACAGAAAACACCATTCCACATCAGTCCTGGTGTGAGTTGCCCATTACACCATTATGTGCATCTAAACCTATCTGTTTGGTAAGTCAACTGTGTCAGTGAATAAAGATGCAGTCATGGTTGTCACCACCCACACGCAAAGCCATGCATTGAATATTCGTAACCAGGACAGCATGTATCATCCATGTGACCAGCTGCGTGGCACATACACAAACACACATCACCCTGCCATTTGCATATGTTGGGAGGGTGGCGGGGACAAGGCCTGAGCACCACAAATACGCATTAGGGAATCCACATCCATCAAATCCAGGCCCACTTACACACCACACGTGGGGTCAACGTTGAGGGTAATGGGTGTTGACCCTGTCTGTCCAGCCAGCAACAACAATAGAAACTCACGCAGCACCATACTCACAACGGGTAAGCCAACAGGAGGGCAGTAAGCAATGCATGCAAGATGAATCATGACTGACGACATGCACACAAGACAAATCACAATAGACAAATCTACCTGGATGCACATGTGTACAGCATAGTGCAGCACACATTGAAACAGCAAGTAGGCCTTATTAGCCAATGCGCCTGAAGTGGGCCCTACTCACACATAACTAATCTTGCAACAAACACATGCTTATGTGCAGTACACAGCAAATGTGTGGGTCTGTGAGCCACACTGACAAGGCGAGTGACAGTGCATGATGAATAGCATGCCTGCACCCCAAACATCACAACATGGTGCAGGCCACGTCACTGAGGTGGCTGAGTGTGGACCACATCCCTAAAGGAGCAGGTCACACTCTGACACATCCTCGTGAACATACAACCCATGAGGTAAACAAGACATCTGCTGTAAAATAATGCACAAGTGTCCCAACTCTGACCAAGACACATATTTACCACAGCCTGCAACATCTCAGCATTGTAAATGCACACTAGTGAAGGCTCACTGCCTGAAAGGGATATGGGGTAGTAAAACCAAAGCTGCATGGGCGAGTATCCCACAATGCAGCGCACACACATAAAAACAGGGACTCATCAACATTGACTACAATGTGGGACAAACTGCATCACCTTCACAACTGAACAGAGGACACAACGGGTGCCGCTTGTGTGTATAAACTGCACAATCACATTTGTCATAGCTGTAAACTGTCAGATGACAATGTACAAGTACAACCTCATATCCGTGATGTAGTAGAAAACGTCAACATACTGCAACAAATAGGCAGCTCCTCCCAAACAGTCACAATGTACATTGTCATGCAGTCTGCTTGTAAACTCATCCAATGCATGATCACATATGAAACACACAGTTAAACTGCATCTCCCCTTTACATTGCAGAGGGAGAAACATCACCTCCTGAACAGCAGCCTGTCCCACTCTTCACCGATGAAGAGGAGGAATTCGCCACCATCAACACGGACACCCTCCAACAGCTGCTAGTCTCCATGAGTACCCCATCTCCAGGAGCAGGGCAACCCAGCTGCATCGTGCAAACCCCACCCCTTGCACAAACCTCACAGCAGCAAGCACCTACCACCACAGCTGTCTCCCAGGACCTCCCGGACCCACACCTGGCATTCCAACGCCATGTGTTAGAGGTCCAGCAGGAGATGGCTCATCAGGCGCGGGTGGGGTTTGACAGCCTGGTGGCCAAAGTTGATTCCATTTGTGGGTGTCTGAGTTCCATCCGGGACCACCTACAAAACATCACGGACACCCACAGTCCGCTCAGTGCTCTCCAACACTCCATGGCTGACATTGCTGGAGTCATGACTCAGAGACAGGAACAACTGTCCAGCCAGAGTGGCTCCAGCTATGGCAGCCAGGAGTTGGCCCGCATGCGGAGGATAATGGAGAAAATGGAGTGGATGCAGGCGGAACAAATGGCTGCCACGGCTGCACACCAGCGAGATGTAGCTGGAATCTTCCATGCCCTGCAGATCATCATCACTGCATTGCTGCAGCAAGGTCTGGCGCAGATGAATTCTGCTGCTGCTGCTTCTACATCCACATCTCCGCCCCCTGATGTGTCAGTGCCTCACAGTGCTGCAGCCAATCTACCACCACCCACATGGGAGGCACATGACACATCAGAGGATGAAGATGTGGATGATTCGGCCTTATTGCAAAGAAGGAAGCAATAGCATTCATCTATGCCAAATGGCCAGTTTCTACTTGGTTCTTGGCTCAACATCATGCCACGGAATATCACCTTCCACTGTCCCCCGATACACTCTGTGACACTCACCTTGGACCTCGACATGGACTGCCATATTTTGTCTGGTTACCAATGACACAGCAATCAGACTGCTGACTGAACTTTTCTTCCTCCTTTGAACTTGTCAACCCTAAAGGACTCTGTCTTGCCCTCTACTGGGCATCAATGTAATGTGGGGATTGCATGGCTAAGTACTGGTCCAGTCTTCAACCATGTCAACGGACATGTGAATAAATATTTTAAAGTCACACAGATGTCTGTTGTCCATGACCAATCCAGTATAGCAGTCTGTTGAAATGTAGGAGCAGTGAATCCACCAAAAGGTACACCCAGGGAAATAATACAAATGTACATGTTTAACTGTGATCCAGATAGGCAGTGAGATGACCGGGTATGTGTGAACCAGCTGTGCCCCCATTGCTCCAATACAACAATCTAGCAATATGCCAACTGAGCCCAACATCCATGAAGGAACTAGGAATGTGTGTAAAAATGTCAAAGTCAGTTGCAGGCCACAAGTAGTGACCCCCTTCACAATTTCAAATAGAATATCTCCTGGCATATCTACCCACACTCTACAGGGTGGATGAAGCCTGTTGTGATGGTACATATTGCATTTCACATCCCAAGATGGTGCACACCATATACACATTGATGAAGATACGTAAGGGCACAGGTCTACCAGCCACAAATTGAACCTCAAGGTCTGCCTCAGTGAAGTAGCGTTGGCAATAGGGACTCACTCCAAAGTGTAATGCATCAGTCAGCCCCTTCCTGTGGATGAACAATGCTTACTGACTTTGGAACCCTCACATGTTGTGACCACTGTGAGCGGCCAGGGCAAAGTGACAAGGGATGTGTGGTGCACTGCACTGAGCATATAGTCTTGAGCAGTGCCACCATTTCAAGGGTGGCATCACTATGAGCCAATGCCAAAATGTGACGGCTGGGAGAACTGGCCATGACACTGGCACTACAGGGAGCAATGCAATATTCCACCTCTTGTGTGCAGCAGAACTGTGTGCATGCACAAAAACGTGACAGGTGACCAAATCATGACTTTCAAACCTTTGTGATTCACAGAAGGCATTTAGGAGTAGTGAAGTCAGTACATCTAACTGTACAACTCCGAAATGCCAGTTGTGAATATCGGAAAATGTAAACTCATGACTTACTCTCAGATGACTTATGTGAATCAGGCCCACTGTTCTGCCATATGCAGTTCACAATGGACCCACATGAAGACTACTACTTGCATGGCCCGGAGGTTCAGCCTCCATGCACAGGAACATATAATTCGAACGAATCAGACACACTTGCACTATGCAGCAAGTGATCCAAGCTCTTTGCAATGTAGATGGACCCAGCGCCAGGAGCATGTGAGATGCAGGGGTATGACGCAAACTGTGTTGCCCGCCGCATACATCCATCTCCATGATGGATAACAGTAGCTACTACAATATCCTCTCAATGCCATGTCCCTATGTTGTGTTGCAAATGGGCAACATTGTGCTGTCCAACTCCGTGAGTCACACTTAAGATGATTGACTTCACAAACGACTGCCCCTAGACGAGGCCGTACATCCTACTTGCCACCCTGTTACCCATGCAAGTCTACTGTGCTCACATCTAAGGTAACCTGACACAATCCATCCTGCTAAGTAACATGTCATGGCCACACTTACACATTCAACGGAGTGTCCAGTGATGATATGAGATGCATACAAGGTGAAAAGCCACACTGACATAAGTGCAAGCATAATTCAAAAGTAGTAACCATTTATTATAGAATTACACAAAGTATCTTACCTAAACTACTAATAATCATAACTAATACTAATCTAAACTAAACTAACTAGAATAAAGTGCAAAAGTCCCTGAACTAACTACCCTAACTAATCCTAAACATGCAACAACATATCTAATACATCAACCCCCTCCCACCCTTAAGGCACATCATGAGACAGGGCAAAGACATCTAAGTTATACACAAACTAACTACACACTTAACCTACACAAAGATATATTTTTTTGTATTTTGTTTTAGATTTTTTTTAAACAACAAAGATATCAACCCCCCACCCAAATGAAAAGGAAACTTATCCCCAAATACTATGCAACATTAATAATCTAAAACTACCTTAACATCTAACACTACCTCTGCCTACTCTAAAACTACACTACCTAACACTTAACATACTTACCTAACACTACCTAAAATACTAGATTAAACATTGGGCGAAGGGAGAAGAGGGGGATGGGGCTCTACATGGGCAGGCATCATGGTAGTCCCAGCGCTTTCCTCATTTTCTCCATGAGCCTGGTCTGCTCAGACATCTCCCTCCCTATCTCTGCCAGCATCACGTTGTTGTCCATCAGAGTCCTCCTGTCCCGCAAAGTGAAAGCCACAACCTGATCGACAGGTGCAGGTGGCATTGTCCCCTGTGTGTGTGAGGTTGTAGGGGGATGGGTCCATGCTGGGACCCACCACTGACACCAGAGGGTCCTGGGATGGCCTGTGTGCCACTTCTTCTCCCACGTTTTGCTACCTCAGGCACCGACTTCCAAGTCCTAGCCTCCTTGTCCTCCTGGTACCTTTGTTCCATGTTGCGGTACCCTTTTGCAACCTACTTAATGCGGAGGTACCGGTCCTTCCTCACCTGGAAGGCGTGGGACTCCTCTGGCGTCATGTTGTCTGTAAAATATGAACAATGGAAAATTGTGAGTCCTTTGGACTATGTCAATGTTCTCCATTCAAATCAGGCATACAAGATCACTTAAAAATGGGAGCCTATACTCTGGCGTAACCATGTGTATTCAGAGAGTGACCTGCACAACAAAATGTTGAATCCAGGATCAGTGACTACATGCTGGGGCGACTGACTTGCCAGTGCATGGCATGGTACATATACAGTCACAATCAAATGAGACTGTCAGTGTAAAATGATGTTGCTGTGACATACCCTGACTGAGGGTGACATGTACAAGGAATCGGAGGAGGGAGGCATTCTCCCTCCGTGTTTAGCGCCACACTCATCCTCTCCTGCAACACAGTGCAGCATCATATGTACGATGCTCATGTGCAGCCCTGCGTGTCCCCCAGCGACCGTGTGCAGTGCATCAAGTCTGCGCAAACACAGGCACTCTTGTACAAGAGTGCAAGGGTGTCTGTGTGCAGGGGGGGCTTGTTAATGTGTAGGAAGGTTACCCTACCGGCACAGGAGCAATACTGGGACAGCCCCACTCACACTTTCATCTGTGCAGCATCATGCAGCACACATTGAAATACGTCAGGTGGCTGAACACTGACTTGTACATGAGGCGCTGGGCCTCTCTCCACCACTACTTCACAATAGGTGACGCGTTGCTGCCCATAGGGGTGAACATCTTTTCATATGGATTGTCAATCATGCATGTCTTGGATCCACTAATGTCACTCTGAAATAAAGTTCACTAAGCAGTCCTTCACAACGCAAACTGTTACAAGGCATTCCCCATTGTAACGTCAACCTGGAGTCATAATGGTAATTGTGTCATGATGGGCAATGCTTTCTCACAGATAGCGTGGTTGAGGCCTGCATTGTTAAATATATGGCACAGCAATGATTGCAGGACTAAAGCATGCGTGGTAAATGCATGCAGAGTTATGTCACCTAATTGTACAGAGGGGCTCATTCGCCTGAGCCAGAGTCAACCAGGGAATTACCCCAAGAAGAAAGCATGACAACACCATTGCGGTGGCCAAACATGCCTATGTTATTCTTTGGGCCATCTTTGCTAGGTGTTTGTGGAATGTGCCATTGATATGCTTGCCTCAGAACTACGCACTGCTACTTCTGTGAAGCTGGTATTCAGCATACCTGTGAAACAACTGTGCTGACCTGTGTCTGAGCACGCACAGCCTGAAAACCACAGCCTCCTTGTGCATGATTGGTCACACTTGCACAGTCATCTCAGTCACGGGTGAACATGCATTCCATGTCTGCTGATACTCATCAGCTACACCACTTGCATGTCTCCTATCCTATCAATGCGCTCTGTCATCCACATGCACGTGCCGTAGTGACAGAACCCATAGACCTAATGTACATGTGTATCACTGACTGGGGATGTGCAAAGTTACAACTGGAAGACAAATGCAGAGCTCCACCTTAACCTACTGATTCATACACACGTATGACTTCAACTAAACATCATCACACTGTAGGCAAGGTACATGTGATACACACCCATTCTGCATACTACGCCAGCGCTTGTTTTAGCCAGCCATTCATGACACCACACTATGCCAATATATGATGTCCAAACTCACCAGTGGCGTGTGGGTCCTTGAACTTGTCGATGTCCCCCTGCGTGATGAGAGGTCGTCCAGCTGTGAGACATAAACCCCAATATGTGTTGGTCAGACGTGAAATTACACGTGTCATATTCATCTTACATATCATCACCATTACAGACAATGCTCCGTAACTGTACTGTTGCGTGACATTTTTGCTAAATGATTGGGTCTAATTTGCCTGCCATTCACACAAGACCTGTGAATGCTGAGTCTGGCCAGACAAGACGGCAATGCTAGCAAACTTGCACATACTAGTTGTGTTGAACATTCACATGGCCCCATTTCTACACGCAACATGATGTTATTCATGCTCTGTGTAAGATTGCATTGCTGACTAACGCACATGGCTGTTTCACTGGTGTTGGTGGTGTGTGACACTCTGGGGGTGTCCTATTACCTATGAGCTATTGTACATGTTTCAAAGTTTGTCACACGGAGCATATGTACAATGGAAGTGTAGTAAACGTACAAATATTCATGTGCACAACATTTGTAACTTCCTTTTGTGTAGCACACAGGTCCCCAAAACAATGCCTTGGATTGTTCAGGTACAGTCACCCTTCCTGTGCACAAACAATCTTTGTCCTGCACGCAGTATGGCACAATGATGCCAGCTTTGGCACTACAGTGCTAAGTGTTGCGCCAGCGCAGTGGATAACGCCAACCTGCACCCTATGCTTGTCAATATGATGCAGTGTTGTGTTTCTGATGTGCCAACGTTAGGCGTGAACGCATGACGTCTCCCGCCTCACTCTGACACATTTTAGCACTTGGACACCAGTGTGTCTCACACGTGAATTCTGGCTTTACATTACAGTGTTCATAATTAAATTTGGAGTATAAACTTACCACACTGTAGGCCAACGATGACTCCCAGGTGGTCCAGCAGGTCACCCTCACGGGCCAGGCAATCCTGCCAGCGGTGCTTCCATTGACGCACAGTGCGGTCCACCCTAAAGACACGCAGCATTTGCGCCCTGCACACACTCCCACCTGACCTTCCGCACCTTTACATCATAGCCAGAGAGGATACGGCCTCCCATCTCCACCATCCGGGGCAGGTAAAAATTGATCAGCCAGAAGAAGCCCCCCAATGCCCCCTCAGACATCCTGCCCTCCCTGCCCACACCCACCATCTCCCTGCACACACCTAAACCCACTGCCACAAATCAAAATCCAACATAACAGACACAAAAACTACTAAATAACTTAACTACCCCAAGACAAACACCCGACAAGATTGAGGACAAGAGACAATTAAACACGTAAAAACAGGTACACCACACTTCACAGGGACACTATCGACAGGACACAGGACACAGCAACACTCTCCAAAACATCACTCTGCAGCACACACCACCAAACACCTCCAGCACTCTCCAGAAGCACCAGCAATGTGCTCAAAAGAGAAAGTGAAAGTGCACAGCACTCCTCCAGTAAACAGGAAGCATGCAGACTTCACTTCCTGTGTGTTTGCGGCCCGTTTTTTGACGCAGCGATGAAAATCTGCACGCAAAAAGGCTTTGGGGTAACATTTCGTATAGTTCAATATAGTAATTGCTAGGAATTGCTGGCATTTTTGCAGGCTAAGTGCAAGTTCTTACACAGATGAACAGTCTTAGATGAAATTTCATTGTTGGTCCCAAAGAACCCCATGAAAAGCTTGATTTGACCCCAAATAACACCCTAAATTTCATAATTGACCCCAAATGACACCCTAAGTTTCATATTTGATCCCAAATGACACCCAAAATTTCATAATTGACCCCAAATGACAACCTAAATTTCATATTTGACGCCAAATGACATCTTAAATTTCATAATTGACCCCAAATGACACACTGAACAGTAGGATTGCGTACCACATTTGACACCCTTACATGTCTAGTTTAGAACACTTGTCACCCTAAACAGCAGCTCTGTTCGGAGGTGACATATCCAACATCAGATCATAATTGTGATATTGTTACCACTTAGGGGTCGATTCCGATGTCGGCCGGAAGCGCACCTAACAGTATTCGTCCGGAAAAACTACCAACCGAACGCGTGTTTTCCGACCGACTCGAACACTCTACCGAACGAACAAGTACGATGCGCATAACAGCCCAGATTCCGAGCGAGCCGTACTTACCCATTCCAGCTCCTGTTCCCCGCCCGAGCCGGATCCGTAAACGCTGAATCGAGTCGCACGGAACCAAATACACAGCACCTTCCGGCCGGACTAGTACGATGCGTCTTCCGTACGCGTCGAACTCGTCGCTACGTCCGGCACGTTTGAGCATCCGGGCGAGCCGTACATAAGCTCCGTTTCGCGCCACAAGATGATCCACGGCTACGAGACGAACAAGCCTGCTACGAGTACGACTCGAAGACACGAGAAACCCGAACGAGACGATCCAAGCATGAATCCCATTGCGCAGGTCCTACCTATACTCTACATCTATTACCGGGACCGGCACGGACGCGTACGGGGCAGACAGTAAGTCAAACACCAACAATACAAACAAACCACACATACACGAAATAAGGTCACACACACATAGGGATGCACAAATAACGTACACTAGCAACAGCAGAACCATAGGGGTGGGATGGCCAACACCAATGCCATACACACCCATAGGGGGATGGATGCCTGCCACTACTACCATCCCCACTCATAGGGGCCTGGATGCCTACCACTACTACCATCCCCACTCATGGGGGGCTGGATGCCTACCACTACTACCATCCCCACTCATGGGGGGCTGGATGCCTACCACTACTACCATCCCGACCCATAGGGGGCTGGATGGCTGCCACTACTACCATCCCCACCCTTAGGGGGATGGATGCCTGCCACTACCACCACCCCTATCCAGGGGGGGCTGGATGCATGCCACTATTACCATACCCACCCTAAGGGGGATGGATGCCTGCCACTACCACCACCCCTACCCAGGGGGGCCTGGATGCCTGTCACTACCACCACCCCTACTCAGGGGGGGCTGGATGCCTGCCACTACCACCACCCCTATCCAGGGGGGGCTGGATGCCTGCCACTACCACCACCCCTATCCAGGGGGGGCTGGATGCCTACCACTACTACCATACCCACCCTTAGGGGGATGGATGCCTGCCACTACTACCACCCCTACCCAGGGGGGCCTGGATGCCTGTCACTACCACCACCCCTACTCAGGGGGGCCTGGATGCCTGTCACTACCACCACCCCTACTCAGGGCGGGCTGGATGCCTGCCACTACCACCACCCCTATCCAGGGGGGGCTGGATGCCTGTCACTACTACCATCCCCACCCTTAGGGGGATGGATGCCTGCCACTACTATCATACCCACCCTAAGGGGGATGGATGCCTGCCACTACTACCACCCCTACCCAGGGGGGCCTGGATGCCTGCCACTACTACCATACCCACCCTTAGGGGATGGATGCCTGCCACTACCACCAGCCCTACCCAGGGGGGCCTGGATGCCTGTCACTACCATCACCCCTACTCAGGGGGGCTGGATGCCTGCCACTACCACCACCCCTATCCAGGGGGGGCTGGATGCATGCCACCACTACCATACCCACCCTTAGGGGGATGGATGCCTGCCACTACTACCATACCCACCCTAAGGGGGATGGATGCCTGCCACTACTACCATCCCCACTCATGGTGGGCTGGATGTCTACCACAGCTACCATCCCCACTCATGGTGGGCTGGATGCCTACCACTACTACCATCCCCACTCATGGGGGCTGGATGCCTACCACTACTACCATCCCCACCCATAGGGGGCTGGATGGCTGCCACTACTACCATCCCCACCCTTAGGGGATGGATGCCTGCCACTACCACCACCCCTATCCAGGGGGGCTGGATGCATGCCACTACTACCATACCCACCCTTAGGGGATGGATGCCTGCCACTACTACCATACCCACCCTAAGGGGGATGGATGCCTGTCACTACCACCACCCCTACCCATGGGGGCCTGGATGCCTGTCACTACCACCACCCCTACTCAGGGGGGGCTGGATGCCTGCCACTACCACCACCCCTATCCAGGGGGGGCTGGATGCATGCCACTTCTACCACCCCTACCCAGAGGGGCCTGGATGCCTGCCACTACTACCATCCCCACCCTTAGGGGGATGGATGCCTGCCACTACTACCATACCCACCCTAAGGGGGATGGATGCCTGCCACTACTACCACCCCTACCCAGGGGGGCCTGGATGCCTGCCACTACTACCATACCCACCCTTAGGGGGATGGATGCCTGCCACTACCACCACCCCTACTCAGGGTGGGCTGGATGCCTGCCACTACCACCACCCCTATCCAGGGGGGGCTGGATGCATGCCACTACTACCATACCCACCCTTAGGGGGATGGATGCCTGCCACTACTACCATACCCACCCTAAGGGGGATGGATGCCTGCCACTACTACCATCCCCACTCATGGGGGGCTTGATGCCTACCACTACTACCATCCCCACTCATGGGGGGCTGGATGCCTACCACTACTACCATCCCCACTCAAGGGGGCTGGATGCCTACCACTACTACCATCCCCACCCATAGGGGCTGGATGGCTGCCACTACTACCATCCCCACCCTTAGGGGGATGGATGCCTGCCACTACCACCACCCCTATCCAGGGGGGCTGGATGCATGCCACTACTACCATACCCACCCTTAGGGGGATGGATGCCTGCCACTACTACCATACCCACCCTAAGGGGATGGATGCCTGCCACTACCACCACCCCTACCCAGGGGGCCTGGATTCCTGTCACTACCACCACCCCTACTCAGGGGGGGATGGATGCCTGCCACTACCACCACCCCTATCCAGGGGGGGCTGGATGCATGCCACTACTCCCACCCCTACCCTGGGGGGCCTGGATGCCTGCCATTACTACCATACCCACCCTTAGGGGGATGGATGCCTGCCACTACTACCACCCCTACTCAGGGGGCCTGGATGCCTGTCACTACCACCACCCCTACTCAGGGGGGGCTGGATGCCTGCCACTACCACCACCCCTACTCAGGGGGGGCTGGATGCCTGCCACTACCACCACCTCTATCCAGGGGGGGCTGGATGCATGCCACTACTTCCACCCCTACCCAGGGGGGCCTGGATGCCTGCCACTACTACCATACCCACCCTTAGGGGCCTGGATGCCTGTCACTACCACCACCCCTACTCAGGGGGCCTGGATGCCTGTCACTACCACCACCCCTACTCAGGGGGGGCTGGATGCCTGCCACTACCACCACCTCTATCCAGGGGGGGCTGGATGCATGCCACTACTTCCACCCCTACCCAGGGGGGCCTGGATGCCTGCCACTACTACCATACCCACCCTTAGGGGGATGGATGCCTACCACTACTACCATCACCACTCATGGGGGGCTGGATGCCTGTCACTACAACCACCCCTACTCATAGGACGGGTAATGCATGACACAACTAGCATACTCCCACATAAGGACTGTCTGTAAATTACATCCCAGCCCCCATCACCATGACAAGCGTGTGTGGTCTGTGTCAAATGCATACAACACCGAACATGACATTGAACATACAATGTGACCCCCTAACACATGTGTCACACATAATTGTGTGTGTGGCCTAAACAATGCAAGCAGACCATGACCACTGTGGCAATGTGGCCCAAAGCCCCATCACCACAGTGCCCATAAGGTAAGTGTGTGCCCCATAGCTGAAGCACATTTTGAACAGTGTGGCAATGGGGCCCAAAGCCCCATCACCACAGTGCCCATAAGGTAAGTGTGTGCTCCATAGCTGAAGCACATTTTGAACAGTGTGGCAATGGGGCCCAAAGCCCCATCACCACAGTGCCCAAAAGGTAAGTGTGTGCTCCATAGCTGAAGCACATTTTGAACAGTGTGGCAATGGGGCCCAAAGCCCCATCACCACAGTGCCCAAAAGGGAAGTGTAGTCCTGGTAAAAGCTGCAAAAACATAACTGCAGGGATTATTCCTGGCCACACAACACCAAACACTACAGTGGCATTGTAGTGCTTGTGTCCCATAGCAACATAGATTGTGTGAGGCAAGCAGTGCAGTGCCAATGACACATCGTTCTGGCCATGTGCACACAAACATCAGCCATGGGGGCCCACATTGTCTACATTCACAAATAACACAATGACAGAAGTGAGCATCATAATGCAGACCCACATATCAGCACCAATGGACACACAAATGTAGATATCCTGTGGAGACTGTAGATGTCAGGTGAACAAATACCATACCATGGCAGCAATGGGACATACTAACCATGATCAATGTGCTGACTGATGACCTAGCAGTCCCAGGGCCAGCAGGGGAAAGCCAACAAACAACATACAGCCAATGGCAAACTAAAGATATGCCAATGCAGTGGTGCAAAAGCACAAACACAAACAGGCAGACTCACACTGCATATCATACACAACAGGTGAGGGGGTTGTGTGCCAGTGTCCCCAGGCAAACACACAACACATGAGGAGGCCAGATTCACTGATACACAGATGTCAACACAGTCACATACAAAAGTAACTCATGGATTGGATTCCCCTATGTGGGCAAACAGGCATTGTGAGATGAGAGGGAGCCCAAATTACACATGTCACACAAGCTTGTAGGAACAGCAACACACACAGCAAGAGACAGAACCACCACAGCACTCCCCCAGGGACCCCACATTGTGGTGACACTAGCCTGCATGACAATCACACTGTGATGACAAAGGTAGATGTCATCCACACTGTGAACCACAGCCATGTGTCCTGAGCAACAAACTACCATCACACCTATACAAGCACAAAGCACTCAGCACGGCCTGCCAGCCAAGGAAAATATGGAGGTAGTGCCCCAGCCGTGCAACAACTCACATTTGCACACACTCAACGCCACACACCTTGAACTCCACCAATGTGCAGCGTTGAAGCTCACATGGACTGCTGACATTGCACATGCACCCATGACAATCCCAGGGGTGGTGGGGGAAATGAGGTGCAGAAACCCATCACACATGGCCAGTCAACAATACTTGTGAATGTCTGACACACTGCACAGTATGCCGTACATGGGCATGACGTGAAATCCACCCCAAACAATGGGATCCTGGCCATAGTCACACACCAATGAAGAAGCCAAGCTGACCCACAAAGGACACACATAGACAACTTCAAACATTGCAGCTCTGACCCTGAGGAGTGGCAGCAGTCACACACACAACGTGTCACAATCACTGAAAGCATACACAAACAGAAAATCACATTACTCGTGTAACCAACAAGTGCCAAGAGGAATCCTGACTGTGTCCCATCTGCGTTTGCCCACATCCCCAGCCCTGACAACAAAGACAACTAGGGATGACAACCTCATGAACATTAGTTTGCCATGCACCCACATCCCGGAGTAACCAGGTCCAAGATGCTGGATGAACACAGAACAACTCAGCAAGCATCACAAACAGGAACATCCGTAGGGACACAGCCTGTGTAGGAAAAGGAGAAGGGAACACGCACAGACATGCCTACACAACACACAACATGGGCACAGCCTATATCACGGAATCACGCACTGCCATGAGGGCACTCCACTCCTGTGGAAGGTCAGCTGTGCCAAACCTTGTCTGTGCATGACTCAAACATGTCAGCAGAACACTCGGTCAGTGAGTCAACAACTACAACACACTGAAGGCTCTGCTCATATCAGCCTGGGCACGGGAGTGTCACGTCAGTCATCTGCATACACCCAAGACACGTGTCAAGCAACTTGCACTGTGTACACAGATGAGTCCTCCAAATTTGATGTGCTAAACTGCATGTCCATTGGAGACGGGCACACAGTCAGGGTACTAGGAACATTGGACAGTGGTAAGCCCACCAGATGTGCATCAGTGTAGGACAAAGATGGTAATCTACAAATGCTAAACGTACATCCCTGTGTCAAATGCTGAACATTACACCCTCAGACTGCAGCAAAGGATGCTATAGATCCAGACTAGATTAGGACACATATCCCATGGACCACATGGAGCCCATCACAGCAAAACTTCATTTACCTGATCTGAACACTATTACAACAGCAAATGCATGATTCTACACATCTACATCATGTACCTCCAAAGATTAACCACAAGTAAACAAAAATAGGCTTTATTCAGCAAGTGTGCAACTCAAATCAAAAGTCCAAAATAAACTAAGGCCAATGGCCAGTCCAAATATACAGTCCCAACAGGGTGATGTGTGACAACTTGTCAACAATTGCTTGCCTGCACAGGTACGGACAGGGGACATCCCCCTTGGAGGGGCATACGAGGGGCAGGCCAGGCACCGCAGGGACAGGATCAGGGGATGCCAGAAGGAGGCAGTGAAGGGGAGGTGGGTGCAGGAGTGTCACCGGCAACTGCAGTGGAGGTGTCTGACTCAGGGGGCTGGCACCACCGCAGGGCTCAAGTCAGATGGAGTTGGTGCTGCAACCACTGCAGTGGGCTGGTCAGATGGAGTGGACTGGGTCCCCAATGCAGTGCCCGAGTCAGACGGGGTGGTTGTGGACTCCACCGCAGTGCATGACTCCAAGGTAGTGGAAGGGGGGCAGAAGAGCTGGGCAGGACAGAGGGGGGACACGGTCTCCACACCAGTGGCACAAACAGGCAGAGCGTCTGGTTTGGGGGTGGAAGAGCAAGTGGCAGGGGGAGGGCCTAAGCAGTTTGGGGATGCGGTATCGGTGTGTGGGGGAACCTGGGGCAGGGTGTGGCGGTGGAACCTGTGGAGTGGTGGCCTGGGGGATGGAGGTGAGAGACTGTGTGGTTGACTTGCAGGGCGGTGGCGGGGTCTTGCTCTTCCGGGACCGGGGGACTTGCGGGTGGGGGCTCACTCTGCCTGCACCTGGGGGAGGGTGTCCGGGCGAGGGCACTCCCTCTGTGTGGGTGGACTTCCTCTTCCCCGGTATGCTGGATCAGCAGGATTGGAGGGGATGAGGCCGAGGTCACACAGGAAGATCTGCTGTGTAGGTGTGTTAGCAGGCAAGGCAAGGGAAGGGGTCTTGGAGGGAGAGGATTTGGAGGACTGTGGAGTTAATGTGGATGCCTGTGTGTGTGTGTGTTCCCCGTCCCCTGTGTCTATGGTATCAGTCCCCTGAGGATGCGTGTGTGCACGTCTTGCCTTTCTCTTGGGTGTGTCTGTGCTGCTCGTGTCTGTGTGTTTGGGTGACTGTGCAGGTGTGCATGGGCTTTGGCCAGGTAGGGGGGCAGGAAGTGTGGATGGGGCAGAGGTGGGAGGGGTGAGGGACTGTTGGAGGATGGACACTGCTGCCATCAGGGAGGAGTCCATGGACCTATTGCTCCTCTGTAGGGCAGACATACCCGTCGAGATGCCCTCCATGAACGACACCAGCTGTGTCAACAGAGTGGTGTGTGCATGGAGGACACTCAGCATTGCTGTCTGCCCTACATGGAGCTGCCGAAGGAGGTACACAGACTCCTCACTCAGGGCAGCAGGGGACACAGGGGCAGGGGCTGCGGTGCCTGGCACGAAGGAGACTCGCTCCCGAGTACGGGAGCCCCCACGGACCTCAGGAATGGGAGCCAATGGGAGGGCGGGGTGGTGGTGGTGGTGGCGGGGCCAGACAGACTAGCTGGCCTTTGGTGGCTGCTGAGACCCGCCTCCACAAGGGAGTCATCCTCCGAGCTGCTGTGGTCCTCAGCTGAGGTGGATGGTGCTGAGGACTCCTCGGTGTGGCTCCCCTCGCCCTCCGTGCCACTGGGTCCCTCTGACCACTCGTCCGATGCTGACCCAGTCTGGCTCCGCTGCTCCTCCTGGTCCGTGGAGCTGTCCCCTCCTGTGGCCGTGGATGTATCTGCAAACAATTAGGAAACAGACAAACATCAGTCACCTGCACTGACCGCACACACCACAGTAAGTACAGCACATTACAGAGCAAGCCCTGCCATCCTTAGTTGAACATTGCCTAAAGTCCTCACACAGATTCGGGAAGCCAATTGTCAGCCTGATGGTCAACCATGGGACTCACACCCCTCCTGCCCTTGCACCCATCTGTCCGGTGCCTGTCTGATGGTAAGACCCCAGTGTGGACACATGCACCACCTACACAGTTGTTGGACATTGCAGGGAACACGGTGAAGTATGTGAACATGCACACATCACATCTCTTGCCACTGAGTCAGTGCAGGTGTCCGGATAAAGGGATGGCCAGAGTCTAAATAGAAATGCATGTGATGCATACCAGCACCAGACACCATGATGCACCCATGTCCGGATAGTCAATGCCACAATGGGGTGCATGTTGCACATGTCACTCCCCTGCAGGATCAGTCTCAGGAAGTTGAATGCCATGACACAGGAATGCGTGCAAAGTCATACATTACTGTCTCAAGTCACATGGCCATGGCAGCCAGCCAACAACAGTCTGCACTGTGTCACAATCCGAGGGCATGGGGAATGCAAGTTATGTGACTGACAAGTGCACATGTCCATCCCCCAAATACCACATCATCTGTACTACTATTTGTCCACGTCATACCAACTGGACATATGGGGGACATGAAACACAACTCTCTGAACATGAGCACCTCACAGTGTGCTGTGAATGACAATACAGCTGCCTGAAAGTCACAGTCGCAAACACCTGTGTGCACAGTCAAGTGATCAGACACCTATAAGTCACAGAAGTATCGTCTCATCATGGTCACATCTCAGATGGCATGCTGAGCCCTAACCGATAAACATACCAGTAGTCCTGACAACGAAGACACAGCACAATGAGACAGAGGCAGACACCTGAGGGTACATTACACTGATCACAACATGCCAGATGATACACGGGAGTGGGAGTACAGAGTGCATTGCATGCCCTGGAGTAGGCATGACTGTCCAGCTCCACCTGTAAGAGGGATGAGTCCTGGACAGTAGGCAGGTGGCTAAGCATGTGTGACACACTGGATACACATACTCCTGAGGCCCAAACATTGTTCCCACCAGCAGCATGGGTGTGTGCCAAATTCCCCAGGGACATGTGGTGAGTCAGAGCAGCAAGCGGACCACATATCAAAGTTACACCCAGATTACATGTCAGAACTTAGGCATTGTGTAAGCAATTGACCCACCCATGAATCGCACAACATAGTCACGGGAACAAATGCTGTCCCCCAGCTTGAGCAAAGCTAAATGCAATGACACAGTCCCCAAATGACACAATTTCCTGACTATAAGGGCCACACATATGCGTATCAGAGGAGAAGTGGGCATGTCACAAATGAGGGACATGGGTCCTGGACCACATGACTGATGTACTGTGGAAGTTTAACCAGGCCAGAGGAGGGCACATAGCATGTCAGACAAAGTGCACAGTGCAGTCATGGACTCACCCCCTCCTTGCTGCTGTCTGTCCTTCAGCTGCCCATCCAGGTCAGGGAAGACCACCGCCAGGATCCGGAGCATGTGGGGGGTCAGGGTCCGGTGTCCGCCCTCCTGCGAGGAGGCGACAGCTTCAGCTGGACCCTTGCGATCCTCCGGGTCCAGCCACGAAGGTCCTGCCACCTCTTCTGGCAGTTGCGGATCCTGCGCCTGTAGACCCCCACGGATCTTACTTTCCGGGCGATGGTCAGCCAGATTTCCTGCTTCTGGTGGGCATCAACCTGTGAGGATGACAAAGTGAAAAGGCCATTACTACACATGCAACATATACATGCATCACACAGTTGGATATACATGTCTCAATCACAGGGGCATATGATGTACACAGGCAGTGCAACAATGGCTATGAACAGTTTGCCAGCAGTCACTCCATGGTATCATTGCATGGGAAGTAAACCTAGTTTGAATGCACTGTTACTGCACTGTACCAGTTCAGTGCATGTAACTACACACTTTGGGGTGTGACAACTACTCAGTGGGCATGCTAGCCAGTGGTGTGCACACTGAAAGCCCTGCTAGTCAGACAACATGCACAATTAGTGAGGCAGTGGACAGCACACTCACCTGCTCCCCTGGTTTCCCTTACAGCTTGCTGTACTGTGGAAGGAGGCTGTCCAGCAGGGCCTGGTTCTCCTCAAGGCTGAAGGCTGGGGCTCTCTCCACAGTACGTGCCATTGCAGGAGCCAGAGGATGCATAAACAGCAGCAGTGTTGGTGGCAGATGTCGTCCTGGAGCATGTAGTGCAGGCAAGTGAGCTCTCAGGGGAACAGCCAGGATTATATGTGTGCTGCAGAGGCAGATACTGTCCCATGTGTCCAAAGTGATAGGTCCAAGTCGTTTGCATCTTCTGAATCTGACCAATCCATGGAATAGCAGCACTAATACACACCCACAGCATCCTTCAAATCTTCAACTTCATGACACCCATGATTTTGCAACATTGTTGTGGCTGGCCAACTGAATTCACTGCATCAGACTCGTTGGAGCTTCAAAAAAGTGTCCGTTGCCATGCCAGGCCCCAGCCAATGTGTGCGCACCGTTCGGTCCACTGCTGTACAACGCGTATTTCGGGATACAACGCGTACCTGCTCACATACAATGCAATGGGCTGGCCGGGCACACCGATCGGTCCATTGCTGTACAACGCGTACCCGGGATACAACGCGTACCCGCTCACATACAATGCAATGGGCCGGCCGGGCACACCGATCGGTCCATTGCTGTTCAACGCGTACCCGGGATACAACGCGTACCCACTCACATACAATGCAATGGGCCGGCCGGGCACACCGATCGGTCCATTGCTGTACAACGCGTACCCGGGATACAACGCGTACCCGCTCACATACAATGCAATGGGCCGGCCGGGCACACCGATCGGTCCATTGCTGTACAACGCGTACCCAGGATACAATGCGTACCCGCTCACATACAATGCAATGGGCCGGCCGGGCACACCGATCGGTCCATTGCTGTACAACGCGTACCCGGGATACAACGCGTACCCGCTCACATACAATGCAATGGGCCGGCCGGGCACACCGATCGGTCCATTGCTGTACAACGCGTACTCTGGATACAACGCGTACCCGCTCACATACAATGCAATGGGCCGGCCGGGCACACCGATCGGTCCATTGCTGTTCAACACGTACCCGGGATACAACGTGTACCCGCTCACATACAATGCAATGGGCCGGCCGGGCACACCGATCGGTCCATTGCTGTACAATGTGTACCCGGGATACAACGTGTACCCGCTCACATACAATGCAATGGGCCGGCCGGGCACACTGATCGGTCCATTGCTGTACAACACGTACCCGGGATACAACGCCTACCCGCTCACATACAATGCAATGGGCCGGCCGGGCACACCGATCGGTCCATTGCTGTTCAACGCGTCCCTGGACAGGTCACATGCATATGTCACCATGCTGGTCACTGGTGAACCTATGCCAGCCACATATACTTTCCAGGGACTCAGGGGCACACCTACAACACCACACCCAGTCCACACTGTATCTAAGGCATGTGTAGCAGCATAACCTTATCTGTGTATGGGGGTGAACATGTGGTTTTTGGGGTGGCATTTGGGGGCAGACACACCCAGGCTGTGCACGTGTTCATGGGGACAGGGTCCTTTGTGTGTTGTGCACCTGAGCACTGTGGTGTGCAACTTTTCATTTATGGGCATGTGTCATGGTCACATTTCCAGGTTGTGTATGTGTATGACATATCACATACCCCCAGGCTCACATGTGGGAAGGCATGTACGTCACAGGGTGGCCCATTGCCACAATAGTGATGTCCCTCCGCAATCTGTGTGCATGTTGTGTTTCGCATGTCTCTGACTCCATGTGCACAATGGGAGACAGTCTCCACATCCACGTGGTTTGTGCATGAACTTTGATGTTGTGTGTGTGTGTGTCACAGACGTCCATGTCTGTCCTGCAGAGGCTACAGGGGCCACTACCTGTGGGTGTCATGTTAGTTTCTCTGACGTGTACATGATACGCAATGTCATGCCAGTGTCCATGTGGCAAGACAGGGTCCCTGGGAATCTACCTGTCAATGAGCTGTGATGCCTGTGGAGCATCTGTCCAGACATGTCACTGTGGTATGTGTGTGGAACGTGAGAACAGTAAATGGGTACTGTGACACAGCCTAATCGTTTCCCATAGCACACCCTGGAACCTGTTGTCAACACTTGTTGAACAGAGATGTTAGATGATGTCCATGTAGGTGCCATATATGTCCAAACAGAACGACACACACATCAAGTACTTGTGTTTGTTAATGATGTATCATGTGAAATTGAGTATGGTGAACGCCACATAGTTGGGGTGACTGACAATCTTGCTTTCTTCACCTATGCACTGCAGGCCTCCTGCTGTCCATCGACCATTCCCAGACCTGGCAACGATGGTGGAACGTGACAGCATCCGACGGTACCGCTTCACCAAGCAGCTTATTGAGGATTTGGCAGTGCGGTTGGACCCACATTTGCAGCCTGGCCGTCCGTATCCTACACCGCTGACCCCCAAGGTGAAGGTGATGGCAGCCCTACACTTCTTTGCCACCGGTACCTTTCAACACACTGTGGCGACTGCCGGTGGGATGTCACAGACTATGATCAGCCGTGTGCTACGCGATGTTTTGGGGGCAATGTTGATTTACCTGAACCAGTACATCTATTTCCCAACATGTCAACGACTCACTGATGTCAAGAGTGACTTCTATGCCCTGGGGAGGATGCCACATGTAATTGGCTCCATTGATGGGACACATGTGGCTTTGATACCATCACAGGCACATGAGCAGGCATACCAGAACCGTAAACATTACCATTCGATCAATGCTCTGGTGGTATGTCTTGCAGATATGACCATCACACATGTGTGTGCCCGTTTCCCCGGTTCGGCACACGATGCCTCCGTGATGAGGAGTAGTCGCATCCCGAGGATGATGTCACAGATGCTGAACCAGCGTGCCTGGCTTGTTGGTGTGTACTGACTTTGTACCATTGTGTGTGTTCTGCTATGTTGTTTTCCCGCACACATTTTCAAATCGGCTAATGTGCAATTGTCTGTCTGTAGGTGACTCGGGATACCCCAACATGCCGTGGTTGCTGACACCCCTCAGGAACCCTGTGACACCAGCCCAGATGCGCTACAATGAGGCACATGGTCGGACGAGGAGGGTGATTGAGCGGACCTTTGGTCTCCTGAAGAGTCGCTTCCGCTGCCTGGACAAGACAGGAGGGGCCCTCCCATATGCCCCAGCAAAGGTGTGCAAGATTGTCATCGTCTGCTGCATGCTGCACAACCTGGCAGTGCGGAAGGAGTTGCCTCTCATCCTGGATGACGATGACCAACGTCCACCGCCTGTGGAAGATCCTGGCCTGGGTCACGATGCCAGTGAAGATGATGATGATGATGATGGTGATGTCCGCACACAGCTCATCACCAACTTCTTCAGCTGAATGTGAGTCTCCAGAGGGTTGTAATGTCAATGATTTGAGTTTGCATGATATGTGTGTGTGGTGCTCTGTTGCTGTTTGAGTGTGGCCATGTGCTACTTGACTGGATGCGTGCAGCGATGTGTCCTTGCAGGTGGTCTGTACTGCCCAACAGTGTTGACATGCTAACTTGGTTTTGTGTAGTTATCTCGTGACATGTATTAGACATGAGTATTGCCATTCTGTGCTGTTCTTCAGTGGTTTTGACTGTGTGTCATGTCTGTCCTTCACAGGGTGCTGCCGGAGTTGGTTGATCAACTTGGATCCCACGAATCCATGAATCAACTTGCAAGGTGGAAGCAGTCGTTTCCCTACAGGTGATGTGCCACACACCCCTGGACTTTCTATCTTCTGCACTTTTTGACTTTGTGGCCACAGCCAGGTTGGATTAGCTAGCATTTGTAGTGGAAACAACATGTTGCAAATGTGTAATAAACCTGTGCTTCACTTTGGGATGTGCGTTGTCTGTGGTCACACATCTGACTGACATTTGCTTACTGCACCTGTAGTCTAGTTGACAGACTGTGAATAGGTGGCATGTCTGTGCATTCCACTGTATTTAGTTGCAACATCAGTATAGGTGATGAGTCTGATGGCCCTGGTGTGTATGTGTTGTGTGGCCCTAGCGGTGTGTCTCCCTCATATGTGTCACGTCGCCATGACTGACATGACGGTGTTTGACTTGCTGTAGCAGTTAGCATGCACAGTGTCATTTTTCTGATCACCATCTCCATGACAGAGAGCACGTTGGAATCACAACAGAGGCAGATATGGTGTATTGGTGAGTTTATTTACATACAGGTGTGAGAATGGTGCACAGGATGGTGGGTGCTGTACATAGAAATTGGAATCCAAAGTTCCCATGTGATTTGGAAGTCTTGGTAGCTGAGATGTCCAGAGTAAAGTCCACAGTCATCTGATGAATTTGGACTAACTAGAGCTCCCCATGTCATGTGGGAGAGTTGGGTTGGCTTCGACAGGGCGTGCAGTTTGCACACAGAGGAAAAGTTCCAGAACAGGTGTTGGCTTCCTGGGGGATGTAGATGGCCATCGGCCTCTCAGTTTGGCCTCCTCGGATGGCGCCTCTTCTTGGGGGGGACCCTCAGGTGCAGGCTTCGGCGGTGCAGGGGACTCTCTGCCAGAGTCCTCCTCCCTCCCTGTGGCATTTGCAGTTGTTTCAGCAGCAGATGTTGTGGGCACACAGGGAGGTGTGGCCATGTTGGTGCTGATCTGGCGGAGGCATGTCAGAATGTCCCTATGCACCGCTGTCAGTTGTTCCAATGTGTCCCACTTGGACTCCATGCCAGACATGTGTGTCTCGACACGTGACATGTGTGTCTCGACACGGTACATGTGGGAGTCCAAGCGGGCATGATGGGCAGCCTGCTGCTGTTGTATGTCCTTGAGGATCCCCACTACCTGGCTGACCTCTCCGGTGCTAGTCTGGTACGCATCCGCGATGCGTGCCAGTTGTGGGTCATCATGCAGTCCAGACCCCTCTGCAAAGAGCGTACCTATGTCTACCACTCCCACCACCTGGCGACACGTGCAGGACCTGCGGTGGCACGCACAGGTGACCGTGGGCCCACTTGGGTGTTGTTCCTGGGCTCGTTGTCACCAGCTCCAGTTTGGGTCTGGGTCCCTGCGCTGTTGTCATCTGTGGTCCTTGGTCTGTCCGTGTTGGCAGGGGTGGCCTGTGTGTTGGCAGTTGTTGGAGGGGTGGGTGCAGGGGGTGCAGATGTTGGTCCTGCTGGTGCTGCATGATGACTCACACCGGAGGGTCCAACTGGTTCTTCGCCATCCGAGGAGTGCAGAGGCTGATCCACACCAGTGAGCTCAGTGTTCCCTGGAGCCTGGGACAGGGACTCCTCCTCGTCTGTTGCTGTGTCCCCATCATCACCTGTTTTGGGGAGAGACACAGATTGTATGTTATGTTTCTACTGGCATCAATTGTTCAAACACCTGACAGTTGTGACTGTACCTCTGGATGTGGGCCTGGACATTGCATTCTCCTAAATTGTGACAGTCAGAGAGTGATATTGGTGTAGCACATTGTCCTGCCAACCTGTGGCATGTCAATGTGAATGTTGAGGTGTGTGCATGACCAGCATTGGTGGTATTTGCTTGCCATCCGGGCCTCCTTCTCCCCCAGCCCAGTTATCCCACCATGAAGTGTGCTTCCATTGCAGGGAGTGCAAGTTGTCTTTCAGGATGTCAGTCAGTGGTGTCCTGCTGTTGGTTGTTGCACAGTTCCCAGCAGGGCCTTGTGCTCCCCCAGCAGTACCCAGTGTCAGCCATCTTGTGAGTCCTTTTCCACTCCCTGTGATGTGAGCATGGTTCAGGGTGGTGTTGATGGGCCAATTGTGAGGCTGACCAACATCTGTGACTACCACTCCCATCATGCTATTGCCTACACACCCCTTCCCAGCATGCCCATACTTCCTTCCTTTTGAGTGGACTTCACTGTGTGTGAGTGTGACAGCAATGGCAAGATGGCTGGCAGTGTGGTCCTGTTGTTTGTTGGTGCCCAGTTCCCAGCAGGGCCTTGTGCTCCCCACAGCTGTGGCCTGTGTCAGACATCTTTGAAGTGGCTTTTGACTCCCTGTGAGGTGTGCATGCTTCAGTGCTAACTTGCTGGGCCATGTGGGTGTGAGATGTTGATCTGTGACTACCACTCCCATCATGCTATTGCCTCCACCCCCCTTCCCAGCATGCCCATCCTTCCTTCCTTTTGACTCTGCTTCCCTGTGGGGTGGGGTGCCTGTGCTGACAGGATGGCTGGGAGTGTTGTCCTGGCAGTTGTTTGGCTACAAGTCCCAAGAGTGTCCCTGTGCTTCACACAGCATGACCCAGGGTGGTGGTTCTTTGTGGGATCTTCAGTTAGGATGTGAGGCATTGCATTCTCCCAGGTGGGTTATGTGGAGTTAGTGTTGAGGGTGTGTGTGAGTGGAGGTGCTTGTAACTATGGTCAGTGCTGTGAGTCCTCCTTCCCACCCAGCCAGATATCCCACCATGGTACGTGCTTCCATTGCAGGGAGTGCAAGTTGTCTTTCAGGATGTCAGTCAGTGGTGTCCTGCTGTTGGTTGTTGCACAGTTCCCAGCAGGGCCTTGTGCTCCCCCAGCAGTACCCAGTGTCAGCCATCTTGTGAGTCCTTTTCCACTCCCTGTGATGTGAGCATGGTTCAGAGTGGTGTTGATGGGCCAATTGTGAGGCTGACCAATATCTGTGACTACCACTCCCATCATGCTATTGCCTACACCCCCTTCCCAGCATGCCCATACTTCCTTCCTTTTGAGTGGACTTCACTGTGTGTGAGTGTGACAGCAATGGCAAGATGGCTGGCAGTGTGGTCCTGTTGTTTGTTGGTGCCCAGTTCCCAGCAGGGCCTTGTGCTCCCCACAGCTGTGGCCCGTGTCAGACATCTTTGAAGTGGCTTTTGACTCCCTGTGAGGTGTGCATGCTTCAGTGCTAACTTGCTGGGCCATGTGGGTGTGAGATGTTGATCTGTGACTACCACTCCCATCATGCTATTGCCTCCACCCCCTTCCCAGCATGCCCATCCTTCCTTCCTTTTGACTCTGCTTCCCTGTGGGGTGGGGTGCCTGTGCTGACAGGATGGCTGGGAGTGTTGTCCTGGCAGTTGTTTGGCTACAAGTCCCAAGAGTGTCCCTGTGCTTCACACAGCATAACCCAGGGTGGTGGTTCTTTGTGGGATCTTCAGTTAGGATGTGAGGCATTGCATTCTCCCAGGTGGGTTATGTGGAGTTAGTGTTGAGGGGGTGTGTGAGTGGAGGTGCTTGTAACTATGGTCAGTGCTGTGAGTCCTCCTTCCCACCCAGCCAGATATCCCACCATGGAACGTGCTTCCATTGCAGGGAGTGCAAGTTGTCTTTCAGGATGTCAGTCAGTGGTGTCCTGCTGTTGGTTGTTGCACAGTTCCCAGCAGGGCCTTGTGCTCCCCCAGCAGTACCCAGTGTCAGCCATCTTGTGAGTCCTTTTCCACTCCCTGTGATGTGAGCATGGTTCAGGGTGGTGTTGATGGGCCAATTGTGAGGCTGACCAATATCTGTGACTACCACTCCCACCATGCTATTGCCTACACCCCCCTTCCCAGCATGCCCATACTTCCTTCCTTTTGAGTGGACTTCACTGTGTGTGAGTGTGACAGCAATGGCAAGATGGCTGACAGTGTGGACCTGTTGTTTGTTGGTGCCCAGTTCCCATCAGGGCCTTGCGCTCCCCACAGCAGTACCCAGTGTCAGCCATCTTGTCAGTTGTTTTCCACTCCCTGTGATGTGAGCATGGTTCAGAGTGGTGTTGATGGGCCAATTGTGGGTGTGACCAATATCTGTGACTACCACTCCCATCATGCTATTGGCTACACTGACTTGACCAGCATACACAGAATTCCTTCCTTTCGGTGAGCTTCCCTGTGAGGTGGTGTTCTAGTGGTGTTTAAATATCTGGGAGTGTTTGTTGGTTCTATTTGTGCCACTGCCTTGCTGTATTTGTTGTTAGGTTTGTACATGTCATGACACAGTTACATATCACTATGAGTTGGGAGGTATTGTGTTTGTCTGACTAGCATTCACATCTTGGGATGAATATCTTTTGGTTGCTGTGTATTTGCTAAGGGTGCATGGTTTGCCTATCCCCTTGACTGTGATGTGTGTGTGTTGTCACACCATATTGTGTATATTAGTTGTGTACTCACCAGGCTCTGGGATGTCTGTTAGTCCGTATACGCTCACTGGTGGTAGGATGGCCCGCACCTTCTCCTCCCAGGGCCTGAGGTATACTGGTTTTGCAGGAGGGCCACTGCCGGTGTGCTGGCTGAGGAGGTAGTCCTTTTGAGTAGGTCCCGGACCCTCCTGCGCACATCATACCACCTGTTCTGGATGTCTTCCTTTGTGCGCAAACATGGTGATTGTGCGTTCACCCTGTCAACAATCCTCGCCCACATCTTGGTTTTCTGCGACATGGGGGTCTGTTGTACCAATGTACCAAACAACTGTGGCTCTACCCTCAGGATCTCGCTCTACCAGGACTTCCAATTCACTATCTAGGAACGTATGGTTCTTCTTTGGGGGCATGGTGATGGGTGGTCGTGGTGATTGATGTGTGTGTGTGCAAGTGGGGGGTGTGAGTGTAGGTTTAGCTGGGTATGTGTGATGGTGCTATTTGTAGGTGTGGTAATGGTGTGTGGCTTGTGTGATGTATGAGCTGTGAGTGTGTCTGTGGTTGCTGTGTGATGGTGTTGTGTGCTGGCAGGTCAGTGGAATTTGCAAAGGATCATGGTAGGGATTTGTGGCCTTTATGTAGGTGGAGTTGGAGGTGTGTCCTTGTTCCATTTTTTCTTTTCCTCCCTGTATTTATTGGCTTTGTGGTTGCTTGTTTGGCCCTTTTTTTCTAATTTTTCCTTGGTGTTTTTGGTGCATGTAGGAGTCGTTCTTGTGTCCGAGTAGGACGCTGCAGTTGTGTGGTGCGATCTTGTCCGACTCGTTCCCGATGTGTGTCAGCTAGGTTTCATATGCAGCGTACGAGTCGGTCGCGTAGTATTGGGTTGCTTCGGCTGGGTTTTGTATGCGTGTCGGTCGTACGGCTTGTGCTCCGGGTGAGTCGGTCGTGTTTTGCACGCACAGCATCGTACTACGTGGGTCGGAGTTCGCGGGTACGTTTCGTTCGGGTTCAATCCGGGTGCGTGTCGGTCGGTTCGTTTCGCGTGATTTCCCGGCCGGATGGCTTGTTTCCATCCGGCTCGGTCGGTCGTTTTGTATTCCGTCCGAGTCGGTCTGATTTCACATGCATTTTATCGTACTGCCAGGGTCGTACGGCGCCGGTACGTGTCGGTCGGACTTTATTCCCGGACCGAGTCGGTCGGTACGTTTTCCGGCCCGAATCGGAATCGGCCCCTTTATGTTACATTTACACTTGTCAGAGTGATGTCCTCATGCAGAGGAGAAACATGCACACAGGGTATGTGTGTAGTGTTTTTTGATTACATATACTGTGCTTGGGGTTATTTTGGCCTGATGCATGATTGCTAGGAACAGTCACGATGTGGCGTGCTCAGGTGAAGAATATGTTTATGATTCTGTTCCTTCGGGCTGTTCCTGCTGCAGAAGCTGTGGGGTGTGCTCCACCTGCCTCATCTTCCTCATCATCCTGAGCATCGTCCGGTGCATCCGGCACTTGGATCCATGGGGCATTGGTGCGTACACATATATTGTGCAATACACAACATGCTAGGATAATCTTGCACACTATTTCTGGGCTGTACAACAGTCTTCCACCTGTGATGTCAAGGCACCGGAAACGTGACTTTAGCACCCCAAATGTGCGCTCCACAATGCCCCTGGTGCGTCCATGCGCCAAATTATACTGCCTCTGGGCCTGGGTGTTGGTGGCTCGGAGGGGTGTCATCATCCATGGGGTGAGTGCATATCCTTGATCACCTGTAACATGTAATGGAGAGATGTGTCCATTAGTAGTTATGCATGCTGTGTGGGCAGTGTTAATCGTTTTATGGTGTGTGATTGGTGCTACTTTGGGATCAATGTTTGCCATGTGCAGCTTCTGACAAAATGACCTTCGTCAATGCGAATTACATTGCTCACAGCTGCTCGTCCCTCACTCTGGGCCTATGTACTTGTGTGCGCTGCGCGGTTGCATCACTAGCACTACAACAGTGCACCAATGTCAGGCCTGTCTGCACATGTCCACAAGCCTGACACCTACACCAGCAGGGTCCCTGGCTCTCCTAATGTCTAGCGCTACCACTCATCCGCACTCCTCGCAGTCAAAGCCAGGAGAAAGTTTAGATGCCAATGGGCCACACCAGACACAGCTCACATTCTGTTCAGCTGCTGCCACTGCCACTAGACCTTCCCAACCACCCAACACCTGCAGTTTCCAATCCAGACTGGCCACAAAGCAACAGTCAGTGGCACCCTCACCTGCAGGGCGCACAAAGGGCGGAAACGCTTCGCAATCACCGTCAACATCATCACACGCCACGTCATCTACTCCATGGACTACATACTCATCCATGAGGGGAGCCTCAACCTCACATAGCACAGGAACTCCAAGTCCATTACCCTCTGGCAGATGCTTGCTGACATCGAACAGAGCCAACTCTTCTCAACACTGAGCCACAAGGCAGGGCACTCCTTTGACCCCATCTTCACATGTGGAAACTGCGTCCACTTCATCGACACAACTCAACGCCCATGGTGTGACCAGCACAGCATACACTTCCTTGTTGTGAAACCCCATGACACCCAAACCCACATCCGGCACCACACAGAGTTACTGGAGCTGAGTCACTGAGGTTCTGGTACACTCCACCATCAACAGCAACAGCCACACGCTGCAGGCACAGTCAACAGCACTGGTCGGAATTACCACACATGTATCTCCAAATGCGCATACACACTTGGCCCAATATGTTACTCCTACATACAGCGTGCAATGAATGCCACTTTGGTCACCAACAACATCCAAGATGACAGATGCATCTGCAGAGCGCCTGGAGTAGAACTGGAGGTACATGGAGGGAACCATTGGTCATCACTACCTACAAGGACACCTAGCTCATACTCTCCCTCAACAAGGCCAAACACACACCAGACTTGGGTGCCAGGGAGGATTGCAGCAAGTTGCAACATGGATGTTCAACAGCTGGGGGTGCCCTACAAAGGGGAGTCATAAGTCCTCATCCTCGTGACCACCCCATCAGCATGTGGCAACACCTGATGTGCCACCGCCTTCGGCAGCCACCAGAGGACAACTTGAGGTACCTAGGCATCGTACTCTACTCCTCCCTCTCCATGTACAAACAGGTCTACGCAGTGGCCTGCAGCTGCTTCGACAGCCTCTGCATCCTCCATGCTACCTTCACATGGTTCCCACCCCCGTCAGGTAGGACAGTCACCAACGCTGTCATTGCCATCAGGCTGGACAACGGAAACGCACTATATGCCCACATGGACATGTCTGTGCTCTGCACACTCAAGTCTGTCCAGCACACCACCGCCACACTCGGCCTTGTGTACATTCTTGCTTCGTAGGTCGAGTACCTCCATCGCACATACTTGGTTCCCACCTCTCCCCACATTTGCAAATGTGTGGCAGAGGGGCTATGCCTTTGGGGATGGGTTGTCTACATGACTGGCCACAGTTACCACAGTTACTTGTGTTGTGGTGTCTGGTAGGTGGGCATGTTGATTGGCATGTTGCATATGAGTTTGGAACGTGTGCATTCTCACAGTTGTGAGTTCCATGATTGTGGAGTTGAGGTGTGTGGTGTGTTCAGTTGGTCCTTACCAACGAGCAGTGCATTTCCATATGTGCCATCCTGAAAGCGCTGGTTAATAATGGACTGGCGGAAGATGTAGGAATCATGTACACTTCCTGAGAACTTGACTACGACATTGGTGAACAGGCCCTGGTGGTCCACTATTGCCTGCACATTGATGGAATGTGTGTGCTTTCTGTTGCGGTATATGTGTGCAGTGTCTGCAGGAGGCACAAGTAGGACATATATGCAGTTAATTGCCCCAACACATGCGGGAAGCCAGCTATGGCGTAGAAGACTTGCTTGGTCTCCAGCTGTTCCTGCGCAGTGTTGGGGAAGTGAAGGTGCTGGGGTATCAGGCTGATGATGGCATCCAAGACAGTTGTGAGGAACCTTGATAGGGCTGGCTGTGAGACTCCTCCGACTCGGGCAGTTGTTGGTTGGAAGGTACCAGAGGCCAACATGTGCAGCACAGCGAGCAGCTATGTTTGCGGAGGGATGTTGGTTATCCGCTGTGTTGGTGCCGTCAGCCTGTGGGCTATCTGGTTCAGGATGTGGAGGATGGATG
Source organism: Calotriton arnoldi (assembly GCA_963921515.1). Taxonomy (NCBI): domain Eukaryota; kingdom Metazoa; phylum Chordata; class Amphibia; order Caudata; family Salamandridae; genus Calotriton; species Calotriton arnoldi. Next base: position 177,290 of record CAWUFW010015602.1, on the reverse strand, counting down.
TCCTTTTGAGCCTGTAGTGGGCAATGACATCATCTGGCGTTAGGTCTGTGAGGCTGAGGCGTGGGCGATGGACCCGCTGTCTTATTCGGCGCAGCCTCGGTGGTGGTCCTGGGGGAGGTGGCAGTGGCGGTGGTTGCTGTGGCCTTCTTGGTGCTCCGAGCTGCATGATTAGTACCTCCATGGCATCAGTGGGTCTTCAGATGTGGCTCTGGGCTAGTCTCCCTTATGCACTGCTATTTATCACCATTTTTTAGACCTCCTATTTTCTGGTCTTAAGTTCCAGCAGCTAACGGGCCTTAGCGTGTGTTTTTTTATCGCAACGCCGGTCCGGGCGATCATTGAGAATATCGCGAAGTGGGATTAGCGTGCGTTTTAACACAGAAACGCCTACATTGCATATGATTAGTGTTAGTTGTCGCTGACATCGTTGGCGATGTTTTTAGCGGCCGCTATCGCCAGTAAGCTGTCGCTAACGGCTGTTAGCCACAGCTTGTGAATACGGCGATAAAAATATCGCCGCTTTAGAGGCAGAAAAGTGCCGCTAACTCGGCGATGTCGCCTTGAGAATATGCCCCTAAGTGATTTGCCCAGAATCACAGGATGTCCAGCGTGGTTGCAGAGACTCGAACCTGGTTCCACAGGTCCGAGGTCGACCGCTCTAGCAGTAAGGCTACATCCTCTCTCTCATCCTCCTTTTGTGTAGAATGGTATGATCTGACAAAGGATTCCACGTCCTTATCGTGCCAGGAGCAAAGGACCTTCATGTATATCATTCACCGTTAATAGGGAGTATTATCCTTCGCCAAGACGTATACATAATTTTATTGATTTGACGTTTTGAAATATCACTGTCACTTTTTGTTTTTGTAAATATTTTTTATGGAGTTTTTTACATCAAATAATCCATAGTGACTTTAAGCAAAACACCCCCTTCCTCAACATCAATGCAGCATTTATTGAGTACATTACACAAAACATCTGCAATTCCACAAAAAAACCAACATCCAGCATTGTTTACAGTTAAGTATCATTCAAAGTAAACAAATACTTGTTGGAAAGTGGGTTATTGCTAGGGGTAAGTATGCACTTACCACTGGCAATCTGGCCACCAACCCAGTTTAAGGTCCAGTAAAGGTCTCAATAAATTAGTCCCTTGCTCAACCCTTGGTAGCTGACAATGAGCAGTCAAGCCTAACTTAGGAGACTGTTATGTAAAGCATTTCAAAACACCAATACATCAAATAAGTAAGACACACCACACAATAAAAATTCCACACCAATTTATAAAAATAGGAAATACTTTTATCTTTAAAATGACCCCAAAGCAACAAAAATTGAATGTAGGGAACCGGAGATGTGGGTTTTTAAAGATTAGCCACTTTATAGTGCTTAAAAACAGATAGCGCCACTCTGGGACATCTGGTCACCCTTGACCGGTACAAAGTCAAAGTTTGAGGCCGACTGCGATGGAGCCCTGGTTGGATACACTTAAGGCCCGATTACGAGTTTGACGGTGCGGCAGCGGGACTGCCTTGTCTCCACACCGCCCAACCCACATGAGGACCTCCCACCCTATAATGGCTTTTTTTGTCATTGGCGGGCCTTTCCTTTGCCGTTCCCACGGTGGTGCTTTTAAAATAGGCAGCGCAATGTTAACGTCAAAGGAAGTCCCAGCACGGCATGGACTGATAAGTCCATGCTGTGCTGGAACTTCTGTGCAGGCACACAGGGGGGGAACATTGTTGTGCAACCCTGCATGCATCCACAAGGAGTGAGGCACGAGGGGGCCCTGCAGGCACCCCTTTCTTTCCTCACCGCCACTGTTTTCTTGGAGGAAAGACCTCCATGAAATCAGTGGTGGTAATGAAAGGCGTAATATGTTTGGCTGGACCGTGGTGGTCCCACTAAGCATATAGATGCATCTGGACTGCCGTGCCACCACCAGGGAATGGCGATTCCCTGATGGAGTCGGTGGTCCCAGGGCTGCACAACCACTAGGGTCATAATGTGGCAGTCTCAAGACCGTCACCGCCAAGCCACCATGAGTCTGGCAGTCCTCGGACTGCCAGACTCGTAATCTGGCCCTAAATGGGAGGTCCCGGTCAAAACTTTACCTTCACACTTAGAAACATTTCTGGAGCTTTTTCTTCCGATGTCGATCAACCCTCCACAGCAGGCCGGATTCAGTGAGGGTTTGCTGGTTTGACTTTCTGGGAGACCTCAGGCAAATCCTGGAAGCCTGGAGCTCTGGAGCTTTCAGAGGGACGAGGCTGAAATACAAGCTGGGTTGCGGTTGAAAGTAGTCGGCTTGACTCTCGACCTCGGGTCTGTCACCTCATGGAGCTTTTTCAGAAAAGTTCTCTATTTGTCTTCAAACTTTAGGAGATGCTTCTTGAAGGTAGCCTTGCAGGTTCCAAGTGTCTAAAACATCAATCTAAAGGTCTAGAATATCCTAGATGGTCTCTGGGATGTCTGCACTACAATTCCCACAATGGACCTGGCGAAATCCTTAAAAGTCCACTGGACATTCTCCAGGATGTGGGGGGCTCTTGGTGGAGATAATGCAGGTAGGATCTTTTAACCTGTTGCTTGCAGGGAGTCCACTCCTTAATCCTTCTTGAAATTAGGTATATTCCCCAGGGCTGTAGTACCAGATTGTGCAGCAGGCACATTTATTCAGAGTGCAGGCCTTTGTGGGCAAATCCAGATTCCAGCAGGGCTGTTCTTCTTCTCCTTGTAGTTTCAGGCAGCAGATCTGAGAGGCTATGCAGCCCTCCCTTACTCATTTAGTAGTGTGGGGCGACAAGTAGGGGAGCACCTCTGTCCAATGAGATGCTGGGTGCCACCCAAAAGCATGACAACTTCCTCAAAAGTGTGGCATCTTCTTGTCCCACAAAGCATTGCACGTCCAAAATCCAACATGGATGAATTCTCTTCAAAGGAGTAAGAGCTGGCTAAACCAACCTACTGGTGTGGCTCATTTACCTGAACCCTCCCAGTCCAGACCCCTGCAAATTCTATGCTTGGCCCTGCCATCTGGCAGGAAAAGGGGGTGGCCCTGGCTCGCATTCCTTACTGTTCTGCTCTCTTTGAAGCTCATTTTCTTTTACACATTCCCCTACCTGGGGGCCGATTCCGATTCGGGCCGGAAATCACTCCGACCGAGCCGGACCCGGAGAGATTTCCGACTGAATCGGACTCTAGCAGCCCGACCGAACGAGTACGATGCGTACGCATGCAATCGGACTCGATTCGGTCAGACTCCCATTGAAGTCAATGGGAGCCGGTCGTACAACGCGTACGCGGGCTCCCATTGACTCAATGGGTGCGAGGCGAACAAGGGCGCCCCCTACAGCAGGTACGCGTCGATGCGACTTGCGCCGTACATGCACAGGTAGGGGGGACCCATGGGTCCCCCCTATGTGCGACTCGCGCGGCTACGCGTACAGGGGGGTCCGACACAGACCCCCAAAGTCCGGCTCCGACTGCCCTTTGGAGCCGGACGGCGCAAGTCGGTCGGACTGCTCGAGGTGCGCCTCGTACTTGCCCGGCCGGGGAACGTCTCCATTGCGCGGTGCGAGCCGTGTCCGTGCGAGTCGGCTGGAGCGATTCGGACCCGCGAACGAGTCGGTCGGCGATTTCGCGTGCACTCGCATCGTACTCGCTCGCCCGGACGCACGTACGAATCGGTCGGGAAAGAGGAGTCCGAATCGGATCTGGTTAAGCCGAATCCGATTCGGTGCCCTACCGGCCGAGATCGGAATCGGCCCCCTGGTCTTTGCAGCTGCAGAACTCCCACCACCAGATAACCTCTGCCCTGGCCAGGCCACTTATCACCTAATCAAAGCAGCCTGTCTAAGCCTGTAAAGGCTGACCAATCAGCAGAGAGCACTAGAAGGCTGGATTTTGGCTTACAGAACTGAAAGTTCTATAACTTCTCTTCTGTACTAGTTATGATAAATTCAACAGTGGCAAGTTGTTGAATTTATCAATACCAATCGTTTAAGTCTTTGAATGATATTAGCAATGTTAGCCTATGGAGCTAAGTATCTACAATGGGGAAAAATGAAATGGTCAGTTGTTCTTTCACCAGGGCATATAAAACATATTTTATAAGGTCCCTGCTTGCAAGTCCGCCCCAGCCCTAGGACACCTACGGGAGACCTTGGGGGTACCTAATATGTAAATATAAGGTAGATCATCACTTTTAAAGTGCCCATACCACCAAGGTGGAATTTGCATACAATTTACTTTTAAAGACAGTCTTCATAACCAGGCTACCTTTAAGATGACAGCAGGCACAAAGTAGCGACACATGCAAGTGCAGGAAATCTTCTGGCCCTCTAAAGCTTCATGCCCTATTATATGCTAGGGACTTATAGGCAGATTGAATCCCCTAGCCCCATTATCTGCTAGGGCCTTATAGGGTCTGTCATAGCCAATTGTAAGTGCACCCAAATACATGCACCTTTTTAATCAGAGCACTGGCCCTGGGCCTGATTAGAAGAGCCCAGGGCACAGTCAGAGTCAGTTACCACCAGTACCAGTCAGTAAAAAATGGGAGTGAACAGGGCAAAAGGATGACTGTTTAACAATACTGTATTGTTCTTTATGGCTCGCTCACCTTCATCCATATATTACATGCCTTTATTCAAGGTGTCATCCAGCTGAGCTTCCTTTGTGGCTGCTATCATGCCCCATATGGATGTTCCAGGCTCCACTTTTGGCAAGTCTGTTAGCTATTTTATTGGCAGTCACCCAATTGTTCGTGTCTCTAGTCCACACTTACAGGGTAGTTGTAGAGCCATTGTTCCAACACCTTTTTGCTAGAGAGAGGCCCAATGATTTTAACTTTCTTATCTAATTCCCATTCTTTTTGCTTGATATTAGCCCCAACATACATAGCCTCAGGCTTGACTCACTCTGCCACGATTCTAGTTCAGATAGCACCCCACATGGACCTGCCAGAAATTCTGTATTTCATCATATTCCCAGCACATATGTATAAAGATATTTTATGCATGACTTGTGGTTCTTATACATTCTATGTATGCTTTTGTATTTTCTAAGTTTAAATTTTGCATTTCTAGCAATTTATCTACCAAAGATATGTATTCCACTTCATTCCATTTATGTCACTGATTTTCCAATATCTTTCTTCTAATTTTCTTCCAATTGGTCTGTTTTGGCATCCGCGAATGCTATACAAAATTTGAATATTGGTGTGGTATATTTACGCCCCTCCTCCAGAGATAATTGTGTTTTACTGATTGCATGTACCTTGGACTCTAGAAATATCTGCACATATTTTGCACTTAGTCACTGCAAACCCCGCATATAAAAAGATGCTGGTATTACCGAACCCCCATATAACACAAAAGTCTGCAGATCGCAACACCCTACCCCTTGATACATGAGCGCTAGTTTTCGCAAACCTTCCCACTCTGGTGAATTTTGCAAAAACCTCTCTGTCCCCTGTGTAAAACAATGTTCAATATTGGCAATTTTGACTTCGATATATGTTTGAAACCCTTTCTTTTAGTTGTTTTTCTCCCCACCTCACATATTATTCCTACTTGTTGTTGAACCTTATTAATCCTGTTGCCAGGGATGAGAGCCAGTTTGCTCACTTGCCTCCAATGTATCAGATACACGTAAAAGAGGGGTCACAAGCGTGAACTGAAAGGATTTTATTTACAATACAACACAAGTATATTTACAATCGGTAATAACAACCAGCTTCAACAATGTGTGTGCTAATTTGTCTAAATTGATGGCAAGATATTCGATCTCTTTTACTTCAAATGTAATTAAAATAATACAACAGGATATATTGTCCTAAACAAGCTCAATGATCTGTGATGCATTGAAGTAACCCTGCACTACATGATAGAAGGTTGTGAATTATTTTTGTGATATGAATAATGATATCTGAGTAATTAAGAAATATATGGAGAAAAATGAATAGAGAAATGTTGATTAAAGAGTTTGGAACATTTAATGTAAAAATTATTTGCAAGAAAGTAACCACCATGTAGGAACTAGCCAGGGCATTCTTAGACAATGAAACTCCTTCTGCATATGTTGCAACAACCTTCTTATATTGGATGTGTTCTGACCTTTCTCATTGTCTGATTGGTTGGCAATGGTCAAGTGCCCCATAACCAATTGAGACTCCTCACTAGGAACATACCTAGCACCCTGTTATCTTTCTTATATGGATTTATGATGGATAATAGTGGATGTGAATAACTTTAACTTCTGTCTTTCCCAAGTTTTCACAATTTCACCATTGTCCTTTCTCTCAAAGACTCAGGTAAGATTCTTGTTTCCAGAGCCACACATTGTGTATGACCAGGAATAGACAATGAAAAATGGTCTTCATTTCCATTTAAAATACTATGGGCAAACCATTTCCTCTTATAGCTTTCCCTCTGCTCCACTAGTACTGGCTGATCTTACCTCCCACTGCTCCCTATGGGTTCACTGACATAATATTGACACTACTAATGTCGAACTACAAATTTATCGTCACACTAATAATGATTAAAAAATATCGCAACCTATATTTAATTTTAAAAAACACAAGTATCGATGTAAAAATATCATCATAAAAAACATTGAACTACCTAATATCGAACACACAAATACTGGAATCAAAAATATCACAAACATTAAATAAAAATACAACATAACAAAAATATCGAAACTAAAAATATCGAGAGCATAAATATCGCACAAATGCAAAAAACCTTGCAACATAAAAGAATTACCAAATATAATATTAATACCAATATCAAAATTATCCCACATACAAACAAAATTGTTATCTCTGTATAAACCATGGGCCCGATTTTGATGTTGGGCGGAAAGCCATCCGACAGCTTGTCGGAGGCTTTCTGCCCAACATCAATGGCTTCCCTCTGACTGCCGAATTACAATGCCGGCGGTCAGAGGGAAATCTATGGGGGGATTCCGCTATGCTTCCGACGGGGATCAGGAGCACGTGGTGCAGTCGCAGACTCCCATTTTCCTATGGGAGCTTGTGAGGCAGTTTGAAACCGGCCGCAGCCCAAGCTCCCATAGAGAAATGGGAGTCACTGTAAATCCCTGCACCGTGTGGCAGGCACCTGCGGTCGGAGGCTTTCCAACCGACCTAATTAGGGCCTAAATGTCTTGAAAAAAGAATTATTGCCTTTGCAACACCCACACACCTATTAAAACTACAACGATGCGAAACCTGGATGATGGATGGGATATTTAAAATATGTCCCAAACCATTTTACCAATTATATACAATCCATGGATAATACCACAACAGTAACATCCTTTTCATTTATGCACTTTTGCCTAACAAATATCTACCTATGCGCACCTCCATACAAAAATTAAACAAGAAACTAACAAACACTACCCCCAGAAAATCATCATTGACTTTGAACAATCAATGATACAAGCAATCCTAAAAAATTTCCCGTACACAGCCATACAAGGGTGTCTACTCTATGGGCATCATTATGGAAAAGAACCGCCAGACAAAGAGGGGCCGATTCCGATTCGGCCCCTCTTTGTCTGGCCCCCCCGGCCGTCCTGCGTCACAGTGGGCGTGTGCTCAGGACGGCCGTGGGCCGTCCGAACGCCGCCGATTCCCCAGCGCGGTGCAAATTCCCCGCCTGTGCGGAAGAATTAATTAGTGGGCGGAGTTCGGACGGCCCCCGGCCGTCCTCCGCACACGCCTACCATGACGTAGGGCGGCCGGGGGCCGTCCGTAGCACGCAAGGGGTTACGCCCCCTAATTAAATCCCCGCACCACCGCGGAATTCGCGCCGCAGGGAAGGGGATAAGAGTGGGGGAGGTAGTTAAGCATTGTGTAGGGGTTGTATTGTTTTTTTTAAATGTTGTAACATGGTGAACTGCGTATATAGTAATATATGTAATAGCTTTAATCCGTCCTATTTTTAGTGATATGTAGTGTTGAAGAATATTAGTTATGTGTAGTTAAGTGTGCGTTGAGTAACTGGAGGAGTTTTTAGTGAAATGTATACTATGACAAGTATGCGTATGTGCGGGAGGGATTTGTGTGTTTTTTTCTTTATAGGTGGTTTTGTTCATGATTTGGAGTTCATTGAAGGTCGCATTCTACTTTATTTTTCAGGTTTCCTGGAGCATTTCTTTTTTTAAGTATATTTTTCGGGTTTTTTATGGTTCTATGTTTTGGAGGTATGTGTTGGTGGATTTGCACAGTTGTATTTTTCCATTTTATTTTTACAATACAAAAATAGATTTCAAAGGATTATTGTTTTCTAACTGTTATTTTGATCAAGGTCTGTAGCTACTGAAACTGTAAGTCATTTTTGTTTATTTAAAGTGGGTGGGCAATGTTATTTATTCAATTATGGTTTGTTGTTTACAATTGAGATGCATTGTTTTATTTTCTATGGATGGAGGATTGTGATAGATTTGTTTGGTAATTTTATATTTTTGGGAGAATATTTATTTAGTAATTTTTTTTTTAAGATTATAAATATTTTATTATCTCAAATAATTTATTGTTACATATATATTTTGTGACATAATATTAACATTGTAAATTAAAAAATCATTAGGAGTTTTGCTGTTTTGTTTTATTTCTGCTAAGTTTTTTGTAGGATAAGTGTCAGATTTAGAGTTTAGATTTTCCTATGGTTTGTGGCTTGTGCTGCGGCCCGCAGCACAAGCCACAAAAGTAAAGATACTCTTTCCAGTTGCCATGACGGTGGTTGCATCATTATTACGGAAGTGGGAACCTCCAACTCTGGGGCCGATTCCGATCTCGGCCGGTAGGGCTCCGAATCGGATTCGGCTTAACCGGATCCGATTCGGAGCCCTATTTCCCGACCGATTCGTACGCGCGTCCGGGCGAGCGAGTACGATGCGAATTCGCCAACCGACTCGTCCGGGCGTCCCGACCGCTCCGACCGACTCGCTCGGACTCGACTCGCACCGCGCAATGGAGACGTTCCCCTGCCGGGTAAGTACGATGCGCGCCGTGAGCAGTCCGACTGAGCTGCGCACTGCGGCTCGAAAGAGCAGTCGGAGCCGCACTTTGGGGGTCCGTGTCGGACCCCCCTGTATGCGTAGCCACGCGAGTCGCACACAGGGGGGACCCATGGGTCCCCCCTACCTGTGCGTGTACGGCGCGAGTCGCTTTGCCACGTACACGCTGTAGGGGGCGCCCTTGTCCACCTCGCACCCATTGATTCAATGGGATCCCGCATACGCGTTGTACGACCGGCTCCCATTGACTTCAATCGGAGTCCGACCGACTCGTGTCCGATGGCATACGTGCGCATCGTACTCGTTCGGTCGGGCTGCTAGGGTCCGATTCGGTCGGTAATCTCTCCGAGTCCGGCTCGGTCGGAGAGATTTCCGGCCCGAATCGGAATTGGCCCCTAAAAAGCTGCCAAACTGCTATGGAGGTCCTCTGTCGCGCGAGTCTATGGGTGGGGAGTTAAAAATGGGAAACTCCTTCACCATTTGGCCACTTAACTGATGGCCAACCGTATCATCCCTGAAGTGATTGACTCGGATGGCATGACCCAGCGAGCCCCTGTTGCGGTGGCCCAATGCTTCGCCTCTTACTACTCTGCTCTCTACTGTGCACAGCCGCCCCCTATCTCGCTCTCGAATCTCCTCCATCAGGGCCAGTTCTCCCTCCTGTGACTTAGTGAGTCGGAGGCGGGGGCGCTAGACCTCCCGGTCACACCAGAGAAGGTTAGTGATGCCATTTCGCGTATGGCTGCAGGTAAGACGCCAGGCCCAGACGGACTCCCGCAGGAGTTCTATGCATCTTTCTGAGAAACACTGATTCCCCACCTCCTAGAGGTATACCAGGAGGCGTCTGATTGGGGCTCATTCCGCCCTGAGACAGATACGGCCACCATAGTGGTGATCCCTAAGTCCCAGCCTCCCTCGACACATTGCTCGGATTACCGCCCCATCTCCCTCATTAATACGGAGCTCAAAATATTCGCCTCTGTCCTAGCCAACCGCATACGACCCTACCTGGTCAAGTTGGTCCACCATGACCAGTGCGGATTTATGCCTACCCGAAGAACTCGGCACTGCCTCCGACATCTCCACCTTGCTCTAGCGAACCGCCAACAACTGACCCCCTACTTGACTCTCCTCCTCGCAGATTTTGAGAAGGCGTTCGACTCGGTGGATTGGCGATACCTGGAGGCAGTATTACTGGAAATGGGCTATGGTGCCCCCTTCTGCGGCATGGTTAAGGCACTTTACTGTAAACCGAGAGCCCAGGTATTAGTCAACAGAGCCCTGTCGCACCCCTTCCCCATCAGAATAGGCATGAGGCAGGGGTGCCCTCTTTCACCCCTCCTGTTCACACTGGCGATGGAGCCCTTTGCTTGTCTTGTCCGCTCTGACCAGCTCCTCACGGGCTGGCGATGGCCTGGCGCAGAGGAGGATAAGATCGCCCTCTATGCCGACGATGTCCTGTTGTTCTTAGCGGATCCGGCTCGATCAAGTCCCCATTGCCTCCGGGCCCTGCGTCTTTTCGAGCAGACCTCCAGCCTTCGACTGAACTCGGCTAAGTCCGTTCTGGTCCCTCTCCACCTTTCGAGAGAGTGCTTTGATTGGCAGTCGTCAATATCCCTTCGGTGATAGTCCTTCAAGTATCTGGGGATCTGGGTCACCCTCCTCCCTGATCTCGCTTGGTCACTCAACGTCACCCCAGTAGTGAAAAAGGCTCGGGCTGATCTCCTCAAGTGGCAAACTCTGCCATTGAACCTTATGGGCAGAATAGCCCTGTTAAAAATGATGATCCTGCCCAGATCCCTTTATATGCTGCAGAATACGCACCTCTCCTTCTCAAGGTTGTGGTTCCGAGAGCTGAACGGCATGGCCATTAAGTTCTTGTGGGGAGGCCAGAGACCTCGGCTAGCCCTTGCTCAGTGTCGGATCCCTCCCTATGATGGTGGTCTGGGGATGACGAACCTCTATCTTTACTATCTGGCGACTCGGCTCCTCACAGTGCATGATTGGTTTAACGGTGGCTGGTCTGTCCCGGCATACTGCTTGGAGCTGCACACCCTGGGCTTGGCCGCCATTCAGGGGATGCTGTATGGATGCACCATTCCCCAAACTCTACCGGAGTCACCCAAGGGGTGCTCTTGGCCTGGCGGGCCTCGCTGCGTCACACCCACTGGTCGGGCAAACTGACTCAACATACCCCACTGTGGTGCGGTACACGACTCAGAGAGGTTGCCAATCTCTCTGGTTTTAGATCATGGGATCTCATCGGCATTTCGCTTCTGGGGGACGTTTGGGGTGGGAGTCACATACACACTTTCCAACAACTACAGACTCGTTACTCCCTTCATGCGTCCCAGTTCTATCGGTACCTGCAGCTGCGACATGCCCTTCACTCTCACATCTCCGAAGGCACCTCCCTGCCAGAATATAGCCCACCCGAGGCCCAGGCCATGACCGGTAACCTAGGGAAGGGAGGGATCTCCAGTATCTATTGCTCCCTTGTCAACAACACCCCTAACACACTATCACACCTCAGAGACAGATGGGAGGGTTGGCTCGGATCCCTGGATGATGCTGATTGAAGGGATGCTTTGATGGCCCCCAAAACAGTCACAGCATCAGCAAGACTGCGCCTAGTTCAGGTATACTACCTCCACACTGCCTATCTTACGCCGGTGCGTCTCCATCGCGCTGGACTCTGGCAAGACGCATCCTGTCCCCGCTGCACCCATCCCCAGGCCGACTTCTATCACATGGTATGGCTTGGCTCTGAAATCACACAATACTGGGAATCTATAATAGGGGAACTCACTGAGGTCCTGGGCTGGGAGGTACCCCTCAAGCCCGTGAATGTTCTCCTGGGTATCTCAGAGGGGATGGACGGTTCCAGAGCTGAAAAACTCTTTCTCAACACGGCTCTGATGGTGGCCAAGAGGGACACTGCGGCCAACTGGTTGAGCTCGGTTGCTCCCGCTGTGGGGCGCTGGTGCAGGGGGGTAGATTGGTGCGCTGCACAGGAGCGGCCCCTATATGAGGCCAGAGGATGCCCGAAGAAGTTCCGTCGAATGTGGAGCAAATGGGTTGGGTGGTGGACTATTGACACCCCTGCTGAGCACTCGAGGAATTGAATGGGTGCGATGCTGCTTTTGTCTATGGGTTCATCTATGTGGATGTGAGTTTTTCCTGTACCTGTCTTGCGCGACGTCCTTACAAACAGCTGGTATTAGTTATATCTTGTTGGTCTTTCATAAACTCAATAAACTCAATAAAATTGCTTATCAAAAAAAAAAACACAAACATTTGTTTCGATATTATTAACAACGATATTTTTACTAACGATATTACTAACATCGATATTAATTAAAACGATATTTCTTACCTGCATGTCAATATTCTGGTCGACGATATTCTTGATGGTCGATATTCTGTCATATCGATATTTAAACATCGATATAATGGTATATCGATATTTAGACATCGATATTATGTCTGCATACCGTACCGGGTATTTAGCAATTCATTTGGAAAAATATAAACAGGGAAAAATCGGTATGAAAGTCACCTATGTATTTCTGAAATGGGAATAAAATATAGAGTTTAGAAATAGTAGCTATTTGCACATCTCCGAAATTGTGGGTACCCATACCAGCATGTGAATTATAGGTCATTTTTCAAAGTGACTTCTTTTTACACATTGTCTTACATTTGGAAGGCAGAAATGGATTGAAAGTCAATAGGTAATAGCAGTTGCTCCACACATTTATGTTCCCCTAAGTCTCCCGATAAAAATGATACCTCACTTGTGTGGGTAGGTGTAGTGGCCGCGACAGGAAACGGCCCAAAACGCAACGTAGACACATCACATTTTCACAGTGAAAACGGACCCTTTTTTTGCAAAGTGCCTAGCTGTTGATTTTGAGCCCTAGCTCTGCCGGCACCTAGGGAAACCTAGCAAACCTATACATTTTTGAAAACTAGTCACCCAGGGGACTCCAGGATGGGGTGACTTGTCTGGCTCTCACCAGGTTCTGTTACCCAGAATCCCTTGCAAACCTCAAAATCTGTAAAAAAAAAACACATTTGCCTCACATTTCTGTGGTGAAAAATTCTGGAATCTGCGTGGATCCACAAAATTCCACCCACCCCGCATTCCCCAAAGTCTTTCGAGAAAAATGGTACCTCACTTGTGTGGGTAGGCCTAGTGCACGCGACAGGAAACGGCCCAAAATGCAACGTGGACACACCGCATTTTCACAGTGAAAACTGACCCTTTTTTTGCATAGTGCCTAGCTGTAGATTTTGAACACTAGCTCTGCCGGCACCTAGGGAAACCTAGCAAACCTATACATTTTTGAAAACTAGACACCCAGGGAATCCAGGATGGGGTGACTTGTCTGGCTCTCACCAGATTCTGTTACCCAGAATCCCTTGCAAACCTCATAATTTGTCAAAAAAAACACATTTTCCTCACATTTCTGTGGTGGAAAGTTCTGGAATCTGCGTGGATCCACAAAATTCCACCCAGCCCGCATTCCCCATAGTCTTCCTAGAAAAATGGTACCTCACTTGTGTGGGTAGGCCTAGTGACAGCAACAGGAAACAACCCAAAACGCAACATGGACACAGCACATTTTCACACTGAAAATGGACCCTTTTTTGCAAAGTGCCTAGCTGTAGATTTTGAACCCTAGCTCTGCCGGCACCTAGGGAAACCTAGCAAACCTATACATTTTTAAAAACTAGACACCCAGAAGAATCCAGGATGGGGTGACTTGTCTGGCTTTCACCAGGTTCTGTTACCCAGAATCGCTAGCGAACCTCAAAATCTGTAAAAAAAAAACACATTTCCCTCACATTTCTGTGGTGGAAAGTTCTGGTATCTGCATGGATCCACAAAATTCCACCCACTCCGCATTCCCCAAAGTCTTCCGAGTAAAATGGTACCTCACTTGTGTGGGTAGGCCTAGTGCCCGTGACAGGAAACGGCCCAAAACACAACGTGGACACACCGCATTTTAACAGTGAAAACTGATCCTTTTTTTGCAAAGTGCCTAGCTGTAGATTTTGAACCCTAGCTCTGCCGGCACCTAGGGAAACCTTGCAAACCTATGCATTTTTTAAAACTAGACACCCAGAGGAATCCAGGATGGGGTGACTTTTCTGGCTCTCACCAGGTTCTGTTACCCAGAATCCCTTGCAAACTTCAAAATTTGTCAAAAAAATCAAATTTTCCTCACATTTCTGTGGTGGAAAGTTCTGGAATCTGTGTGGATCCACAAAATTCCACCCACCTCGCATTCCCCAAAGTCTTCTGAGAAAAATGGTACTTCACTTGTGTGGGTAGGCCTAGTGCCAGCGACAGGAAACGGCCCAAAACGCAACGTGGACAGACCGCATTTTCACAGTGAAAACTGACCCTTTTTTTGCAAAGGGCCTAGCTGTAGATTTTGAACCCTAGCTCTGCCGGCACCTAGGGAAACCTAGCAAACCTATACATTTTTGAAAAGTAGACACCCAGGGAATCCAGGATGGGGTGACTTGTCTGGCTCTCACCAGGTTCTGTTACCCAGAATCCCTTGCAAACCTCAAAATTTGTCCAGAAAAACCACATTTCCCTCACATTTCTGTGGTGGAAAGTTCTGGAATCTGTGTGGATCCACAACATTCCACACACCCCGCATTCCCCAAAGTCTTCCGAGAAAAATGGTACCTCACTTGTGTCGGTAGGCCTAGTGCCAGCGACAGGAAACGGCCCAAAACGCAACGTGAACACAACACATTTTCACAGTGAAAATGGACCCTTTTTTTGCAAAGGACCTAGCTGTAGATTTTGAACCCTAGCTCTGCCGGAACCTAGGGAAACCTAGCAAATCTATACATTTTTGAAAACTAGACACCCAGGGGAATCCAGGATAGGGTGACTTGTCTGGCTCTCACTAGGTTCTGTTACCCAGAATCCCTTGCAAACCTCAAAATTTGTAAAACAAAACACATTACCAAATGTGATTTTTCCAGCTAAATTTGAGGTTTGAAGGGAATTCTGGGTAGGAAAACTTTGGGGGATCCACACAAGCCATACCTCGCTGGACTCCCCCGGGTGTCTAGTTTTCAGAAATGTGTGGATTTGGTAGTTTCCCAAGATGGCCATCAAGCCCGGGGCCAAAAACCCAGGTGACTCCCCTTGCAAAACCAGGTTGTTTTATGATAGGTAATTTTGATGCCTCCTCAATACGTTTTGGGCCCTTGCCTGTCGCGGTTACTTGACCCACCCACGCGAGTGAGGTACCATTTTTATCGGGAGACCTGGGGAAACGCTAGGTGGTAGGAAATTTGTGGATCCATGGAGATTACAGAACTTTCCCACACAGAAATTTGAGAAAAATGTGATTTTTTCAGCTAAATTTGAGGTTTGCAGGGGATTCTGGGTAGGAAAACGTTGGGGGATGCACGCAAGCCATACCTCAGGTGTCTAGTTTTCAGAAATGTGTGGGTTTGGTAGTTTCCCAATGTGGCCGCCGAGCCTGGGGCCAAAAACGCAGGTGACCCCCTTGCAAAACCAGGTTGTTTTGTGATAGGTAATTTTGATGTCTCCTTAATACATTTTGGACCCTTGCCTGTCGCGGGTACTTGACCCACCCATGTGAGTGAGGTACCATTTGGATTGGGAGACTTGGGGGAACGCTGGGTGGTAGGAAATTTGTGGATCCATGGAGATTCCAGAACTTTTCCAAACAGAAATTTGAGAAAAATGTGATTTTTTCAGCTAAATTTGAGGTTTGCAGGGGATTCTGGGTAGGAAAACGTTGGGGGGTCCATGCAAGGCATACCTCGCTGGACTCCCTCGGGTGTCTAGTTTTCAGAAATGTGTGGGTTTGGTAGTTTACCAAGATGGCTGCCGAGCCCGGGGCCAAAAACCCAGGTGACCCCCTTGCCTAACCAGGTTGTTTTGTGATAGGTAATTTTGATGTCTCCTCAATATTGTTTGGGTCCTTGCCTGTCGCGGGTACTTGACCCCCCCACGCAAGTGAGGTACCATTTTTATCGGGAGACCTGGGGGAATGCTGGGTGGTAGGAAATGTGTGGATCCATGTCGATTCCTGAACTTTTCCACACAGAAATTTGAGAAAAAGTTTTTTTTTTCAGCTAAATGTGAGGTTTGCAGGGGATTCTGGGTAAGAAAACTTTGGGGGGTCTGCCCAAGCCATACCTCGCTGGACTCCCCCAGGTGTCTAGTTTTCAAAAATGTGTGGGTTTGGTAGGTTTCCTAAGATGGACGCCGAGCCTGGGACCAAAAACTCTTGGGACCCCCCTTGCAAAACAAGGTTGTTTTTGTGATAGGTAATTTTGATGTCTCCTCAATACGTTTTGGGCCCTTGCCTGTTACTGGCACTAGGCCTACCCACAAAAGTGAGGTACCATTTTTCTCGGAAGATATTTGGGGAATGCGGTGTGGGTGGAATTTTGTGGATCCACGCAGATTCCAGAACTTTGCACCACAGAAATGTGAGGAAAATGTGTTTTTTTTAAACTAATTTTGAGGTTTGCAAGGGATTCTGGGTAACAGAACCTGGTCAGAGCCAGACAAGTCACCCCATTCTGGATTCACCTGGGTGTCTAGCTTTCAAAAATGTATAGGTTTGCTAGGTTTCCCTAGGTGCCGGCAGAGCTAGGGTTCAAAATCTACAGCTAGGGCACTTTGCAAAAAAAGGGTCCGTTTTCACTGTGAAAATGTGGCGTGTCAATGAAGCGTTTTGGGCCGTTTCCTGTCGCGGACACTAGGCCTACCCACACAAGTGAGGTACCATTTTTCTCGGAAGACTTTGGGGAATGCGGGGTGTGTGGAATTTTGTGGATCTACGCATATTCCAAAACTTTCCACCACAGAAATGTGAGGAAAATGTGGTTTTTTTGGACAAATTTTGAGGTTTGCAAGGGATTCTGGGTAACAGAACCTGGTCAGAGCCAGACAAGTCACCCCATCCTGGATTCCCCTGGGTCTCTAGTTTTCACAAATGTATAGGTTTGCTAGGTTTCCCTAGGTGCTGGCAGAGTTAGGGTTCAAAATCTACAGCTAGGCACTTTGCAAAAAAAGGGTCAGTTTTCACTGTGAAAATGTGATGTGTCCACGTTGCGTTTTGGGCCATTTCCTGTTGCGGGCACTAGGCCTACCCACACAAGTGAGGCACCATTTTTATCAGAAGACTTTGGGGAATGTGCAGTGGGTGGAATTTTGTGGATCCACGTAGATCCCAGAACTTGCCATCACATAAATGTGAGGAAAAAGTGTTTTTTTAAACTAAGTTTGAGGTTTGCAAGGGATTCTGGGTAACAGAACCTGGTGAGAAGCACACAAGTCACCCCATACTGGATTCCCCTTGGTGACTAGTTTTCAAAAATGTACAGGTTTGCTAGGTTTCCCTATGTGCCGGCAGAGCTAGGGTTCAAAATCTACAGCTAGTCACTTTGCAAAAAAAGGGTCCATTTTCACTGTGAAAATGTGGTGTGTACACGTTGTGTTTTGGGCTATTTCCTGTCACGGGCACTAGGCCTACCCACACAAGTGAGGTACCATTTTTATCAGAAGACTTTGGGGAATGTGCAGTGGGTGGAATTTTGTGGATCCAAGTAGATCCCAGAACTTGCCATCACAAAAATGTGAGGAAAATGTGTTTTTTTTAAACTAAGTTTGAGGTTTGCAAGGGATTCTGGGTAACAGAACCTGGTGAGAGGCACACAAGTCACCTCATCCCGGATTCCCGATGGTGTCTAGTTTTCAAAAATTTACAGGTTTGCTAGGTTTCCCTATGTGCCGGCTGCACTAGGGCCCAAAATCCACAGGGAGGCACATTGCTAAAAACAAGGCTGTGCCTAGTGGGCTTTCTTCCACCCTGGGGGGGAAATTGGGGAGGGGAGGGCAGAAAGACTGTGGCTATTAGTTTGGGGGGTGGGGGTACTGGTATGCCCATTCTGGGCAGCCCCCACCCCCACGCATAAAGAAGCCAGGGTAATCGCTGGCGCCTAGTGTGCTATCTGATGCCCCCTGGGGGCAGATCAGGGGCTACTGCCCCAATCTGTCTCCTGGGGGGCAGAACGACTGTGACATTTTTTGAGGCATGGTGGGGGCATTGGCATGCCCATTCTGGGTAGCCCACACCTCTGAATTAAAAAAGAAATATTCCCTGATGCCTATTGGTCTTTCTGCCCCCCCCGGAGGCAGATAAGGGGCTACTGCCCCATCTGCATCCTGGGGGGGCAGAAAGACTGTGGCATTTTTTTGGGGGGGCATTGGCATGCCCATTCTGGGCATCCCCACCCCAAATATATGAAAAAAAAACAATCCCTGGTGCCTAGTGGGCTATTGCCCCATCTGCCTCCCAGGGTGGGCAGAAAGACTGTACCATGTTTTTTGGGTGGGGGCATTGGCATGCCCATTCTGGGCAGCCCCCACCCCTACGTACAAAAAACCCCCCAAAAAACCTGGTGCCTAGTGGGCTTTCGGGGGGAAGATCAGGGGCTATTGCCCCCATCTGCCTCCTGGGAGGGGCATAAAGTCTTTTACCTTCTTTGGGGGGGGTAGGGTGGGTGCATTGGGATGCCCATTCTGGGCAGCTCCCACCCCTGGCCTATAGAAAAATAATCCCTGGTCTAGGGTGCTTTCTGCCCCCCGGAGGTGCAGATTGGGGGCTACTGCCCCCATCTGCTCCCAAGGGGGCCGAAAGACTGTTTGTGCCCAAAATGTATGAGGGGAGCAAAGGCCTTTGCCCAAGGGGCCGCTCCCCCTCCCTGATGCTAGTGGGTGGATCCCTGCTTGGGGATCGCCCTCCTGGGGTGATTCCCAAGCAGGGATCCACTAGGAAAGGGTACCATTGGAAAGGGGAGACTCTCCCCTTTCCAACAATACCTCTCCCATCTGTTTCGGTGCTCGGGGGGCTGAGATAGCCCCACAAGCACCGAAACTGTGAAACTGAAACTAAGTTTCAGTTTTGTTTTCGTTGCAATGACGATAGCGCGCCATGAGTGTGATCGTCATTGCAAGGAAATTCAAAAATAGGCCTGGGGAGGTTGGGGAAGCTCTTCCCCACCTCCCCAGGCAAAAAAAAATGGGAAATCCCTCTGCTGTCTGCAGCAGAGGGATTTTCTGAGCATGTGCTCATGACGGAATGGTTCCGTCATGAGCACAGGAGCACTGGTGCTCATGACGGAACCATTCCGTCATGAGCACCCAAAGGGTTAACAATCCTGTAATACCATTGTGGATGGTGCACAAAATGCTCGAATTCCCTTCTTTGACTGGAAGAGTTAACCACCCTTGCTCTGTTATGCAATGTTAAAATTATTTATAAAGCACAAGTACACCAGTTGGGTCCTTGTCTTTACTGATAAGAGTATATGGGGAGTAGGACAAGGCTGGATCTTAGCTCCCCTCTCACTCACACTGTATATTAATAACATAATGTCAACATTATGATTGGCATGTCAAGATATTATCCAGGTCAGGTCCCTGTTTGCTCCTGCGCTCATATCTGCTGACGATACAGTGTTGATGGCGAGAACAGCAGTGGGGCTCAAGCATCTTCTCAATTCCTTAATAGGTTTCATGGCCTCCCTAGACATGAGCACTAACTGTTCAAAATCACATACAATAGTCTTAGGTCCCAGAAATATCCTCCAGAGAAAATGTTTTGGAGAAGGAATACAACTAATTAGAGTGCCTACCTTCCCTTATCTGGGGGTCCTTTTCGATGAGAGGGGCTCCTTGACCCCATTAAAAAAGGCCAAAAGGAATACAATGTCTAGAGCAGCAGCAGTAGTGATTGATTTTGCAAAAAGGTTTGGGGGCCAAACCTGCACAGGTGTTCGTTAAAGTATACCAAGCTAAATGTATCTCTACTGTTAAGAAGGTTGTTGTTGATATTGTAATCCATAGCTACCTTTATAGCCCATGAAGAGCTGGGGATGGGGTACATTTCCGATACGTTGGCCCTTTCCTCTTTGACAAGGTGGGTCAGGAACTTGTTCAGCGCTAAGTAGGGTTTGAACCAGGCAATCATTAAAGATTGCCTTCTCCTGGAGAAGGGCAATGCTATTCCTTGGCTCAACTATATTAAGATAACAATGGGGAAGTTAGGTCACTTGGACCATTTGGGCATCCAGAATGGATAACCAGGAAATACCTGCCCTGGATTAAGAAACATTTTCTCTTGCTAGTGTGTGCCAAAAAATTAAAAAGAGATCTCTTCATACCCTCAGAAAGGGCATATATATTCTTCTAGAATCATGTCCAACAGTAGTGCTTTACTTGACAGTGGTCACAACACCTCAACGCCACTATCTTTCAATAAGATTTAGACTGAACCTCATGCATTGGTTACTTGCAGAGCCGCAGGGAAGGCACAAATTGGAAGACTCTGGCCCATGCACCAGTGACAGTTTTTCACCTCAAGAATTCACTTTGTGGTGTTTTGTGATCACTACTACTCACAGCGACATCATTATAAACTACCCTTGTTAAAGGAAAAAGTTTTCTCCAAGTAAGACCGGCCCTGATTTTCCTTCAGATACCGTTGAGCCCCTTAATCTGTTTTAATGTTGCTAGTTTCTTGACAGGAGCACTTAGATGTAGTGAGAGACATCTTATGTGCTGAAGAGGATTTTTAATGTAAATGCACTACTGCATTTTATCTTTTGTTGATTCTATTTTACAAATGCTTTTTATACGGTATTTTATTCATGTACAAGATTTGATGGTTTTAATTAACTGTATGCTTGATGATGATGACTCCTGAATCCTATTGGCATAAAGGGACTGGAACTGCTCTCCATGGGTTAGGTGGTTAGCCTCCTCTTTGTCAGCATCAGAAACACAAAAAGCAGGAGGACTGCTGAATACAAGAAGGCATAACTGACCACACAGGACTGGATCCTGTAGGAGACGTGACTGAAGTAGGACCTGGTGCCCAGAAGCCTTCCCAGAGGACCTAGTTGCTGCAGGACTGACTAGGAGGAAATTTTCCAGAACTTTTCGGAGGTGTGGCTTAGTCATGGCTGCAGCTTCCAGCATTGCGACACTGGAGGAATTTGACTTCCAAAAAATTGGACAAAGTCTGAAGGTAAAACCTCATACCGGCATAAGGTGTCAAACCTTAAAACCCACTAAGTGACTTTGGCAGCAATGAAATTCAGATTTTTCCAGCTAGTAGCTTTTAGCTCCAAGACAAATGGCTTTAGCAAGAGCTCAATGACAACATTTCCAACTTTGAGGTATACTTTACAGGCACAGCCCTTGACCTTGCCCTGCTGAACGATTTTGATTGTCATTTAAGAGACTAAGGGCCCAATTAGGCTTGTCGGTGGTGGTCCCACCGCCATTGAAGTACTAAATACCGCCGGCCACATTAGGATGGCGGACGGTCAGGAGCGGAAAGACTGTTGGACGGTCTGTAATGCCTACAATGGGGGCGGTGCCTACCAGGCACTGCTGTAGGCATTACGATGTTCCTTTACGCTGGCCCTTCCATGGCGGTGAACCCACCATGTAAAGGCTGGCAGAAAGGGACATTGGGGGTCCCTAGCGGGCCCCCCTTACCCCCTTACCCCCTGGTCCCCAGACACTGGACCAGGGGGGCATCCCATATCCCTGCACCATGTGGTAGGCACTGCGTGGTGCCTGCCAAGTAGTGCAGGAATATGTAAAGTGTCCTTTTTTGCATTGTGGCGGGTGCTGCAGCCAGCAGCACCCGCGGCAATTCAAAATGTAGGCATTGCGACCACTGTGGTGGTGGTTGCATCAAAATGCCTACTGCGGCACCGCCGACAGCTTGTCGGGCGGTCCCAATCCCTGATAGGGTGGCAGGCGGACGTAAGTCCACCCGCCATCCAAATCAGGCCCTAAGTCCCAAGGTAATAATTTCCCTGGTATTAAGACAATAACTACCAGGGGCTGACCAGAGGTTGTCTCAGAACTGTGTTTTGATCTAACCAGAGTAGGTTTCTTGAGTTGGTAGAGGTACCTCCTTTTACAAAACAAATGGGTACCAAGTTGGCGAGGACGTGAGTCCTTCATAAGTAATAAGTCCAAAATCATTTCATGTCCAACACATAGGTTTAATAAATAAACCTGGGCTCAACCCCTCTTAGTGATGGCACAGAGCAGACAGGTTATCTCAGAGAAAGTGTGGAAAGTATTTAGGAGTGTCAATATAATTAAAATCCCACAACCAATTTGTCTAAATATAAAGCATTTTGATTTGAAAAATGACAAGAAAATTATTAAAATCCAAAAAGAAGATACAGAGAAATTAATTTTAAAGGCTTTAGGGCAAAAAGTGCCAAAAAAGCACGATTTTAGGTTGACCACCAATGAGCAAGGTTAGATATTTCAAGCAGATCATTCCAGTTAAAGATTTCACCATCTGACTATGAAATTAAAGTCACAATCCTCCAATTGGGCAAGGTTGCAGGTTGTATCTGGCAAAGTTGCGTTGAAGTCAGATAGCTGTTGGATGAGGTCTCCCTGAAGCTGCTGGTTTTGAGTTGAAAAGTCTCTCTTTTGGATGCCAAAATATTCCAGCAGGGCAAGTCTTGACACTATTAAGTCCTTTTAAAATCACATACTGTTGCTGCAAGGTCCCACTGAAGCTCTGTAGGTCTTGAAGTCCAGAAGCTTTCTATGTCCCAACTTTTCAAACTTTCTGAAGCAGCTCTTCTTGGTCACTTCCAAGGCTACTGGGACCTCAAGGCCAGCACTTCAAAGCCAGGACGCACTCCAGCAGAGGGCACTAGCAGGGTTGATGCCAGATCCAGTGTGCTACTGAAGCCACATAGGAGGTCAGCCAACTGACCCTTGGAGTCCACTTCACAGTCCTGGGTAACAGTGGGAGTAGGTCCAGCCCTCCAGGTTTTCACCCCAGTCACAGACACAAGATCCGGTCATCTTTTCTTCTTCTACAGATCTGGAACGTTTTCTGATGAGTTGGGGGTGAGGTAGCACTTTTGTAGAAGTCACTGGGTCTGAGAGACTACTGGACACATCCTAATCTATGGACATATGCAAACTAACCCACAGTGTACTATTCTAAGTGACATACAACATGACAGAAACTTTCAGCTCTTGGAGCAGGCTTGTGGCCCAGTCAAGGATGTGTCTAGAGAATCGAGCAGTCTCTCTTCCTCATCCACACCAAATTGGTGCTGGGACTAGCTCCCCTCTGCCACTCGGATGGTGCCCGGCTGGCTACACATAATCTTGGGACGAAAAGGTGTCTCTTCCCCAGGTCTCATTTTATGTTTAACTATGAAGGGGATGCCTCACCCATGTCCCTTTCAAGTTAACAAACTTGCTAACCCTCTACAATGACCTTTCTGAGCTGAGAGGAGTCAAATACCTCACAGCCAGGACTTCCTGCCAAAAGACCTTAGAGTTCAATTATGAGCTTGACGCAGTTGCGCCAGCTGTCCGCCGGCTCAGCTGCGCCAAACCCGTGCAAGGGCCGCCAGCCATATTACGAGTTGAAAGAGTTCAACTCGTAATATGACGGGCGGTCCTTTGCCCTTCCCATGGCAGTGCCTGGAAAACAAGCCCCGCAATGGAATGGCTAAAAAGTTCTAACACGGCATGGATGTGGACGTCCATGCCGTTCTTGAACTTTGTGAGGCTACAGACAGGGGTGCACATGTTGTGCCCCCCTGAATGTATTCCCAAGGTGGGGGGCACATGGGGCCCTGTAGGGCCCCTTTGTTCCTGCACCACTAGCCTTTTCATGGCGGGGCTCCGCCATGAAATGGCTGGCAGTGCAGAAACTCTTAATATGCTGAGAGGGACTGTGCCAGTCCCCGCTCCGCATATTGCGTTGTGGTGCAGCTGCACCACCGCCAGGGAACGACTGCTCCCTGGCACAGCCAGCGGTCCACCGCCGATACGATGGTGAACGTCATAATCAGTAGCGGTCCGTGGTAGGAGTGCCGGCCGGGCGGTGACGTGGGGTGGGGGCGGGGCTGGGTGGGGGTAGTAAACCATGGATTACGGCCGAATACAGGTAAGTAAACATTTAAATAAATAAAACGAATTTTGTTGTGAGCGCTGCATCGCCAAATGCGATGCAGTGTGCTTGTGACTTGTGGCTTGTGACTCTTCCACTTTTAAATACCAGGTAACCTACTTTGTAAACGTAATATTTATGAAAGGCTTGTTTTGACAACTTCCCCTACAAATGAAAACCTGCAGCAGTCAGACTACATATATAGGCCTGAAGGCATGTTTCTCCTTACCAGCCTCGTCAATGGTACAATATGTGCCTCAGTTCACAGGTAACATTTAACTTTCAATGCCATTAGTCTATTTTCCATTGCTATGACCTTACTGGAAAGTTAAATATTCCAATAGTGAATGAGCCAGTTTTACCATGCTTTACAGGACAGTACACATACACTGAGAACTGGACTGAAGTGCCCCAGGGTGCAGAGTTCACAAACCAGAAATACCAGTCAGCAAAACATGCAGGTGATCATGCAAAAGGGACGATTTTCTCCACCACCCCCAAATGAATAACTCCATTTCCGACAGCTTTCATACCTTTCTACCAGTATACCAACCACTTCAGCAATCTCACTGCCTTATCACTATTCACATTATGTAGTTCTACTTATCATCTGTAACCATGGCATTCCAAACTTTCCCGGCCCTCAAGTGACCTTTCTCTAGGCTCAAATTGTCTTTGTTCCCTTGATGGAGTGTAATTTTCTTTTAAATAAAAGAAAAGCATATATTAACAAAAAGCAATTTACTACGTTAAATAATGTGCCAATTTAATCCATAGTTGGTAACCACACTTAGGTATTATATGTAGAGTTAACATGTTGAAATGCATAAAGTTAGCCTAACATTCTGGATTCCAGCGAATGATTTTGGATGTTGACTTTACACATTTAAGGTTAAGTGGCTTGGTCACATATTTTTGCTGTTGTTTTCATTTTCTTCCCATTGCAGATGCTGTATTTTTCCAGAAACTTTCTATTAGCTAGTGAATAGGTGTTTATTTCTTTTATTTTTTTAAATACAAATATTATTAGCTGCCTGCACAAATAAATTAATGTGGCAAAAGAAGATGCAAAGACTACATAGAACTTCAGGTAGGAGTCAGGAGTGAAACAAAGAAGCTCTCAAGTTCAGGTACAGAATGTTAGGCAGCCATTTTGAAAACGCGGCCTAGTCATCTGCATTCTGTCTCCAGTGTATGGCTTTATAACTTTAAGAAACGCTTGATTCACCATGCAGGAACCATGCTTATATTTATGTTCACACCAGCAACAAGGCAGGCTGTATCAACTATGGTTTCAAGTATGTTTTGATGCAATATGAAGCAAACAGTGCAAAAGCCATCATGGTTTCCATTGAAATTAATATAGTCAACTGATGTGGCATTGTTGGCCAGCAACTAAGAAAGTCAGTTCTGTACTTATTTTCTGATTCAGAAGTTGTCTTAACCACTTCTCCCCTGATTGGTCTTTCTCAGAGTTTTGATCAACGCTTTGACCCACTTCTCCTGGGGGTTGGCACACACTCTGAAACTACGCCTAGTGTGGAATATTACGGCATCTATGTCACAGACTTCTTCCTCACTCTGAATAGTGAAACTCCTCACGGCATGTCATGGAAGAGGTTTCCTTGTATAGCGGTAACAGCAATCATAACTGGTTGGATAGGCTTACAGAACGCGACGTGCTCCGCATTCAAATATGCCACCGTCAAATACCTGAGGATACTCACCAATATGTAGGTGTTTATTATAGCCTTATAGCCCGCTGCCGAGGGCTATACCAGTTGTTAAAGGCCCTGATCCCGAGTTACGACTGGTATAGCCTGAGGCAGAAGGGCTATAAGGCTATTAGAACATTCCACCCACTAAGGGTAGAATGTTCTAAATTAAAAATGGAGAAACAAAAAGACAAACATTGGAATGTTGGAGTGCTGGGCTTATACCAGCCATTATAAGCCCAGAGCTACTCCATTGTCTTCAATGGAGCTCCCAACATTCCAATGTTCTAATATGTATTATATGACTGTAGTGAAGTTCGCACCTGGAGGAGAAGAAGATGCCAGAAAGAACGACTCATTGGAAGATCCAGCTGTACCGAAGATTCGGCCCTGTGTAACAGCTAAAGGATGTAGCCATGTATGAACCATTGTAAAGATGTGTGAAACTGGGGAGATTACCTGCTCCCAGTCTGTGGAAGAGAATGATTGGTTCCTCAGAGTGGGAATGAGTTGAAATATTGCAACTAGAGTTTTGTTGAATTATATTAGTGTGTGCTCCTTAGACTAGAGTGACTTGGACTCCTCAATACCCTTGCTTTGCTGTCTCTTGCACACTCTGTGCATTAGAGAGATGCTGCCCGACTTCAAAGTGAGAAAATCTTTCTCATCTCTACAAATCTCCACAATTTGAGTGCAAAGGCTTCATGCCCGAGTATTTTTAGTCTCTCATTAGAAACCTTTATTTGGTGTTCTGAAGCTGACACCTTTCTTATTTGCTTAACACAATGCCCCTTTTCCACAACCTTTCATTCCATAATTTAGATTAGTGGTTTTCCTTTATGGAACACACTTTCTGAATATTATGTATTCTCTGTATAACTTTGGTGCTTGTAATGTTTTTCCTCTGGTGAAATATTGGCCTTTAGACAATTTAAATGTATAATGATTATACTAGGAATCAAATTTCTTATTGTAAAATGACTTTATCTGACAAATTTGTTAATAAATCCTGTACATTTACTTCAGTTCTCTTTGTCATTTCCTGTGGAGCCTAATGATTTCACTGTTCATGGTATTACATGTAAATGCTAGCTTTTAGTCACCTCTTCACATGGGCTAACAAAGTTCCATACAACCGGTGGCAGGATTAAGGTTCAAGAATTCCTGCTCCAATACACTTCTTCCAATGCCACTACAGTTTAAAGGATTCGTATTTCATCTTACAACCTAGTGATGATGCAGGCCGGTTACTCCCTAATGGCATAGAACATATGCCTGATCCTTGTAAAGTAATCTTCAATGTCTTCCACAATACAGCAGCATGTGTCATCATGTACACCATATTTTAAATCACCCTCCAAATTGTCTCCCCATAGGGCACATCTAATAAGGTTCTTGTCTGTAGCCTGCATGTCTCTATTAACTCTACATCTATCTGCTTATTTGTATTGGTAGTACTAATGCAATATCTATTCCAGAATAGGACTTAAGTGGGAGAGAATAGAAGGAGTAACACGGCATCACAGTTCACATCTACCCATCGATTGTATCAGTGATAATGAAGAGCAACCCAATAACAAGACATGATCTCTGACAAGTATAGACTTTCATCCAATAAACAACTAAAATTTGCCATCCATATAATGTTGGTATTCACATGCTAAGTCAATGTAAAAAATAGTGTATCAAAGAATTTGCTGTTGACAAGCTTGGGACCATAGGTGTTGCACAACAAACTCTGACTCCTATGTATTTCATCTTCCACTCCAGGAGTTTCTGAACATGACAAAGACTTTCAATGGCACAGCGGGTGCCATCCACATCAACACCCCTTAAAGACTAGTGGCTTCAATCCCACACACTTCTTAGCAAGTAGCCAGATTTTCATGTTCTGTATGTGTTAGTTATTGTTTTTGGAACATTGGAATCTAGATCCCACGTCACTTTAGATAGGGCAATATTTTTTGTCATTTAATCACCCATTGATACTGTTCACAAACCAAGTACAAATCGTGTAAACTATTGAACTCTAACCATTATCTATAGCAACTGGCAGGTGTCTTTGAGGCATTTTGCATAAGGTGCCGTCAATCAACTGAGTTCCTTTGAGGATGTTACTGACCACCACCATGAGATCTAACTACCTACAATTACAAGATTACTGGGCTCCCCTACAGTACCAGGTTGATGACCATTCAGAGCAGCTAGGTTAGCCATGTGCCTGTTGGTTCTAAGTAAAGTTATTCCTATCTATCTACACTATGAGGCCAATTACGATGTCGGTCGGAGTTGCCTCCGACCGACACCGTTGCGGTCTCAGGACCGGCCGACCTCTGGTCGGTGGTTCCGATGCCTGATTATAATGCGACCGAACACTGTTCGGTCGCATACTCCCAATTCACTATGGGAGCTTGTGTTACAGCCGTAAACCAGCCGTAATACAGGCTCACATAGAGAAATAGGAATGTGTGCAAAACCCTGCACCCTATGGCAGGTGCCCCATGGTGCCTGCCACACAGTGTAGGGATTTACAAGGGGTTACCCTAGGTAGCCCCTCTAACACCAACCGTAGGCCACGGAGGCAAGGAAGCCCTGCCAGGGACCCTAAAGTCGCTTTCTGGCAGTCTTTCTGTGTCGATAAGGCCAGCACAGAAAGGTTGTCGAAAACTGTCCATATGGGATTACGGTGAAGTTCTGACCGGCCGGTAGACTCCAAGAGCCGGTCGGAACCGCGTCGAAATGATTGAACGGTTTTCGCTCCTACTGCTGACATCGTAATTCGCCAGTCGGACCACAACCGACCTTGTCGGTCATAAAGCCACGACTGTTGTTGGAAAGCTTCCGACCAGCTGTCGGACTCTTTCCAACCGATATCGTAATCGGCCCCTATATGTACTTCTGCTGCACTGCTTGCAGTTTTTAGCTTACTGTGTACCATATGAAAACTGATTCCCCACACTTCGGGCCCAATTCCGATCTCGTTCAGAAAGCAAACCGAACAACCCGTGTCCGGAATGCTTTCTGTACGACTCATGTCAGGGGAGTCCGACCGAACAAGTACGATGCATTTGAATGCATCCGGATACGATTCGGTCAGACTCCAATTGACTTCAATGGGAGCCTGTGTACCGAACCTGTAGACAGGCTCCCATTGACAAAAGGGGTGGTTAGGGATCATTGTGCACCCTGTGGCGGGCACCCTTTGGTGCCTGCCACACTGTGCATGGTCTTAAAGGGGGACCCATGGGTAACCCCACGGGCATGATTCGGAGGGCCCCGGGTAAAGGGCGGCCTGCTACAGGCCCGCAAAGACCAATTCCGGCAGCCTTTTTGATCCGGGCAAAACGAATCATAAAGTCTTGCGGAGTTTGCGGAGTTTTCTGCACTCCGCCTTACGCGGAGCTCGCGGAGTTCCCAAAAACTCCGCTTCGCTTTGCAGTTTTTTTCCTCACTCACGTTCATCAACGTCAAGTTGGCGACCGCGAGCGAGGAAAATCAACCTCCCGGTGAGATTTTTCCTCGTTCGCGATCGTCAACATCAAGTTGGCGAGCGCGAGCGTGGAAAATCAACATCCCAGCAATATTTCTCAACGCGGGGGGTCAGGTTTCTCATTGCGAGTGGTCGCGTATGCTCGCGACCGCTCGTGTTGAGAAACTGCCCGTTCGCATTGAGAAAGCTGCAGCTCGAGTAAAAATCTACTCGAGTGGCAGAAAAGGAAAGCTTGCGCTGTGCATGGTGCCGTTCGCAATGATTGCACAGTGCGGACAAGCATCCGGCACTGTGCAATCACTGCGAATGGCATTTTTCTATTATACTCCGCCGCTTGCAGAGCTCTGCAAAGTGCAACGGAATTTTTTTTGCACTTCGCGGTGTTTCGTGTAGTGCAACTCCGCGAACTCCGCCCAGGGTTAATTATGTCACACGTCTGAACCTGGGTTGAAGCCATTTTGTGTGATTGCAGCATCAGCTTGCTGGTTCACTATTTCAGTGACATGACCTGTGACATGAAGACTATGATGTAGTGACTACAGCAACACTGAAAGATGGATTTACCCTGGGACTAATAACTTTGTTACTTCGAATTGTGAATATTCTTTTATACTACTATGTAGAAATCTGGAATGTAATACACTCCCAATAGATTGTATGACTTCTGAATATCACAACTAGCCTTGAGAAAGTCCTGGCTCAATCTGCCACATAGGACGAAACACGTGTCGGCTGTCCCCTTTTTCTTAACATTTTGCCATAAAACACGTTTTAAAAAAAGGGAGTGGAATGGCTTTAAAAAGTGATAAATGGAAATAAAATATCTTCCTTCATTTAACTCTAACTGGACTACTGTGTTGTGTCGTAATATAAAGGAATGAACCTAATGAAAAAACAGATTGACTGAAGGGAGGAACATATGCTTATACTCTTATTTTCACTTATTAATACGAGGCTGAAAGGTCCAGAGCCTTGAGCTACGTTCCCCCAAAGTCCCATAGGATTCCATATCCAACACCAGGATCTCTGGACCGACCTTGTTTCTTGAACTTATGATGTAGTGACTCCTCCAGCTCAGTTCAACACCATTCTCTGTTTTCCTGAATTGACCCCGTGAGCCCTCTTCGCCTAGGTACCCTGAGGCAGTCCTCTCTTAATGTACTGCTAACTTGATTGTGCATTTGCTTTTCTGGTGATCTGCCACTTATAGGATCTGCTCTGTCTACTGCTTCTCACGTATTTATTAAGAAGCAATGCAATTAGAAATTGTGGGGCATATTTACCAGCCGCTTGCGCCACCATTGCATCACTTTTTGTGATGCGCCAGCGGCGCATTTTGCTGACCCCTATTTACAAGGACACAAAAAGCCACCCTATGGGGCTTTTCCTGTCCTTGTAAATACGGCCTCTTTACATGCAGCACTTTGCGTGAAAGGGGCGTTCCATGGGTGTTGCTTTGGGTGTTCCTATGCAACACTCATGGAACCTGACACATTCCCAGATTTATGAGAAATCATAAACCTGGGAATATGTCAGAATGCTACGCCTCCCAGGGGAGGCATAGAGAGGCGCAACAAGGAGAAATGTTTTAATTTCTCATCGTTTTTTCCTCTTTCTATGCATTCTACAGCACGCATAGAAAGATGAATATCGTGAATATTTTTGTGCAGGAAGGTGTCCCTTCATGCACAAAAACAATCTCCCCGCAATGCCTGCATCAGCGCCTGGCAGCCAATTGTGTGCCAGCACAGAAGGGAGCACAGGGCACCACGCTGAGTCACTTTGTTGTAATTAAGGCCCTTTGTTTTTTCTCACAGAAACTGGACATTAACATTTCATTACCAAAAAGAGGCTCAGTACATTTGTGATGTTTAGTTGCATGCTGTAAAAGAAACAGAAAATGTAATAAAAGATGTAGCATTATTTTTGAAAGGCTTGGCATTTAAATCGATGCATAGAATTTATTTTTTTAACCAGATTTCCTGTGTCCTCTCTCTTGATGCTGAATCAGTGGTTTTGAGAATTTTCCACCAGTGCATTTTCAGCTGCATGCTCTGGAGGCCATAGAATATTTACCATATGTTCATGGTTGTGTCTGTCATTTATAGTTTCTCTGGTGGTCCCCAGGGGCCTGTCAATTTGAAATGCTGGAGCATCCCTTTAATATGAATGACCGTATTGATATTACAAGGACTCGGTGAATGTTCTATAAGTGCAAGTTAAATGTTGATCCATATATTTACACACCAAGGGACAAACTGTGGATGCAAAATATGCTAGGGGTTTGTTCACATTTCTATTGATATTCCTTCACTTCACATTACCTGAAGTATGTAACACTAATAGATGAAATGTAGAGACACAATGAATGACATACAAATTCTTCAAAAGTGTCAGGATGCACATATTTGTATCATCAAGAATAGCACCCATCAATCCTTTTTGTGAGATGAAGAAACCATCAAAGAACGGCACTTGTCAAACTTAGGGCTATGATATCAGTCAGGAAAATGACTGGTAAACTGTGTTAGATAAATTATTAGCAGAATGGGATACATGCGGTCAGAGTGATTTAACTTTCTCCTAAGGCACAAAAAAGCTATTTGATATCAACTTCATGTACACTTTTGTGAACAAAACCCTGCCCGCAGATGAGTAGAAGTTGGCTGTGTCAGATCGCAAAACCATGTTGAAAAAATGCTCATCAAAGTTCAAAACTGCAATTTTGCAAATGGCAGTGCAAACAACTGCTTCTACATCCGATATAAATAATATTAACATACAAATATATAGTTGTTTCAAAATGGCCCTTTCTGCAGGGTTACCCACCAAACATTTTGCCTTCCTCCTCCTACTTTTTGCTGACTTCGTTTTCGATGGCCTTAGAACTCTGAGCACTTTATCACTGCTAACTAGGGTTAAAGTGCATGTGTTCTACCCTCTAAACATTGTAACATTGGCTCATACCCAACTGGCATTGTGCACTGCATGTGCCCAGAGCCTGTAAATTAAATGATGCTAGTGGGTCTGCAGCACTTATTCTGTCATCCACATAAGTAGCCCTCTAACCATGGCTCAGGCCTGCCTAATAATTACAGGGCCTGTGTGTGCCTGCAGTGCTTACTACCATTTCAACTTCGCAAGATAAACCTCCTGCCAGGCCTCAACCTTCCCTTTATATACATATGTCATCGCTAAGGTAGGCCCTGGATAACACAGAGGGCCGTGTGTAACGTATTTAAAAGGTAGGACATGTACATTTAAGTTTTGCATGTCCTGGTAGTGGAAAACCTCCAATTCGTTTTTCACTAATGCAAGACCTATCTATCTCATAGGATAACATTGGGATTACCTTATTACATTTTTTAAGTGTAATATCCAATTGGAAAGAGATAGACTTTTCGAGTTTGTTGTCTCTGGACTAACAATTTAAATCATAACTCATGGTATAGTCTAATTTTCTAATTGCCAGTCTAAAAATGCCTCTTTTAGAAAGTTAGACTTTTCTTACTTTAGCCATTTGGTGCCTGCAGCCTGTCTCCAATATATGTCTGTTGTGGGTGCCAGCTGGGCTTTGTGCATTCCCTGTAGACAGCCACACACAAAGGGAGTTTAGGTGTGACTTGCTGGGCCATCCACATCCTCATGGGCTAACCTGAGCAGGATCGGAGGGAGGAGCTGGGCACAGCCTCACACGTACACCAGAATAGGCTGTGTCCTGTCCCCATGGGCTGCATACCCCTCCTGTAGTGAGTCTGGAACCAGGGCAGGAAGGGAGGACCGCTGTGCACTTCAAAGACCTTTCTTTGAAGTCTCTCCCACTTCAAAGGCACAGTTGGGTATAAGTACTGTACCTCTGACACCACCACTTCAGTACACTTCTGAAATTGTGAAGACTCTGCCAGAAAGAAGAACTGCTGTGCTGCTGAAGGACTGCCACTGTACTAGACTGCTGCTTTGCTGGACTCCCACTTTGCTGTGATGCCCTACTGCCTGCTGTTTCCCTGCCTGGGTGAGAAGGACTGGACCTGCATCAATTGAACCTAGAGTGACTTCAAGGGCTTGCTGCCTTTCCTACTGATTTAATTCTCTGGGACATACAAGAGGACCCCTATTTACTGTACCCGTCTCGGAGCTTCAGAAGTCCGAAGTAGGTAAATAAGCGGGCGATCATCCTTGACGAATGTGTGACTATAGGGACCGTCCCCATGAAGCCTCCATGTTGTGAGGAAATACTGAACAGCAAAAACTCAAAAGGAGTAAGACAGACAACCTTAATTAACGAGCAGTGAAATTTATGATGCATGCCTTAGCCTGCATGTGATACTGGTCCTGAAGAAACCCATACTGACCCAAGGGAAATTGAAATATTATGACTGAAACATGTCAACTGAGGATGTGAGAGTTAATTGCTTTCTCAGAGCACATCCACCACTGTTTTTAAATCTTGCCCAAGGTCACCACTATTAAATATACCATTATTGGCTGGCAACCTGGAGGCAATTTTAAATCACCTTTTTCCTCACTTGTGAATCACAAAAAAACTCTCTCTGCTGTAATCAGGCGTCGCAGCACACCCTTGATGTGCTAGGTGTCTTGGGTGGGTCCCCAATGATTAAGAATGCCCCCAATTAGGTTAGTGGGTAAGGGGTCTTTTAAAAAACCTAAGGGTAATTCCACACAGACGCGTAAAGGACATCTCAAGTAGACAAACAGAGCAGGGTAGCATGCTCGATTTTCATTGTTTAGTGCATTTATAAGGGAAGATGAGCAAGTTCTGTTCTCTCTCTATTGTTGTTATCTTTCAGCACAAATACTTTGCACATTGCCTCTAAGTTAAACCTGACTGCTTTATGCCAAGCTATCAGAGAGCGAGCAAAAGTTAATTTAGGGTTTGCTCTACACTTACCCTGACTAGGATTGTGGTTCCTGCTTGGATCGGGTGCATAACTCTGCCCACCACAAACCCAATAACTAACAATAGTCAGAAAATATTGAGAACTCAAAAATCGCCATTCTATGCATAAAAACCCAAAACTCAAATATCAACTACAAAAATATTGCTGTAACATATCTATAATACCTAAATATTTAAAACAAAAATATAGAGATATGAAATATCAAGATTACAATAAAACATAAAAAACATGCTGGTTTAATATTTCAGTGGTATCTCAACTGCCACAACACGTATCATTGAGTGAATGCTCCTGTTGAGTTCAATACTAATGCCAGGGTTCTTGAACTGACTCCATGAGTCCTTTTGGCTTAAGTGCACGGGGGCACACCTATTTTGTACAAATTGTGTTTTTCTTCTTATAGGAAGTAGATATGAACATGGCAGAATCAGAAATAGGATCAGTACATTTGTGATATTTAGTTGCAGACTAAAACAGAAACAGAAAATGTCATAATATTTTTGCAAGGCCACTGCTTTCTCTGCCACATGCGGTTGAGGCTATAGAATATTCAGTGTGTAGGTTCATGGTTGTGTATTTCATTATTAGTTTCACTGGTTGTCCTGAGAGGCCTCTCACTCTGAAATACTGGAGTATTCCTTTAATATGAATGAACTTGCTGGTATTTCCAATTATATTACAAGGTCTCTGTGAAGGTACTATGAGTATAAGTTAAATGTCAATAATTATATTTCCACACCAATACCTTCAAAGAAAACTTACCATGGATACAGAGGAAGCTATCAGTTTAATCACATCTTTATTGATGTTTCTTTAGTTTAAATTTTTTGAAGTATTTAACACTGATAAACGAAAGGTAGTGATAAAATTAAGGTCATACAACTTATTTAGTATTTACAAGATGCACATATTTTTTTTCATAAACAATAACACAAAATAATCCTGATACTTGAAAATTGGCAAAGTTTGTAACAAACAGGTGTGAGATGCTGAAAACATCAAACAACAACGCTTGTGAAATTTAGGATTACAATGCCATTCTGTAAAAAGACTGGAAAACTGTGCACAGAATTAGTAACAGTGTGCAAATTATTTGCAGAAAGGGGAAAAATTGGTCAGAGAAATTTAACATTCTGTTAAGGCACACCGAAATGCTATTTGATATTGACTTCATGTAACTGCTCAGTTCTCAGTTCTGTGTGAAAAACATGAACCAGCAGAGGAGTAGATGCTGGCTGTGTCATGTTGCAAAAACAAATTGAAAAATGCACTTCAAAGTTAAACAACTGCAAAGTTGTGCCTTGTAAACAAAAGTTTGCCAAAAGATTTGATGGCATAATGTTAAGACAAATATTATTAACATATAAAATATTGTCAACAAAGTTTGAGAACACAATATCACCATCCTACACATAAAGGAACATACCACAAATATTGACTATAAAAATATCGCCCTAAAAATATATATAATGCATAAATATCAAACACACAATTATAGAAACATGAAAACTAAGATTACAATAAATCATGAGAAACATGACAAAAAACACAAACAATAAAATATTATGAGCAGAAAATATCGAAAGAAGCTACAACTGGAAAGGCTGCAACACGTTTCATAAATAAACCCCCTTACAAATATAGTATTGAATTAGAACATAACTGAAATTTAATTATACAAATAAATTAAATATGTTAATGCACATGGAAATATATTAAAATGATTTTCAACTTATAGCTCCAAAACACAGTTAGCAGGGAAATTAAAAAAATTGCAAATAGAAGAATGACAAAAAGGAATGTAAGATAAAACTTAACTACCAAAAGTAATAGTTAAACATTGTGGGGCAGATTTACAAGGCCCTTGCGCCACTTTTGGGTCACTTTTCCCATGTTAAAAATGTTGCAAAAGTGGCGCAAGGGCCTTGTAAATCTGC
The DNA here is from genome assembly GCA_963921515.1 of Calotriton arnoldi. Taxonomy (NCBI): domain Eukaryota; kingdom Metazoa; phylum Chordata; class Amphibia; order Caudata; family Salamandridae; genus Calotriton; species Calotriton arnoldi. The sequence goes on along the minus strand of CAWUFW010015602.1, from coordinate 141,158 downwards.
CCCTGTGTACATTTAGTATTACCTACAAAAGAATGCAAAAAAAACTAAAATACAGTAGTCAACAATAACTGCAACCTTTCTCTTTCTCAACAGTAATAATGAAAAACAGAATAACGAAAATGGAAAGAACAGCCCTCCAAATAACACGAAGCCACCGTACTCGAAAAAAAGAAACACAGAAAAAGATAAATACATAATCTAAAACATGTTGTAAAATGTAACAATATAATAGCTATGACAAAAAGAATCATTAGAGAAACACTAAGAGCACCCAAAACATATACCAAGATACAAATTCCCAATCCACACATTCTAACAAAGATATTTTACTGCTTGACACTGAAAATAATGACAAAAGCGTAATTGTCTATACTACTACTAGTAATTTGATAATTCTAATACAGTGAAACATATAAATGATTGACTACACATTTAAATTGTGCCCACCACCATTTACACAAGCATACACTATCCATGGGCAATACCATAACAAAAAGGTCCTTTTAACATATGCACCACTGCCAAACAGGCAAAATGCAACCTGTAACTCAACAGTAATCAAACAAAAACAAGTAATTATAATCACCCAAAAACTTTATCAATTTTGAACAAGCTATCATTTCTACTACCCTGAACGTTTACCCAAGCACTACAACATAGGAGTGCTACTATCACTATAACCAAAGTATATCAAAACACCCAATAAATTCTACACTTAGGGGCCAATTACGATGTCATTCGGAAAGGCATCCTAGAGCCTTTTGAATTCGGACCTTTCGACCAACTCGTACTCGGAATCGGTTTTCACGACCAACGCATATGATGCCCAAAACCCATTGCTTACCGACCGACTCGGTTACTCCAAATCCGATTGGAAATTCCAAACGAGAAGCCTCTGGAAATGCATAATGAAGCTGTTTGGAGCCACTTCCGAGTCCGAATCCGAATACCCAATTATGATGCGTACTTCCGACGAGCCGAATCGGTCAGACCAACCAACGCGTCAGGGCAGTCCGAAAGGGAGTATTTCAACTCTGAGTCTCCTCACAACACGATTCCTGCGGCCGAGACTGTGCAGCTATGCATCCCATCGCACATGTGATCCCTCTATTGTACATCTACGATGAATACTTCAACCCCAATCGACGTGTTCATCGCAGACGGTAAGTTAGACACCTACCCGTACATTATAATGTAACTACACCGCGAATGACAAGACAAGAGAAAGCAGGGGTGCAACTAGAGCCAAATTTGGGGGGGAGAATACTTCCAGCAATGAAGAGCCAAATTGGGGGGTCGGTGGGGCTAATACTTCCAGCAATGTAGAGCCTATTTGGGGGTTGGGGGCAAATTCTTCCAGCAATGTAGAGACGATTTGAGAAGGTGGGGGGCTAATACTCCCAGAAATGTAGAGCCTATTTGGGGGTTGGGGGACAAATACTCCCAGCAATGTAGAGCCTATTTTGGGGTTGGCGGGCAAATACTCCCAGCAATGTAGAGACAATTGGGGGGTGGGGGCAAATACTCCCAGCAATGTAGAGCCTATTTGGGGGTTGGGGGCTAATACTCCCAGCAATGTAGAGCCTATTTGGGGATTGGGAGGCAAATACTCCCAGCAATGTAGAGACTATTGGGGGAGGGGGTAATACTCCCAGCAATGTAGACCCTATTTTAGGGGTGGGGGTCAAATACTCCCAGCAATGTAGAGCCTATTTGGGGGTTGGGGGGCTAATACTCCCAGCAATGTAGAGCCAATTTTGGGGTTAGGGGGCTATTACTCCCAGCAATGTAGAGCCTACTTGGGGGGTGCAGGGCTAATTCACCCAGCAATGTAGAGACAATTGGGGGAGTGGGGGGCTAATACTACCAACAATGTGTCCTTGAATAATGTAACTGGTTCTCATGCTAATGGCCTAAATACCTCCGGGGGGAGAACAAGCTGCAGAAAACTGCCCAAAAACAAAGCCTAAGGTTACTTGGTAGGAAATGCATTCTCACACTGTGGCAGCAAAAGTAATTGCCAACTTTAAGGAATGGACAGAGTGGAAATGTTGGTGCTCTGGGGACTGTTAAAAAACCAACAAAGCCTCATCATCTAGTAAATGGTCCATTAAAAACCTGTGAAATACTCGGGTGCTGCTGCGCAAAGACGACAGGCCAGCCACCCACAGCAGCCCAAGAACTGTCTGTGTGTTTGTGGGGAAACTGTCTCAGCCTGGGCTGACATACACGAGGGGGAGGCCTGAAGCCCATAGAGCCCTATGGGCATTGAGTTCTATCAGAAAGTGTTCTGTATAGGCTTGGATTGGGAATGCGGGCCATTGGGCATTGGTCGATTGGCAAGTGCACCAGGGTCACCTGTGTGCCACGTTTTTGGGGCCTCTGTAAACTACCCCAAGAGACTGACTTACTTCCCCAGTCCCCACCAGGCCACTGCAATGTGGTGCTAGAATGTTGTCCGCTACCCAGCTGTGCTGTAAATTTAGGCTGGAGGCCAGCCTTTGGGGCACACTCACCTTGGCGCCCTGCCTTCCGTGACTTGCCAGAAGCATTGTTATCTCCCCACCTGCCCAGTACTTTCAGGCCATGGCAGGTGCAGAGAGTTTGCGTTGTATGTAGGGGCCTCGCAGGGAGGCAAGTTTCATTTGGCCATTCTAACCTATCCCCCACACCCTTGATCAGTAGCAGTGTGCTTTTTGAAACTTCCCTTGCCAGGTAAATGCACAGAGGCTTCAATGAAAGGGATGATCACGGAATGTGGGACAATTACTTTTAGAGTGCCCGCGCAGCATTGTGATCCCAATCCGACCACGGTTCCATAGCATGTTGTGCCTGCAAAATGAGGGAATGTCATCGTCAGGTAGGTACAGGCAGACCACTAAATACTAGGAGAAACACACATTTGATGTTGGAACAGGAATGCCCATAGCCACATATATCTATGTATCACAATGTGAATGCATGAGTCCACCACAACACACAATGAAACATCACAGGTTAACAGAACTCCAATGTACTCAAAAAAGTATGTCCACAGAGACATATTCACTGGCACCATGCCCGCACCTACATGCATCTGTTACAAAGGATAAATCCTAATATCTGAAACGAATACAAAGACCACTACATCTCAAGTCATAGGAAGTCACATTGCAGGAAGTGACATCATTTATCCATATTACCTTGCCATTTCACAAACACCCTAGAAGAAGTACATGGTTTATTCTGGATAGCTGCCAAAGAAAATACAACATGTATAAATCACACAGGAAAGTGAAGTCAAAATCAATAGCTGATCTACCAAGTAGCAAGACAATACATCCACCCAATAAGATGGATAACCTAGGTCTAGCTTATTTACTATCTCACAGCTGACTTTACTGGATGCACAGATTGTTGACAGGTCAATACATGTCTGCAAACATCAAATTGACTACTACAGTCAAACCTGGACATCCACTCCCCCATCAGACCAATCACACAGTCCTGTGTCATGATGAGTATATCAGTGTCAGAACAGATCATCATAGGGAGACACAACCAGAATTGGATGTTGTATGTGTCAGGAATAAAAACATGGGAAGGACGCAGGACATATCCAGAGCATGACTCAGACAGATGAATCCTTTACATACACTCACTACCATGCACACAGGTCAGATAGCACGCACACAGCACTCAAATACATAGGGACACAATTATCTTGGGACACACTATGCTCTGCCAGGCCAGGTTGACATTCCCCTGGTTGACCCATGCCATTCACCCACCACTGTTCGCTCAGGACAGCCAGCAGGGTATGGGATAGGATACCTACCTGTACAGTCAGGACTGGGAAGCAACCTGTCCCACTTTGAGTCACAACACTTAAAAAATAGATAAAGTGATAACAGTCCACATGGAGCAGTCCTCAAATCTGCAGGTACACAAAGGATGGTTCATCATCCAAAACTTTGGATGAAGGAAGACACACATCTCCAAACTAAGACAAATTATCACACACAAAAGACAGACACAGGGAAGTGCGTTTGCTGGCTTATGGTACAATGAATGTCCCTGCACACAAGTCACAAGACATCTCCACATCAAAACGAAAACCTCACTATCAGCTCATTATCATGTCCTCAACACATTTTAGGATAGATAGTAAATCATCTTTATTAATCGGGAAATGCAGATCTGGTCAGAGTGGCGGAACAAACATTCAGCAAGGAATCAAGCATACCACAACAGGAACATATGGAAATAAATCAAACAATAAGATAATCTTAACAAGATATAACAGCACAGAAGGATCATGTGCACTTAGAAGGTCAGCAACACACCTACCTCACAGGCCACACATGGGGGGTGAGACAGGGGCCTCTAAGACAATAGCAATTGACAACAGTTGACATTGTAGCAAAGGTGAACTCCAAAAGACACCCCTACATGTGAACAAAGGAGGAAACGTCATGCAAACAGTCTGCCTCACATGACAGAGCAGCTGCCTCATCAAGCCATATCTGGAACACCTCTCATAGGGCCATTGACATGTGGCAATGACCCTCACCCTACAAACTTCTACACCCATCCAGTAGCTCTTCATGTAGCACATTGGCCCACATCTTAGCTAATGCAATCCTCTGTGGGCACACAACTCACTCCCTGCTCTGCGCAGTAGCCTCAGACCTACAGCATTAGCAAGTCGCTGTGCACAAGTGTTGCTGTCTTGGGACTGCAGTGTCCTAACAATACATGAAAATGGCCTGGCATCTGATTAGCATTTAAAATCCATCCATTATTTGATAATGTATAAAACATAATTACCAGGAATATCCCTCTCTCCATCCACTCCAATGCAAGGAGGTTGAACAAAAGCCTCACTGGTCCAAATACATCTGTAACCAAGCAACACAGGTTTGCAGCATGCAGCCATGTCCCAAAAATATGTATCAATTACAAAATTGGTGCATTACGTTGTGTGCACAGATGGCAGGACACAAACACACCTGGTTGGACAGCTGAGGTGAGACATGCCCTGTGTCACATGTCAAATTTAATGGAATGGAGTTTGGCATCATGACATAATGTACATCCGTAGTGCCTAGTCTATTCGCACTCCTTATATGTGGACTACTCATAATATATCTGTGTTCAAAAGCTAGCAAGCAGGTGATAGTGGGTCATTCTTTATGTGTTCAAACACATCAATAAATACGATCACCAGTCTCCAAACTCCACCCATGACATGCAGGCCGTGGGTTACGGGCCGATGTGCTGATTCAGTGTCTGTCACTCTCCTCATGTGTCCCATCTCAGCAATTAGTGTGCATGTGCCAAGAAAGGGACCCCTGTAATGTCAGGATCTTTCTGCAAATGGACAAAGGTAATGTGCTACCGGACTCTGATTAGGTCCCACACTGAGCCCAATCCTGTGTCTCTCCATGCGGTCATTTCTTCCCAACAATTCTTCTATGGACATGAGCCAAGACGTGTAGAATAAGAGACGGGGAGTACAGGATTATGTCCCTCAGTAGCCACAGGCCCAATACCCCAAATACACACTTTCACCAGGCTGTCAGCTCCACAGGGGAGTTGTGCTTCAGGGAGCAACATTGATTCCGCAATATCAGGTGGACTGCATTTTGAGAACATGCTCACTTTGTACAACTGCCTATCAAACAAACTTAACACTGGCCATTGCGGTGGACCTGCCACATAACATTCCTTTCAAAATGCACAGCCTTGACAGCCTTTGCTTTCGCTGATGCAGCCTACACTTAGCCACACTTATCATGACACTATTTAATATCAACACTCGCAGCGTGGTGTAAAACTCCCTGGAGTTGGCACCAGGCACAGCCACTGCTAGGTGATGGCAAAAACACAAGATGCAGGGAAGCATTATCTTCTCAGGAAGTCAAACACAGCTGTGCTCTGTAACAGGAAGATTGATCATAAAAACCATCTGTGGATGTAATGAGAATATGGCCCTGCTAAGATTTACACAGTGAGATACTTTGCATCATCACAGTTACAGATACGTAAGTACCAAAAATATCTAGGTCACGCATCACACTCTGCTCATCCGCCCTCAGCTCTTGTGGCGGATAATCCACACAGAAGTCAAAAACTCAATACTTGGCCCAGTTAACACTTAAACTCATAACACCCTGCAAATCAGATTGTCTCACACAAATACCTGGAATGACGCTGCAGATAGACTGAATATAGAGCAGCATGTCATTTGCATCAATGGATACTACGTGTACATCATCACCCAGTGGAACTCACCATCATGAACACCCCAGAAAAAGTTGCAGTGCTACCAGCTACACTGTCAGGACAAAGAGAAGCAGGGACAGGGGACAGCCCGACAAGTTGCCCTGCATAATCTAAAATTGGGTGACACTTAACTTGGGCAGTTGGCTTGGCATCCAAAACACAAAGGTGTAGTTGCAGCCGCCCTGACATGTCCACGTTTAGCAGAGTGGCAAACAGGTACACACAATCAATGGGATTGTATGTTTTATACCAAATCTAGCACCAAGCAGGCTACGTAGGGACACCTCACATGGACCAGCTACAGCACACTATTTTGCATAAGAATGTTAAGTATCGTGGGTCTATCAGGGATAGAAACCTTTTGGACACCATGCACAAGATGTCGTTGGCGTACCAGCTGGTGATGCGCAACTACTATTCTAAGGATGAACAATTCCTGGCAAGCAGGTTCAAATGAGTGTGTGGCCATAGGCTTAGCTATGTCACTGATGTGTTTCAACAAGCTACACTGTATTAATTGCCACATGGCATGTGGGTGACTTCAATCACTCAAGGGGCCCAAGAGAGATACAGTCACCTGTGTTCGTGTGCAAGTTCATAGGCTTCATTGAGAATGGGAGGGAGACTGTCCAACGCATGAGTGGTCAACATGGCAGTGCGCAGAATCACTCTGAGTATCTGTTGTACCAGCCAACGGGGTGTTGATCACTGCACGTGTGGCCAGATAAAGTTCAGGTAGGTTCAATCCAGTCAGAAATCATGAAACGTCTACCTTGTGTTCAGATTAGGTGAGAATGTATGGGCAACAACAATACACTGTGAAAGAACCATGGATGGTTGCCTTGACTAGTGTGCATCTGGGGCAGGTGATCCACAATCAGCAACATCAGCTGGGTTGTTGTTTAGCAACAGAGGAGGCAGGACAGGAGTTGACTTGACTTATTCCACTCTATGTGCATCTCAGCATGTCATGTTGCTAAGTAAAAGCAACGCAGTTGCTCAATCAGATGGTTGAGGTGTGTTTGAACATCTGTCAGCTTGGCTAACATCATAGCCTGCAACTGAACTGCAGTCAATTGATGATATTGTGATGCCTCTGTGTACAGAAAAGCCCTGTGGATATTGGCCCAGACAACACACAAGCCCAGAGACTGAGCCACTCAGTACTGATTTCAGTGCCTCCCACCCCAAAACACCTACAAGTCGTTGTGTCCCAGTTGTCACTGAAAATTTGGAAACAAAATCCATCAGGAAATAGAAAAAAAGCATGGACCCACAACAGTGTAGGATACAGTCACCATGTGTGGAGTGGGTGCGCTGCACACAACACCCAATCTGTATGTGTATAGGGTAGGGTCATCTTCTGAGAATGTTATTCACAGCAATTCAGCATCTAGCTACTCAGGCTGTAGTATGTGCTTCTAAATAATAGAGTAGTAGGAGTACTCGTGAGTCTCAGGACGTAGGATCCACCAACAGTGTCGGAGGGGCCAGTGCACAGCCCATTGTGAAAGATAAGCTGCCAGCACTGGTAAGTATGCTAGGAGGGCTTAATCTGTGGCTCTCCAACACAATTGACATAGCCATCCTTAAGCCAGGGGATATGGCTACACCTTGGGGGGATGAGGGATATGTGCAGAATGAATTCTGATTTTTCTGCATTTTGCATTGAAACACTGACTGCAAAACTATGAAAACGTCAAGGAGACCTTCTACTAAGACATATCTCCCTCAGGATCTGTGGCAGTGTTTAATGGTTAAAATGGACCCGTATGTACCCACGTAAGGGTTACCCTTGCAAAACCATACTAGAGGTTAAAAGATATTGACAATGCAAACACTTATGGAACTGGGTGTAATGTTCCAGTCTCACATGTGTGTTTTGTAACAGTGCAATGTGTGTTCATCAGCACAACCAGAGATATCACAATGTGTCCATCTCCCTTGGTGTCCCCATACCTCTGACATTCAAAGTCAGAATGCCTTTAGTACACATGTGTGTGTAGTCTACTGGGAAGCGTGGGGATGCGTTTCTGGAGTAGTGTGACCCCAGGTGGCACAACAACACACATCCTTGACTTTTCACTTAGGGGGGCCATAGACCTCTAAGCAATGGACTTCCATTCACTGTTTATGCATCATGACAGTTCAATATAAGCAATCAACACCTCCATTCCAGGGCCGTATCCATGTTGAAGAATGATCAATCAGTAACAACATCTACCTACAAAGGGTAATTTGCCACTGATGCACACACACACCTCGGACAAGGCAAGGCTAGGTGGAGGCAAATTGTCCTGTGAGGACAATAGGTTTTCCATATGCCAGTGTACTTAAAGCGGCCATTTCAACAATCTGTCATGAACATTCAGTGGCAGACAGCAAGCTGCAGCAAACACATACTACATCCTCACATTTCATCTTGCAACTTTTTTGCCTACTTACAGACACATAATCCACACATATGTACATGTCAACATTACCTTTTGGCCTGCATGATCTCTATTTGTGTAGGTATGACCCCTCTCACATCCACCACAAAGTACATGCTTATCTCTCAGAACAATCACACATACACAAGCACGTAATAATCCCCTCTGGTGCAGCAATCCAGAAAAGTATGTCTGCCCCACAAGCTCCAGCATTGACCCAGAATTCTTCCAATCAGAATCTCACAATCTCATACTGGTGTTGCCCTTCTGACATCCACACCTACATTCACAGCACCACTGTTCATCACTATGTACAAAACACCACTCACATACCTGACATGTACACAATGTACTGTACTCATCACCTCCTCAGCAGAAGTTAAATGTAACATGTCAAATGGACAACTCTCATTACCAGTTTCAACCTCAGTAATGTCTAGGACTGCACCTATATCACAGTGTGCAGCATCACAGCCAACGTTGACATGCACACTTAACACATCACCACATCTCTCAACAAGACACTTACATTGCTCAGTGAATATGTCCTCAGTCATTCACATCTCACCATTCACCAACCCTATTCTGCTTAAGTTCTACAGATAGTCATTTCAAAAACAAATACATCCAGAAATTCAAACACAACATACATCTACTGGACAACACCTCACATTTCACCATATAGCACACTAGATTACACAACTGATGTATACCCTTGACATACACTTATCCACTTTGTTACAAAAGACAAGTTTAAGCTTGTCTCACCCTGGCCCTGTCACATCCACATTTCAGTTCCATGCTCCATACCTCCATTGACTTCATCATATTAACAGCTATCCTTACTCAATGGCACTGCCCTGTCCCAGTCATCTCCCACCGTAGTGCCACAGACTACTTCTCTCATCTCCTGCCAGACTCCAACCTTGACAACCTGGTTCTACCTCTATCACATCTACCTATTCCTAGCATACCTTGCACAGGATTTAACCAGTCTTACAAGGTTGCACACTTTGATTCACACTCCCGCATTTCTAAACACTAGCTTTGGAACAATGAGGACACTTCACATCTCCTACACATGAACTGACTCTGAACTTAACTCCTACCTTACACTCTCTGAAAAACTCTAATTTTGTCCGGCCCCCATTACGTATGACTCTCCACTCCATTACCTAAATGTAAACACAAGTCTCTCTTACCCCTACCTTTGATTAAGCTAGCTTACCCCATGCAACATTAACCTTGCAAGGCACATATGCAGCTAGGACTCACATTCCAAAATCCACCTCCTCCCCTGTGTGGCAACTAAGAGAATGGTTGTGATAGTGGCTCCTGTAGCATCTGCACAGAAGACGGACCCACAACACTTCTGTGCAATCACAGTCCACTCAGCTTCCTACATGTAGCACAGGGCAACACAATAGACATACCAGCACTACCAGTTCAACTTTGTGTGATCTGGATGTTTTTACCATTACTTGGTGTACATTGCTGTGTCCAAAGTCACTACCATGTAGTCAAACTCCATATCTATCCGGGTATATTGATGAGACAGTGGTCTTCCTGCACATTACAAACATATGCCGCATGTCTCTCCTAAACTGTTGCACTTTGAGACATTTGCACTATGTTGACATCAGAAAGCGTGATCTATGTGCAATTGTGATTTAAAAAATTAAAGGTTTGTGACTTCATGTCACACACATAGACAAAACCAATGTTAACATTGACATCTAGCCAAAGTTGGCACAAAAATCTAGGATACATACTAACCAAGTGCTTGTACTCAATGGACCATATGCAATCCACGCAATACTAATATGATTGTATACTTACATCACAAATTACACAGGAATGACAGTTAACCAGAAATTCATTTTGAGGACACAGAAATATGGAAAAATAAATAGAGAATACTTTTTTCAGCAAAATACTTTGACTGTGATGAGAAAAAGGCCAATGACCAGTCCAAATTTGTACATGGCTATGAGTGCCACAGATATTCTGGCCTGTATTGCTTGCCTGCACATCTCATGCAAAGGGACATCTCCCATGAGAGGGGCATCTAGGGGGCATGCCAGGCACCAAAGGGACAAAACCTAGGGAGGACTGGGTTGGGTTTTGGGAGGGATGGGATCAGGGGGGTCCACTGCAGTGGTTGTGTCAGATTGAGGAGGCGGTGGGTCCACTGCAGTGGTAGGCTCAGGTTGAGGGGGGGCAGCTGTAGTGGGAGGGGTAGATGGAGGGAAAGATGGTCTGTGCTTAACTATTTTTGGAATTTTGTATTCTTTGATTTTGGGAACAGGAATAGGGAGTTCTTCAGAGTCTGTTGGAAGGGTTGTTTTGGGTCCAGAGATACTGGGATGGGCTGGGGAAGTATGGGTACCTGGAGGTGTTTTTGATTTCTGAGACCAGGGGGATTTTCGGGTGGGGTTGATTTGGTGGGTTTTTTTTCTCAAGGGGGGCAGATGTAGATGGCAGGTCCGGGGTGGTGGGTTTCCTATTCTTGGGAGGGACTTGAAAGGCTTTGGGAGGGAAGATGTTTACGGGAGTGTGCTTAAGTCCCGGGGCTAAGGGGGGAACAGGAGAGGCAAGGGTAGGGGTTGTGGAGGCAGAGGGTTCTGAGATCTGCAGAGTGCCTGTGGATGCATGTGTGTTTTGTCTGTGGGGGTGGGGGTACTGTCTGTCTTCTGAGTGTACGTGCGTGTGGGTTTGTCCTTGTGTATGTGTGTTTGTGTGCTGCGCGTGGCTGTTGAGGTAGATCCATGGGTAAGTTTGCGTGTGCTTGGGTCAGGGAGGGTAGTTGGGACTGTGGATGTGGAAGAGGTAGGAGGGGGGAGGGACAGCTGGAGTTGGGGCACTGCTGCCATCAGTGTCGAGGCCAGAGCATGATCTCTGTTGGGCAGACATGTCAGAGTGAATGCCCTTCAGTAATGATACCAATTGTGTAAAATAATTGGTATGAACATGGAGAACATTCAGCACTGCTGTCTGCCCCACATAGATCTACCTCAGGATGTTGATGGCCTCCACACTGAGGGCAGCAGGGGAGACAGGGGCAGGGGGATAGGTGCCTGGCGCAAAGGAGATGGGTCCCCTTCTATGGGGGCAGCAACGGATGCTGGTCCTGGGAGCAGCTGGGAGGGTGGAGATGTTAGGGGTGGTGGTGGACTCAGATGTAGAGGAGTCAGTCCCTGAGTCATTCACCACCACAAGGGAGTCATCATTGGAGCTTAACTTGTCTGGAGATCCAACAGATGTTGCGTCAGACGTGCCCTCAGTGAGGCTCACATCACCCTCCGTGCCACTGGGTCCCTCCTCCTCAGACTCAGTGCTGGAACCAGTCTGGTGAGCTGCTTCAAACTCAATCTGTGGCACTGACTCCTCTACTGGCCGGTGTTGATGCTGTGAACAAGAAGGAAAAAGAATCACATGAGTCATTCGTATATACTTCACACATAGGTATCATCACAAATCTTCATCAATCAACCAAATACATTAACTGGACTGGTGCTATTACATCTAAAATGGTTCCATACATGGCACTTGTCAGTAAGCCAGCTAGCCATTGCTCCCTTACACATGATGTGATCTGCAACATTGGGTGTATCAGTACCAAAAAACAACATTCACAATGTCAAGTACCTCACAATGTAGCAGGTGATGTATTGCATTTTGCTCCCGACGGGCTGATGTCATGACATATCTGTCTCATCTAATGCAAGGGAGTTTATACCTCACAATGGAAATAGTATTCACACAATTGATTTGAGACACGCTATCCATTCTGCAAACCGTAGGCATCAATTTGGGACACATTGTCTCTGATGTTACCGATCATGTAACTTTATTGTCATACATCAAGCTGACATAGTCATTGCATGAATCATATCACACATATAACAGTGATTGTGCTCATTTGCCCTGTTACTTAGGTTCTTTCCTGTCAGGTCACACATCTAACTCTTATTGTGGAGACATAAAGGTAGTAGGCATAGCTAGGGTGAGAGGCACGTGGGCCACAGTCATGTGTCAACTATGCACAGGGTTTTGGAGAAGAATCAAAATTGTGCGCTCATTTGAAATAGCTCACAAGTTTCAGATGTGAACAATGCTAAACACACTTCCAAGTCCAATGACTGCATCTTCACATAGCTTCAGGTGTGTCACTATGCCACTGGGCCGTCTGGGTGCATCATCTGTACAGACTATTGTCAATGAACCTCTAGTCAAAACTGTGTACCAATCCTGTCTAGACTGCAGTAGTCCCCATTTGTGGAGCCCAAGTCATAATATACCACACTTCTTTTTGCCATAATGAACACTTTTAACACCTTAAATTGCTCTGGTTGACCATCTCAATTTGTTAACTTACTCAAAAATGATGCACATCTGACATTTTGGGATCTGAAAGTGATGCATCGAAGACATGGTTTTCCAAGCCATCAAGTATGAATAGACAAGAGCGTTTACACACATGCCAAGTGTTGTGAATGTGTATCTGACATCATACCTTACAATTGCAGCCATGTTTCTACCAGTGAGCACCTGTGTTTGCCACTGAATGACATGTGTTGTCACTGTTACAGAGTCAGACACATGGAATCACTATTTGGAATGGAGAGAGTGTAATCTTACACCCAATCATGTGAAAGGCAAGTGTGACAGGTGACCTGAGTTAGCAAACCTGTAATTAGGCCATGGGGATACATGTGAATACACGGAGCACCACGGCTGGGACATAACTTTAGCACACTGATCGAGCCAAACTCACCAAGGCCTCAACATAGACGTCACATGCTGCCGGGATGTATAGCATGGGCTTTTCACACTTGAGTGCTCCAATAACAACATACTTTGCAGAGTTTTTGAGCCCACACTAAAAACAGTTCAGACATTACTCAATGTGCTGATAAATGTTAAGCACTCACATCATTCATGAAGGTTATGTCCATGCACATCTTGTTGTAATTTATTCAGATCACATGAGCATAGCACTACTTTCACTACCCTGAACATCTCTTCCTCACATGCTCCTGATGAAAGGGGCATAACCAGGCATAAAACTATCCTTGTGCATAGGCATCTTTTAACACTGAACAGTGGTTTTAAGTGTTATAAAACCTATAAAATGGCCAGCAGGCTAAGATACTACAACATGCATGGTTAAAAAAGATGTGCGACAAGGCACATACTCACACCCTCTTTGCTGCTGTGTGGCTTTCAACTTCCCATCCAGGTCAGGGAAGACAACTGCTAGGAACCTGAGCATGTGGTGGGTCAGTTTTCAGCGCCCACCCCTCTTGCCTGGAGCTGACAGGCCCAGCTAGACTTATGCAATCTTCTTGCTCCAGCCACGAAGGTCCTGCCAGTGTTTGCAGCAATAATGGACGCGCTGATTTGTGACACCCCCCCACGGAGCGCACCTTCCAGGCGATGGTCCTCCACAGCTCAGCCTTCTGATGGGAGTTGACCTATAAGGATGACATGGTGACAGACCCTTAGTTCACAAGGAACATGTTTCTGAGTCAAAAACTGGTACACATAGGTCATGGTCAGATTGTCAACTATGTCTAAGTGGTAGGCAAGTGGCATTATGTGCAGTTTGCCTGTGTTCAATGATGACTCCATCCCATGAGAACAGTGATAAGATGTTTACCTCAGTACACACACTTCTACAGCAGTGTACTTGCCCAGAACATTTATTTTCACACTTTTAAACTTACAACAACACAGTTTATATGCTTGCCTATGAGATTCCTCATGGTAGTAGTGCATGATAATTGCACATGTCCACTGAAAAAGCAGTGTAATCATAATAATAAATAATAAAATAATAAAATAAAATAATAATAAATAATAATAATAATAATAATAATAAAAATAATGAAATAATAATAAATAAATAATAATAATAATAATAATAAATAAAATAATAAATAAATAATAATAATAATAATAATAAATAATAATAATAAATAAATAAATAAAATAATAATAATACATAATAATAATAATACATAAATAAATAATAATAATAAATAATAAAATAATAATAAATAATAAATAAATAATAATAATAATAATAAAAAATAATAAATAAAAATAATAATAATAATAATCATCACTCACCTGCTCCTCTGGTTTGCCATAGAGCTGGCTGTACAGAGGCAGGAGGGTGTCCAGCAGGACCTGGTTTTCCTCCTGGGTGAAAGCCGGTGCCCTGCCATCTGTACGTGCCATAGGAGCTCCCCGAGGATGTGGACACAGCAGCAGAGAGATGGGGAGGTGCAGGAATAATGCAGGTGGTGCAGGCAAGTGAAGTCTCTAGGAAACAGACGGACTTATATCTGAAAGGCAGAGGCGGTCTTCATTCCATGAGAGCAAAGTGATAGGTTTGAGTCGGTCACATTTTCCGAATCATTCCAATGCATTACATTGCTTGCAGACGACAAGCCTACTGCGCGGTCAGAATAGATATCATCGGACCGCAAGTGACTTTGAAACATTGGCAATGGGAGGTTACAGAGTTGGTTTCCACACGATGTGGATGCAATACAAAACCTGCGTTTGCCACCATAGCAACCAACAGCCAATGGCTGTGTCCAAATTGGTCATGTTGCGCAGAGCGCGTCCTTTCAATAGAAACCCGGGGCTGTCACCATAACAAATGACAGACAATGGATGCGTCCGAATCTGTTATGATGCGGCTACCATGCCTTTTGAATACACACCCGCTTCTGTCACCATAACAAGTTGCAGCCGATGGCTCTGTCTGATTCAGTTAGGATGCAGCTACCGCGTCCTTTGAATAAACACCCGCGTATGTCACCATAACAAGTTGCAGCTTATGGCTCTGTCCGAAATGGTTAGGATGCGGCTACCGCGTCCTTCGAATAAACACCAGTGTCTGTCACCATAACAAGTTGCAGCCTATGGCTCTGTCTGAATCGGTTAGGATGCGGCTACCGCGTCCTTTGAATAAACACCTGCGTCTGTCACCATAACAAGTTGCAGCTTATGGCTCTGTCCGAATTGGTTAGGATGCCGCTACGGCGTCCTTTGAATAAACACCTGTGTCTGTCACCATAACAAATTGCAGCCTATGGCTCAGTCCAAATCTGTTAGGGTGTGGCTACCGCGTCCTTTCAATAATCGGTCGACAGGGCACACACTTCTGTAAATTGATGTATTTTTGCGCATTACATGTTTGGAGGCAGGTTTTTCATGATGAAATGGACCGCAAAATGAATAGCTCACACTCCCATGAGGAGCTAACCTTGAGGGGCATATGACACACTGATTGTGAGGATAATACCAACATGAAACTAAACTACTCCATTTAGCCTCTTAGACTTGGTCACAGTCCCAATGGATTTTGGGGACATACAAGTGCATTCTTTAGATATTCACTGCATTCGGGGACTATGTGACCCAGTGTGAAATCCTTGTGATTTATGAGTGCAAATGTTTTTTTTTAAAGCCATGGATAATGTATTTACCTTGGAATGAGTAGACTGTGACATTAAGCAGCCACATCAGCTTGTGTTTGTTATGAGATTTACTAGTGTATCTTTGTGTCGCAGGCTTAAGTGGATGACGGCAAAATATATGCAACACTTACATAGTCAATTGTTTGTGTATGCGATTGTATGTGTATTGCAGACATGACAACATGGCAGTGTCCACCCTGTGACAGTGGTGTACATAATTTACATTGTGAGACGCTGTGTGTATTTGGGGTCCCACATATCTGGCATTACATGATCGTATTGTGAGTACATTTTAACCATGTCATTGTTCTCACAAACCTATATCTCGGCTTATCAGTTGGTATGTTGTTGAGTATGTAATGCTTGATTAACATGAACATGACAGAAACTAATGAATTTTACACTACGGCACTCTGTTTGCTGTGTCCCCATACCTTGGTAACATATCTGGCAAGGGTCATAATGTTGTGATATGTATTTAAGGTCAACCTTATTCATTGGAATGTGTATTGCCACTGTTATGTAGTTTTAGTTGTGGTCATATTTAATGTTCAGTTTGTCTAAATGCATGTTGCTTTGTACATTGTGAAGTAACACCAACTGTGTTTACACTCTACACATAGGCATCGCAGACGACCTCCAGTGTACACGCTCTTTCCAGACCTACAGACCATGGAAGAACGTGACAGCATACGTAAATACTGTTTCACAAGGGGAATAATTTAAGAGTTGTCTGAGCAGTTGTCACCTCATTTGCAGCCTGGTCGCACGTATCCAACTGCACTGACCCCCAAGGTGAAGGTGATGGCAGCATTACATTTCTTTGCCACCGGTTCCTTCAAGTATACAGTGGCAACATCTGGTGGAATGTCCCAAGCAATGTTCAGCCATGTCCTTCGGGATGTGTTGGCGGCATTGCTCTGTTACCTGGACCATTACATAAAGTTTCCGAAACATGGAGAGTTGTCTGACATCAAGGGTGACTTCTATGCCTTAGGACAGATACCTCATGTCATTGGAGCAATTGATGGCACCCATGTTGCTTTGGTACCACCACAGGCCAATGAACAGGTCTATCGCAACAGGAAGCACTTCCACTCAATCAATGTCCATGTGGTGTGTTTGACTGACATGTGCATCTCACATGTCTGCGCACGTTTCCCTAGCTCGGTGCATGAGGCATACATCCTGAGAAACAGTGCATCCCCCATTTGATGTCTCAGCTGCAACATGACCAGGCCTGGCTTGTTGGTAGGTGATGTTTTATGTGTATGTTGTGGTGTGTGTTGATTGTAGGTCAGATAGTGCTCTGTTGTCAGACAACTGAAGTATTTTCTTTGTTCAATGTAGGAGACTTTGGATACCCCAACCAGCCCTGGTTGCTGACACCACTGCGCAACCCTGTCACCCCTGCGGAAGTGCGGTTTAATGAGGTCCATGGTAGGACCAGGTGAGTCATGGATGCGGACTTTTGGGCTACTGAAAAACAGATGCCGCTGTCTGGATCGCACAGGATGAGCCCTCCAATATGCCCCATTGAAGGTGTGCAAGATCATCACAGTTTCCTGCATGCTCCACAACCTCACAATACAGAAGGCAATACCATTGATACTGGACAACGGAGGCCAGCAGCCGCCAGCCAGGGAGGATCCAGGACTGGGACATGATGCCAGTGGTGATGAGGATGATGGCGGGGATTTGAGACAACAGCTTATCCACACCTTTTTCACATGAGTGTAAGTATGCAATGAGAGCAGGTGACAAACCCAAATTGTTTGTTTGTGTGTTGCTGGTGTACAATATGCCTGTCAGTGTATGATAATTGTACTGAGCTTTTTACTGAGATGGTCAATTAAATTTGCAGGTTAACATGTAAAGTGCTTTCCTGAATCCTAGCTAGGGTTCACACTGACATTTTTGCGCTTTAGCTGATATTGTTAGCAAAATTGAGCTACCTTATTTCTGAGTTCCTGACTCTGTTCTATGATTTCTCCTTACCAGGGTACTTTGCCATGTCATCTGCAGAGTTGTGACCTCACCAGACCCATGATGCTGTGACATACTCCAACATTGAACTGTTGCGGAAATCCCTGGCACACACTTCCTACAGTCCTGTTTGTCATTTGATTTTGTTTTTAGATCCTTTCAGTACTGTGTGATGTGATCTGACTTTGTGTTAAGGCGCCAGGTTGTATCTGGACAGTAAACCTGTGTTCCGAATTGAGGTGTGCCTTGTCTGTTATCACACACCCAAAGATTTTTAGAAACAAAAATAGACCATGATGAGCTGGTTTGCTAACAATGAGTGTTGATTGTGCTGGCAAATGGTGATAGTTTTGTACACAATAGACTTCCATTGAATATGTACCATGTACTATGGGTTGTGTGATAACCTGGTTGCGTCTGTCTAGAATGCTGTGCCAAGGTACATTTACACATAAGCCCTTAGTTTACTTTTTGGAAGTGATTTTTTTACCAATGTTGTTGACACTTTCTTCTTTGTGATTTTGCGGGTCATTACAATCTGTTTATTTTGAATTCAAATTCACGACATGAGCAAGGACTTTGGTGAAAAGTGATTTATTTTTGGTCATAAAGTGATCAGATGAAACCACACAAGGATGATTTGCTCAGAAAGCATGACAACAGAACGTGCAGATAGGAGTTGATAGTGGTTGTAGATGATATTCCACAAGGAAAAGCCACAGTTATTTGACTCCAAAGTCCAACTTTGACCCTCCATCCAATGTGGGACAGCTTGATGACAGTCAACAAAGTGAACGCTTGGCACACAATGGAGGATATCAGGGGCACATTGTCACTTCCTGGGGTGATGCATTGCCATCTGTCTCTCAGGGATTTTTCTTCGGACTACCCTTCCCACATTTTGGTGGGAGACCCTCAGCTGCAGACTCCTGGGGTGCTGTGGACTCTCCGCCAGATTTCACGTCCCTCACTGTGGCTTGCGCAGATGTAGACGCACCAGATGTTTTGGCCAGCCTTTGCGGCATCCCACCCCACAACACCTACAAGTGGTTGTGTCCCAGTTGTCACTGAAAATTTGGAGACGAAATCCATCAGGAAATAGAAAAAAAGCATGGGCCAACAACAGTGTAGGATACAGTCACCATGAGTGGACTGGGTGCGCTGCACACAACACCCAATTTGTATGTGCATAGGGTAGGGTCATCTTCTGAGAATGTTATTCACAGCAATTCAGCATCCAGCTCCTCAGGCTGTAGTATGTGATTCTAAATAATAGAGTAGTAGGAGTACTCGTGAGTCTCAGGACGTATGATCCACCAACAGTGTTGGAGGGACCAGTGCACAGCCCATTGTGTAAGATAAGCTGCCAGCATGAGTGAATATGCCAGGGGGGCTTAATATGTGGTTCTCCAACACAATTGACATAGCCATCCTTAAGCCAGGGGATATGGCTACACCTTGCGAAGATGCGGGATATGTGCAGAATGAATTTTGCTTTGTCTGCATTTTGCGTTGAAAAACTGACTTCAAATCTATGAAAACGTCAAGGAGACCTTCTACTAAGACATATCGCCCTCAGGATCAGGGGCAGTGTTTAATGGGTAAAATGGGACCCCGTATGGACCCACATAAGGGCTACCCTTGCAAAACCATATTAGAGGTTAAAAGATATTGACAATGCATACACTTATGGAACTGGGTGTAATGTTCCAGTGTCACATGTGTGTTTTGTTACAGTGCAATGTGTGTTCATCAGCATAACCAGAGATATCACAATGTGTCCATCTCCCTTGGTGTCCCCATACCTCTGACATTCAAAGTCAGAATGCCATTAGTACACATGTGTGTGTAGTCTACTGGGAAGCGTGGGGATGCGTTTCTGGAGTAGTGTGACCCTAGGTGGCACAACAACACACATCCTTGACTTTTCACTTAGGGGGGCCATAGACCTCTAAGCAATGGACTGCCATTCACTGTTTATGCATCATGACAGTTCAATATAAGCAATCAACAGCTCCATCCCAGGGCAGTATCCACGATGAAGAATGATCAATCAGTAACAACATCTACCTACAAAGGGTAATTTGCCACTGATGCACACACACACCTCAGACAAGGCAAGGTTAGGTGGAGGCAAATTGTCCTGTGAGGACAATAGGTTTTCCATATGCCAGTGTACTTAAAGCGGCCATTTCAACAATCTGTCATGAACATTCAGTGGCAGACAGCAAGCTGCAGTAAACACATACTACATCCTCATATTTCATCTTGCAACTTTTTCTGCCTACTTACAGACACATAATCCACACATATGTACATGTCAACATTACCTTTTGGCCTGCATGATCTCTATTTGTGTAGGTATGACCCCTCTCACATCCACCTCAAAGTACATGCTTATCTCTCAGAACTTTCACACATACACAAGCACGTCATAATCCCCCTCTGGTGCAGCAATCCAGAAAAACATGTGTTCCCCACAAGCTCCAGCATTGTCCCAGAATTCTTCCAAGCAGAATCTCACAATCTTATACTGGTGTTGCCCTTCTGACATCCACACCTACATTCACAGCACCACTGTTCATCACTATGTACACAACACCACTCACATACCTGACACTACGTTGTACGTCTGACGTGCGTGCGCACATGCATCAGACGTACAACATAGTGTTTGTTTAATTACAGAAGGACGCGAGGGGCAGGACGGAGATCAGCAAGGCAGGGGTGGCGGCAGACAACATGTAAGAGGCTTCTTTTACATTTTTAAAGACTTTGGGAGGAGGGAGGGAGTGGGGAGGGAGCGTACTGTATTTCCAGTGAGTTTTTTTAAAACTCCGTGGAAATACACATAGAGGCACTACGCCTGCTACGTCCAGGGTTACTCTCAACAAGACACTTACATTGCTCAGTGAATATGTCCTTAGTCATTCACATCTCACCATTCACCAACCCTATTCTGCTTAAGTTCTACAGATAGTCATTTAAAAAACAAATGCATCCAGAAATTCAAACACAACATACATCTACTGGACAACACCTCATATTTCACCATATAGCACACTAGATTACACAACTGGTGTATACCCTTGACATACACTTATCCACTTTGTTACAAAAGACAAGTTTAAGCTTGTCTCACCCTGGCCCTGTCAAATCCACATTTCAGTTCCATGCTCCACACCTCCATTGACTTTGGCATATTAACAGCTATCCTTACTCAAAGGCACTGCCCTGTCCCAGTCATCTCCCACCGTAGTGCCACAGACTACTTCTCTCAGCACCTGCCAGACTCCAACCTTGACAACCTGGTTCTACCTCTATCACATCTACCTATTCCTAGCATACCTTGTACAGGATTTAACCAGTCTTACAAGGTCGCACACTTTGATTCACAGTCCCGCATTTCTAAACACTAGCTTTGGAACAATGAGGATACTTCACAACTCCTACACATGAACTGCCTCTGAACTTAACTTCCACCTTACACTCTCTGAAAAACTCTAATTTTGTCTGGCCCTCATTACGTATGACTCTCCACTCCATTACCTAAATGGAAACACAAGTCTCTCTCACCCCTACCCTTGTTTAAGATAGCTTACCCCATGCAACATTAACCTTGCAAAGCACATCTGTAGCTAGGCCTCACATTCCAAAATCCACCTCCTCCCCTGTGTGGCAACTAAGAGAATGGTTGTGATAGTGGCTCCTGTAACATCCGCACAGAAGACGGACCCACAACACTTCTGTGCACTCACAGTCCACTCGGCTTCCTACATGTAGCACAGGGCAACACAATAGACATACCAGCACTACCAGTTCAGCTTTGTGTGATCTGGATGTTTTTACCATTACTTGGTGTACATGGATGTGTCCAAAGTCACTACCATGTAGTCAAACTCCATATCTATCTGGGTATATTGATGAGACAGTTGTCTTCCTGCACATTACAAACATATGCAGCATGCCTCTCCTAAACTGGTGCACTTTGAGACACTTGCACTATGTTGACATTAGAAAGTGTGACCTATGTGCAATTGTGATTAAAAGATTAAAGGTTTGTGACTTCATGTCACACTCATAGACAAAACCAATGTTAACATTGACATCTAGCCAAAGTTGGCACAAAAATCTAGGATACATACTAACCAAGTGCTTGTACTCAATGGACCATATGCAATCCACGCAATACCAACATGATTGTATACTTACATCACAAATAACACAGGAATGACAGTTAACCAGAAATTCATTTTGAGGACACAGAAATATGAAAAAATAAATAGAGAATACTTTATTCAGCAAAATACTTTGACTGTGATGAGAAAAAGGCCAATGACCAGTCCTATTTTGTACATGGCTTTGAGTGCCACAAATATTCTGGCCTGCATTGCTTGCCTGCACATCTCATGCAAAGGGACAGCTCCCATGAGAGGGGCATCTAGGGGGCATGCCAGGAACCAAAGGGACAATATCTAGGGAGGACTGGGTTGGGTTTTGGGAGGGATGGGATCAGGGGGGTTCACTTCAGTGGTTGTGTCAGATTGAGGGGGCAGTGGGTCCATTGCAGTGGCAGGCTCAGATTGAGGGGGGGCAGCTGTAGTGGGAGGGGTAGATGGAGGGAAGGATGTTCTGTGCTTAAATATTTTTGGAATTTTGTAATCTTTGATTTTGGGACCAGAAATAGGGAGTTCTTCAGAGTCTGTTGGAAGTGTTCTTTTGGTTCCAGAGGTACTGGGATGGGCTGGGGAAGTATGGGTACCTGGAGGTGTTTTTGATTTCTGAGACCAGGGGGATTTTCGGGTGGGGGTTGATTTGGTGGGTTTTTATTCTCAAGGGGGGCAGATGTAGATGGCAGGTCCAGGGTGGTGGGTTTCCTCTTCTTGGGATGGACTTGAAAAGTTTGGGGAGGGAAGACGTTTACAGGAGTGTGCTTTCGTCCCGGGGCTAAGGGGGGAATAGGAGAGGCAAGGGTAGGGGTTGTGGAGGCAGAGGGTTCTGAAATCTGCGGAGTGCCTGTGGATGCATGTGTGTTGTCTGGTGGTGTGTCTGTGGGGGTGGGGGTGCTGTCTCTCTTCTGAGTGTACATGCGTGTGGGTTTGTGCTTGTGTATTTGTGTTTGTGTGCTGCGCGTGGCTGTTGAGGTAGATCCATGGGTAAGTTTGCGTGTGCTTGGGTCAGGGAGGGTAGTTGGGATGGTGGATGTGGAAGAGGCAGGAGGGGGGAGGGACAGCTGGAGCTGGGACACTGCTGCCGTCAGTGTGGAGTCCAGCGCCTGATCTCTGTTGGGCAGACATTTCAGAGTGAATGCCCTTCAGTAATGATACCAATTGTGCAAAATGATTGGTATGAACCTGGAGGACATTCAGTACTGCTGTCTGCCCCACATAGATCTACCTCAGGATGTTGATGGCTTCCACACTGAGGGCAGCAAGGGAGACAGGGGCAGGGGGATAGGTGCCTGGCGCAAAGGAGATGGATCCCCTTCTATGGGGGCAGCCACGGATGCTGGTCCTGGGAGCAGCTGGGAGGGTAGAGATGTTAGGGGTGGTGGTGGACTCAGATGTAGAGGAGTCAGTCCCTGAGTCATCCACCACCACAAGGGAGTCATCATTGGAGCTTAACTTGTCTGGAGATCCTACAGATGTTGCGTCAGATGTGCCCTCAGTGAGGCTCCCCTCACCCTCCGTGCCACTGGGTCCCTCCTCCTCAGACTCAGTGCTGGAACCAGTCTGGTGAGCTGCTTCAACCTTGTTCTGTGGCACTGACTCCTCCACTGGCCAGTGTTGATGCTGTGAACAAGAAGGAAAAAGAATCACATGAGTCATTCGTATATACTTCACACATAGGTATCATCACAAATCTTCACCAATCAACCAAATACATCAACCGGACTGGTGCTATTACATCTAAAATGGTTCCATACATGGCACTTGTCAGTAAGCCAGCTAGCCATTGCTCCCTCACACATAATGTAATCTGCAACATTGGGTGTATCAGTACCAAAAACAACATTCACAATGTCAAGTACTTCACTATGTAGCAGGTGATGTATTGTATTTTGCTCCTGACGGGCTGATGTCATGACATAGCTGTCTCAACTAATGCAAGGGAGTTTAGACCTCACAATGGAAATAGTATTCACACAATTGATTTGAGACATGGTATCCATTCTGCAACCGTAGGCATCAATTTTGGAAACATTGGCTCTGATGTTACCGATCATGTAACTTTAATGTCATACATCAAGCTGGCATAGTCATTGCATGAGTCATATCACACATATAACAGTTATTGTGCTCATTTGTCCTCTAACTTAGGTTCTTTCCGGTCAGTTCACACATCTAACTCTTATTGTGGAGACACAAAGGTAGTAGGCATAACTAGGGTGAGAGGCACGTGGGCCACAGTCATGTGTCAACTATGCAGAGTGTTTTGAAGAAGAATCAAAATCTTGTGCACATTTGAAACAGCTCACAAGTTTCAGATGTGAACAATGCTCAGCACACTTCCAAGTCCAATGACTGCATCTTCACATAGCTTCAGGTGGGACACTATGCCACTGGGCCGATTGGGTGCATTGTCTGTACAGACTATTATCAATGAACCCCTAGTCAAAACTGTGTACTAATCCTGTCTAGACTGCAGTAGTCCCCATTTGTGGAGCCCAAGTCAGAATGTACTGCACTTCTTTTTGCCATAGTGAACACTTTTAACACCTTAAATTGCTCTGGTTGACCATCTCAATTTGTTAACTTACTCAAAAATGATGCACATCTGACATTTCGGGATCTGACAGTGATGCATCGAAGATATGGTTTTCCAAGCCATCAAGTATGAATAGACAAGAGCGTTTACACACATGCCAAGTGTTGTGAATGTGTATCTGACATCATACCTTACAATTGCAGTCATGTTTCTACCAATGAGCACCTGTGTTTGCCACTGAATGACATGTGTTGTCACTGTTACAGAGTCAGACACATGGAATCACTATTTGGAATGGAGAGAGTGTAATCTTACACCCAATCATGTGAATGGCCAGTGTGACAGGTGACCTGAGTTAGCAAACCTGTAATTAGCACATGGGTTTACATGTGAATACACGGAGCACCACGGCTGGGACATAACTTTAGCACACTGATCAAGCAAAACTCACCAAGGCCTCAACATAGACGTCACATGCTGCCGGCATGTATAGCATGGGCTTTTCACACTTCAATGCTCCAATAACAACATACTTTGCAGAGTTTTTGAGCCCACACTGAAAACAGTTCAGACATTACTCAACGATCACATGAGCATAGCACTACTGTCACTACCCTGAACATCTCTTCCTCACATGCTCCTGATGAAAGAGGCAAAACCAGGCATCTAATTATCCTTGTGCATAGGCATCTTTTAACACTGAACAGTGGTTTTAGGTGTTATAAAACCTATAAAAGGGCCAGCAGGCTACGATACTACAACATGCATGGTTAAAAAATATGTGCGACAAGGCACATACTCACACCCTCCTTGCTGCTGTGTGGCTTTCAACTTCCCATCCAGGTCAGGGAAGACAACCGCTAGGATCCTGAGCATGTGGGTGGTCAGAGTTCAGCGCCCACCCCTTTTGCCTGGAGCTGACAGGCCCAGCTAGACTTCTGCAATCTTCTTGCTCCAGCCACAAAGGTCCTGCCAGCGTTTGCGGCAATAATGGATGAGCCAATTTGTGATCCCCCCCCCACGGAGCGCAGCTTCCAGGCGATGGTCCTCCACAGCTCAGCCTTCTGATGGGAGTTGACCTGTAAGAATGACACAGTGACAGACCCTTAGTTCACAAGCAACATGTTTCTGAGTCACAAACTGGTACACATAGGTCATGGTCAGATTGTCAACTGTGTCTAAATGGTAGTCATTTGGCATTATATACAGTCTGCCTGTGTTCAATGATGACTCCATCCCATGACAACAGTGATACGATGTTTACCTCACTACACACAGTTCTACAGCAGTATACTTGCCCAGAACATTTATCTTCACACTTTTAAACTTACAAAAACACAGTTTACATGCTTGCCTATGAGATTCCTAATGCTAGTAGTACATGGTAATTGCACATGTCCACTGACAAAGCAGTGTAATCATCACTCACCTGCTCCTCTGGTTTGCCATAGAGCTGGCTGTACAGAGGCAGGAGGGTGTCCAGCACGACCTGGTTTTCCTCCTGGGTGAAAGCTGGCGCCCTCCCATCTGTACGTGCCATAGCAGCTCCCCGAGGATGTGGACACAGCAGCAGAGAGATGGGGAGGTGCAGGAATGATGCAGGTAGTGCAGGCAAGTGAAGTCTCTAGGGAACAGACAGACTTATATCTGAAAGGCAGAGGCGGTCTTCATTCCGTGAGGGCAAAGCGATAGTTTTGAGTCGGTCGCATTTTCCGAATCGGTCCAATGCATTACATTGCTTGCAGACGGCATGCCTACCGCACGGTCAGAATAGATATCATCGGACCGCAGGTGACTTTGATACATTTGCAATGGGAGGTTACAGAGTCGGTTTCCACACGATGCGGACGTAATACGAAACCCCCGTCTGCCACCATAGCAACCAACAGCCAAAGGCTGTGTCCAAATTGGTCATGTTGCGCAGAGCGCATCCTTTGAATAGAAACCTGTGTCTGTCACCATAGCAACTGACAGACAATGGATGCGTCCGAATCTGTTATGATGCGGCCACCGCGTCTTTTGAATACACACCCGCTTCTGTCACCATAACAAGTTGCAGCTTATGACTCTGTCCAAATCAGTTAGGATGCAGCTACCGGGTCCTTTGAATAAACACTGCGTCTGTCACCATAACAAGTTCCAGCTTATGGCTCTGTCCGAATCGGTTAGGATGCGGCTACCGCATCCTTCGAATAAACACCTGCGTCTGTCACCATAACAAGTTGCAGCCTATGGCTCTGTCTGAATCGGTTAGGATGCGGCTACGGTGTCCTTTGAATAAACACTGCGTCTGTCACCATAACAACTTGCAGCCTATGGCTCAGTCCAAATCTGTTAGGGTGTGGCCACCGCGTCCTTTCAATAATCAATCGGCAGGGCACACACTTCTGTAAATTGATGTATTTTTGTATATTACATGTCTGGAGGCAGGTTTTTCATGATGAAATGGACCGCAAAATGAATAGCTCTCACTCCCATGAGGAGCTAACCTTGAGGGGCATATGACACACTGATTGTGAGGATAGTACCAACATGAAACTAAACTACTCCATTTAGCCTCTTAGACTTGGTCACAGTCCCAATGGATTTTGGGGACATACAAGTGCATTCTTTAGATAGTCACTGCATTCGGGGACTGTGTGACCCAGTGTGCAATCCGTGTGATTTATGAGTGCAAATGTTTTTTTTTTAAAGCAATGGATAATGCATTTACCTTGGAATGAGTAGACTGTGACATTAAGCAGCCACATCAGCTTGTGTTTGTTATGAGATTTACTAGTGTATCTTTGTGCCGCAGGCTTAAGTGGATGACGGCGTTATATGCAACTCTTACATAGTTTTTTGTGTGTGTATGCGATTGTATGTGTATTGCAGACATGACAACATGACAGTGTCCACCCTGTGACAATGGTGTACATAATTTACATTGTGAGACACTGTGTGTATTTGGGGTCCCACTTATCTGGCATTACATGATTGTATTGTGGGTACATTTTAACCATGTTATTGTTCTCACAAACGTATATCTCTGCTTATTTGTTGGGATGTTTGATTACCATGAACGGTGACAGACACTAATGAATTTTACACTTTGGCACTCTGATTGCTGTGGCCCCATACCTTGGTAACATATCTGGCAAGGGTCATAATGTTTTGATATGTATTTAAGGTCAACCTTATTCATTGGAATGTGTATTGCCACTGTTATGTAGTTTTAGTTGTGGTCATATTTAATGTTCAGTTTGTCTAAATGCATGTTGCTTTGTACATTGTGAAGTAACACCAACTGTGTTTACACTACACATAAGTATCACAGACGACCTCCAGTGTACAGGCCCTTTCCAGACCTATAGACCATGGAAGAACTTGAAAGCATACGTAAATACAGTTTCACAAGGGGAATAATTTAAGAGTTGTCTGAGCAGTTGTCACCTCATTTGCAGCCTGGTCGCACGTATTCAACTGCACTGACCCCCAAGGTGAAGGTGATGGTAGCATTACATTTCTTTGTCACAGGTTCCTTCCAGTATACAGTGGCAACATCTGGTGGAATGTCCCAAGCAATGTTCAGCCATGTCCTTCGGGATGTGTTGGAGGCATTGCTCTGTTACCTGGACCAGTACATAAAGTTTCCGAAACATGGACAATTGTCTGACATCAAGGGTGAATTATATGCCTTAGGACAGATACCCCATGTCATGGGAGCAATTCATGGCACCCATGTTGCTTTGGTACCACCACAGGCCAATAAACAGGTCTATCGCAACAGGAACACTTCCACTCGATTAATGTCCAGGTGGTGTGTTTGACTGATAAGTGCATCTCACATGTCTGTGCACGTTTCCCTGACTCGGCACATGAGGCATACATCCTGAGAAACAGCGACATCCCCCATTTGATGTCTCAGCTGCAACATGACCAGGCCTGGCTTACTGGTAGGTGATGTTTTATGTGTATATTGTGGTGTGTGTTGATTGTATGTCAGATAGTGATCTGTTGTCAGACAACTGAAGTATTTTTTTGTCCAATGTAGGAGACTCTGGGTACACCAACCAGCCCTGGTTGCTGACACCACTGCGCAACCCTGCCACCCCTGCGGAAGTGCGGTTTAATGAGGTCCATGTTAGGACCAGGCAAGTCGTGAAGCGGACTTTTGGGCTACTGAAAAAGAGATTCCGCTGTCTGGATCGCACAGGATGTGCCCTCCAATATGCCCCATTGAAAGTGTGCAAGATCATCACAGTTTCCTGCATGCTCCACAACCTCGCAATACGGAAGGCAATGCCGTTCATACTGGACAACGGAGGCCAGCAGCCGCCAGCGAAGGAGGATCCAGGACTGGGATATGATGCCAGTGGTGATGAGGATGATGGCGGGGATTTGAGACAACAGCTTATCCACAACTTTTTCACATGAGTGTAAGTATGCAATGAGAGCAGGTGACAAACCCAAATTGTTTGTTTGTGTTTTTCTGGTGTACAATATGCCTGTCAGTGTATGATAATTGTCCTGAGCTTTT
This sequence comes from Calotriton arnoldi, assembly GCA_963921515.1. Classification (NCBI taxonomy): domain Eukaryota; kingdom Metazoa; phylum Chordata; class Amphibia; order Caudata; family Salamandridae; genus Calotriton; species Calotriton arnoldi. The sequence continues at coordinate 111,750 of CAWUFW010015602.1, read as the reverse complement.
TACTGAGATGATCAATTAAATTTGCAGGTTAACATGTAAAAGTGCTTCAGTGAATGCTAGCTAAGGTTCACACTGACATTTTTGCGCATTAGCTGATATTGTTTGCAAAATTGAGCTACCTTATTCCTGAGTTCCTGACTATGTTCTATGATTTCTCCTTATCAGGGTACTTTGCCATGTCATCTGCAGAGTTGTGACCTCACCAGACCCATGATGCAGTGACATATTCCAACATTGAACTGTTGCGGAAATCCCTGGCACACACTTCCTACAGACCTGTTTGTCATTTGATTTTGTTTTTTAGATCCTTTCAGTACTGTGTGAGGTGATCTGACTTTGTGTTAAGGCGCCAGGTTGTATCTGGACAATAAACCTGTGTTTCGAATTGTGGTGTGCCTTGCCTATTATCACACATCCAAAGATTTTTAGAAACAAAAATAGACCATGATGAGCTGGTTTGCTAACAATGAGTGTTGATTGTGCTGGCAAATGGTGATAGTTTTGTATACGATAGACTTCCATTGAATATGTACCATGTACTATGGGTTGTGTGATAACCTGGTTGCGTCTATCTAGAATGCTGTTCCACGGTACATTTACACACAAGCCCTTAGTTTACTTTTTGGAAGTAATTTGTTACCAATGTTGTTGACACTTTCTTCTTTGTGATTTTGCGGGTCATTACAATCTGTACATTTTGAATTCAAATTCACGACATGAGCAAGTACTTTGGTGAAAAGTGATTTATTTTTGGTCATAAAGTGATCAGATGAAACCACACAATGATGGTGTGCTCAGAAAGCATGACAACAGAACGTGCAGATAGGAGTTGATAGTGGTTGTAGATGATATTCCACAAGGTAAAGCCACAGTTATTTGAGTCCAAAGTCCAACTTTGACCCTCCATCCAATGTGGGACAGCTTGATGACGGTCAACAAAGTGAACGCATGGCACACAATGGAGGATATCAGGGGCACATTGTCACTTCCTGGGGTGATGCATTGCCATCTGTCTCTCTCACGGATTCTTCTTCAGACTACCCTTCCCACGTTTCGGCGGAGGACCCTCAGCTGCAGACTCCTGGGGTGCTGTGGACTCTCCGCCACATTTCACATCCCTCCCTGTGGTTTGGGCAGACGTAGACGCACCAGATGTTCTGGGCACACAGGGAGGTGTGGTCAGATAATATGCGATCTGGCAGAGGCAGGTAACAATGTCCCAGTTCACCACACTCATATTATCTATTTTTTGCATAAAATTGTCCAGCCGTTGATTTTGGTCTGCCTGCAGCTGCTCGAGGTTCCTGAGCAACCCTATGACATGGCCCATTTCTCCCTGGTAGCCCTCATATGCTTTGATTATCCCGGGGAGGTTTGGAGGCTCCTCATTGGCAGCAGCAGCTGCTTGACGGCGTAGATCACCACGGCTCCTCTCACCACCCCTACCCACCCGAGCAGCCACAGTTGTTGTTGGCACAGTCAACACTGAGCCTCCTTCCTCGTTGACAGGGATGTTGTTGCCCGCCAACACCAGAGTGCCCTGTGTTGCTGTGCTGTTGGTGGTGTCCCAGGCTGTTGTGTCCAACAGGGTAGGGTTCAGCTGGGTGTTGTCAGCTGATGTGGGAGTGGTCACAGAGGATCCTGCTGTAGCCGCTTCTGGTGCTGTGGTCAGACCCAAACCTGATGGGCCAGGTTTGTCCTTGTCATTTGAGGATAGTTGAGAGACGTCGCCGGAGAGCTCTTGGTCGACCAGAGTCTGGGACTGGCTTTCCTGATTAGTTCCAGGGGTGTTCCCAGCTTGCCCTGTGGGTACATAAATGACACAATGATTGACGTAAATGTCCACTGCACTTCAAATCATACCAATTACATAGTTTACTGAACCTAATGATGAGTTAATGTAGATAGATTGACCTCCTTCATCCACGATGCTGGCCTATGTTTTTGGAGAACAATGTAATTCTGACAATATGGGGATTGATAAACATGTCCAGCTATGTGCATAAATGGTCATGTTGTGTTTAGTTCACATTACATGTCCAAAGACATTCACTGGTTCCTGACACCCTGTGAATGACACAGGTGGGTTAGTGTTGTCCACATCTGTACTTTCACAGTGGCATACGTACACTTTGGCTCCCAATGTTGGTATTTTTCAGGCCTGTGCACTGGGCTTAGTCCATGTCTTTAGCAGTCACATAGGTGTGGCTGACTACACACTCGCAGTCTGTTTATTTACCCAGACGTTTGTAGGAATGGTGTGAGTGAGGTGCTTATTGTTCTTATCTCATTACACACAAGAAAATGGCTGTGAGGAGCCAAATGTGTGACTGCTTAGCTTTGTGCCTACACGGATAATGTACTTTGTACATTTACTCCATAGTCAGATGAGATCACAAACTCTGCTTTCTGCCATTTTCTGGAAAACTAATTTAATGAGCTGAGGTTTGAGTGTTGATGGTGTATTTGTGAAACATACACTCCTCCTCCCACCCAGCCCAACAAGGCCATCAGGAAGAGTGTTGTCCAGACAATGCTGGGCAGCGTACTTGCAAGATGTTTGTCACTGGTAGCTGGTGTTTGTAGCACAATGGCAAATTTTGTAGTTGTGATTGTTTCAGACAGCAGTCCCCAGTGTCAGCCATCTTGCTAGTACACATCAACTCACTGTTAGGTAGACATAGGCCCGATGAAGTAGTTGTGCAGTGTGTGTGTGTGTGTGTGGAGGACTCCCATCAGGCCTGGTCCTACATACACCTTCCCACCCAGCCCCACAAGCCCACTATGAACCATGCTTTCCTGCCAGTGAGTGGGAATGTAGTGGCAAGATGTCTGACACTGGGGCCTGGTGTTTGGAGCACAAGGTCATGATGGACGTTGTAGACAAAACACAGCCCACTCATCAGTGTAAAACATCTTGCCTGGACATTCCAAATAACTGTCATGAAAGCAGAGTTCCATGTATGCTTTTGGTGCTGGGTGGGAAGGTGTGTTTAGGACAGTGCTTCCCTGACAGTGAGTGAGAATGTACTTGCAAGATGTCTGACACTGATGACTGGTGTCTGATTTTTCCACAACTCCCAACAGGGCCCTATGGTCCAGATACCAGTCCCGAGTGTCAAACATCTTGTCAGTACATTGCCACTCGCTGTCAGGTAAGCAGAGTTCCATGTGTGCTCTTTGGGCTGGGTGCGAAGAGTGTGTGTAGAACAGGGCCTGATGGGAGATGTAGTCATAGCAAACACTCCTCCTCCCAACCAGCACAAACAGCCCACCAGGAATCATGCTTACCTGACAGTGCATGGAAATGTACAGACAAAATGATGCTCTCCGCTGAAAGGATGGCACGCACCTTCTCCTCCCAGGAAGTGAAGTGCAAAGGTGGTTCAGGAGGGCCACAGCCAGTCAGCTGGCTTTCAGCATGTTCTTTGGCTAGCAGTTTTTTGGCCCTCCTTCTCACATCATAATACCGACTCCTGATATCATCCATTGTGCGCAAAACAGGTGCTTCAGCATTCACCTTGTTGACTATCCTGTCCCACATCCTATTTCTCTAGAAAAGGGGGGTCTGTAGAACTTGGTTCCCAAATAACTGTGGCTCTACTCTGACTATTTCATCTACAAGCACTTCCAACTACTTCTCTATAAAACGTGGCTGCTTCCTCTGGGGCATGGTGAGGGTGAGGGTGAGTGTGAAGGTGAAGGTGACTGTGAAGGTGAGTGTGCGTGTGAATATAAAAAAGAGTGTGTGTTTGTATGAATATTTTTTAAATAAAATCTGTGCAAGTTGTGTGGTGGGTGAAGTGTGAGTGTGTGAGGCAGAGAGCATGGAATGTGATCAGAGTCCTAAGACCTGGCAGCAGTTGTGTTAGAACAAAGGATCATGGTCATGTTTTTGGCCCTTTATATAGGTGGATTGGTGGGCGTGGCTAATATTTGAATCTTTTTTTTTAGTTTGGCGGTGCCAATGCTTGTTGTGAAAGTTTTTTATCAGTTTCCACTTGCCATTTGTAACACAAACTGACTTGGTTCCGAAACCGCGTTGGATGCATCGCAATCTGGTTGTGGGGTAAACCGAGTCTGATTTTTAAGCGGAATGCCTATTCGTCGGCGTTTCAGAACAAGTCGGTTGGATCGGGCTTCTTTCCAACCGACTAGGTTTCGGAATGGTTTCCGACTGACTCGACCGTGAGCTTTCCGAACAACATCGTAATCGGCCCTATAGTGTACTAAAACGCAGTACACTGTGCAGAGAGTCCAGTTAGTCCCTCATTGGTTTACAAAGGCATAAGTAGATAATACTAATGCTCTATTTGTGGTTGTATGGGCGAGCAGTTAGGCTTAACAGAGGGTAGTGCTAAGCATTTGTTGTATTCACAGAGGCAATAAATGAGACACACTCTCGAGAATAAATCTGAGACCAATTTATAAAAATATTATCGATTTTTATGTAATTTTTAAGACCAAGAACTTTGATTTACAGTAAGTACTTTCAAAGTTATGATTTTTCAGAGCTCACAAAATATATCACATTTGTGCGTTTATGTTTATGTTTAGAAATTTGTAGAGCGCGTGGCTGCCCGAGGGCTTCCCAGCTGCCCGAGGGCTTCCCAGCGCTAAAGTAATTACGCACCTTCGAAATCAATGGGGAAAAGCCAGAAATGCATATAAATTCAGGCAATGCTTTCATGAAGTTCATCTTCTCGTTTTAGGTCAATAGCAGGACCAGGACCAATGTTCCAGCAGCAGAAGAACAGGAGCATCCCGAATTTGGCTGTAGGCAGGGAGCTGAGGGCATTGGTAGCTGGGGCACTACGACAAATGGGGCCATTTGAAAAGATACTACACAGGAGAACTTAAAGATACGTCCGGTGGGTCCCACTTGAGGGAGGAGGTCGCAAGTGTCTCAGGACAATGGAAGCACAGCGAGATCATCCTTACCTGGGCTGGTCGGGCCGGGTGCAGAGCAGAAAGATTAGCCGATTACTGTGCTTCGAGATGTCCTTGCGGTCAGGAGCAGGCAACTTGGTGAGGCGATTTAGGGACAGCAGAGCCACTCACAACGTGAGCCTCAGGAGTCTTGACGTACCTCAACCGGTGCTTGCTTCTGTGGTAGTTGGAGTCTGTAATGGACTCTTAGTCTCATTGTTTTCTGAAGGGGGTTTGGTACCCCCGGTATTGGTACGGTGTGGCTCCGGTAGGTCCTGGTGTCAACAAAATTTGAACGGAGACAGAACTGACCCTCCAAAGCTGATGTTCCTTTTCTGGTTTTGGTGTTGCACCAGAGTCCCTGGGGAGCAGCAAGTAAACAAACTGGACTTTGAGGGATCTGTGCCTGTGGTGTGCAGGAACTGATACCTTCACTGCAAGGGAGGTTCTCAGTGATTTCTCTAAGGCTGAGGGAGCTACAGGGTTCTTGAAGACTTCACAGGTTCAGAACGAGACTGCACAACCACGATTGCCGAGTCCTTGAGGGTTCGGTGCCAATTTCCTCTGCAGCAGGGCTTCAGTTCTTGGGCAGCAGCTCTTCTTTGTCCATGTTTTCTTCTTGTCCATTGAATATAATGGTTCAAGGTCCAGAGATGGCACCTAAATACTATATTTAGGGGTGTTAAAGGGGGAGACAAGTAGTAGTCAATGGGCTACCTACATTTAGGGTATCTACACCCTCTAAGTGACCACTTCCTGTGGGAAGGGGCACTACCCTAACCCTGATAGGTTGTTTTCCCACCATCTCAAGATGGTGGATTTTCAAGAAAGGGGTCCACATCACCTGATACACCTTAGGGGTAATGCTGGATGAATGTGGACACTGCTTTTCATCTAACTCATTTTCCCGCCTGTCCTCCCTCCAACTGTGGAGTAGGACAGGGGGTTGGCATCAACCATGATCTAGGGAAACCTGGGCTACACTTCAAAGGTGACATCGCCTTTGAAGCTTCTCGCTCTGGACGACCATTCCAGCCTGGAAGAGGTGTGATGCACCTCCGCCCAGAGCAGGCTTTGTTTCTGGTCTCTGAGAGTGCGAGCTCTCATCCCATGAGGTCAGAAACATATCTGGTGGTGGCAGGCTGGCTATGGCTAGTCAGATACCACACCAGTGCTTGGTGCATTTTCAGGGGATGATCTAAAGGGTCTCCTGGGTGCATTTATTAATAAATCCAACACTGGCATCAGTGAGGATTTATTAAGACAAGATGTTTAATACCAAACATTTTAGGGTACAGTGAAGCCAGGAAACTCATAATGACAATTATCCAGCCCATGTACTCTATATGGATTCCCTGTGCACTTACAATATCCAAGAATGGCTCAGATATTGCAGGGTAATATCTGCTCATGCAGACAGGTCCACAGATGGGATATAGTGCACCCTGCCTTCAGGCTGTAAGGCCTGCAGTGGGGTGGTTTACCTATGTCTCATGCAGTGTATGAGGATATATACATGTACAAAATATTCCTTGAGGAATTATTCACGTAAGCATTTCACACTTATTTTGGTCACAAATATGATCCAAGCAGTAAAAAAATTACAACTATAATCAAGGATGTATTCCAATTTCTCTGTATTCTTTTATAATAAAGGCAATTCATTGGAACATTTCATGATAGAATATGTATTCACACATTATGGGCAATATACAAAAGCAACACTGTCACTACCAAAACAATCCCATACAATGCACCAATTTAATAAGGGATTGGCGGTAGTGTAAACACCCTTTCACCAACAAATAATATGGTCAATATACATTACAGCCCATATTTTTCACAGTTCTCAAAATTCCAAACAGCTTGAGATAAATTTAAATCCAAGAATTCAAAGGTAAGAAGGGTGTGTTGTCGACGTTTCGGTCTTTTAAGGCCACATGGGTCCACAAGACCATCATCAGGACTCAGTGTTGCACATAGGTACATTTCTGTGAACACTAACAAAACACACCAGTCAATACATCCTCATTAAGATTGTATCATCTGCTCACAAGAAACCAAACACCGGTATCCGACCAGCTGAACCATGCAAAGGTGTAACCAATTTAAAACACACCATAAGTGCCTATATGAAGACATACAAAACACCCTGGTGTTACCAACACCAACAAAATCAGATTTAGAATTTAAAAAGATACCTTGCCGGAGTCTCACTCACATATGGTGAGATTGCAAAACAAAGGGGTGATATTACCCGACCATCACTACGAACAACAGCAAAAAGAGACTGTAATCAGTTTAACCCACTCCACAAGAACTGTGCCAAACATAGAGAAAAGAAAATAAATAAAATCTTACCAACTTGTTACCGAATTTATCTTATCTAAAAATAAACATGGCCACATCGATGATTAATCAACCACTGTGAAACCAATTCCAACTCCCACACGAGACCACAAATAACACTGCCCCTCAGTTAAAACGTTTGCTGGTAATCACTTACTTTGACTTGAATCAATCTTCAGCCTAACAGCGTCCAACTACTCCATGAGGTACGCGTACGCTGTGTCTGCCCATCTTGAACTTTAAACCGAGCGCGTCCATGCGTGTAATCACGTGATACGTGAGCGTGTATCTGGCTACCCTGTTGGAATGTGTGCAATCCATCCAAACCACAAATATTGAGCATCTTGCTTAGCCTGAATATATTCTGGTGAAAAAACATCAGATAAGAGGCATCAACTATGCCTAACCAGGTGTATACTACTTCAGTGGTGACCTATTCGTATGCGCTATATCGAAACAGGTGCCATATCGGCGGCCATATTTGAACAGGTTTACCAAAGAATATTAATCAAACCGGCATATCAGCTTTGCAGTGGCCATATATCGTGTCCTGTTTAAAGTTATTTTTATTAAAAAAGGACATCATGATCTTAAAAGGGGGGGGGGGTTAAATTGGTGCATTGTATGGGATTGTTTTGGTAGTGACAGTGTTGCTTTTTGTATATTGCCCATAATGTTTGTATACATATTCTATCATGAAATGTTCCAATGAATTACCTTTATTATAAAAGAATACAGAGAAATTGGAATACATCCTTGATTATAGTTGTAATTTTTTTACTGCTTGGATCATATTTGTGACCAAAATAAGTGCTTACGTGAATAATTCCTCAAGGAATATTTTGTACATGTATTTGACTATACCCAATTCCTTGGGGATAATTGGGTTGCCGTATTTTTTCATAAGAGTGTATGAGGATATGGCACATAGGGCTGTGTGCCATGTCGACTCTTCAGTTTTCTCTGCACCAAGACATGCATCCTGCAATTGCAGTTTGCATGGTCTTAGTGAGGGGTCCCTAGGGTGCCACAATTTGTGCTGCAGCCCTAGTGGACCCTCTTCAGTCCCAGTGCCCGAAGTACCAGGGGTGCCATTTACTAGGGACGTATAGGGGTTGCTGATTGCTGATACGGTGCCAATTGTGGTACAGTTTTAAGGAAAGAACACTGGTACTTGGAGCCTGGTTGGCAGGGACCCAGTATACTTCAGTCAAAGTTGCCTCAAAAACCAGACCAAAAGGGAGGGTACTGCAACAGACACCCAGTTTCTCACACTACCTCCTCATCCCACAGGCCAGGAGGCTCAGCCATACCTGGGAGAGTCTTCCTAGCCTACCAGGCGGGGAAGAGGAGGGGAACTGGTTGGAGTGTTGCGGGGCCTACTCTGCCATATATCTTCCTGTCCAGGTAAGTCTCTCAGGGGAGCTGCCTACCTCAACAGTTTTAGGACTCAATTTAAAATGCCCTTTGTCTATCTTTTTAGTGCCTTTACCCAATCTTTTTAGTTTGAAATCAGAGGTACCCACCTCTGTTAATTCTAACTTAGCCAGGGCAAAAACCAGCTTACTCAAAGAGGCTACCTACAGTTTGAGTAACCTCACCATGACCTACAGGGTCAGGGGGCCTAACTTACTATTTGACATGGGGTCAGGTCACCATAACAAGGACAGTGCAGCCATACAGGCTATCACCCAGCAGAAGCCACTGACAGCTAGCAGTGCCCATAACCACATCTTTAGCTCTTCACTGACTGGTGAGGGAGCCAACTTACTGGTTTCGTGGGGTTCAGATTGCCTGTCTGCTAATTTAGAGTGGGAGGTTACCACCTCCTGTAGCAAACACCTTTCTTCCACCCTCTTTTCTGTCAATTGAGGGGCCACCAACTCAAGCTGAACAGCCGCCTGACTAGTCAGAACATTTTGTGGGGCAGCTAGGGTTTCACCAGTGCCAACTTTGGTTTTTCCTCCAATGGTGTAGAATTTCCCTGGCTCACGGGAACTGTGGCTAACAGTTGCCCACCTTTCCTACACTTTCTCTTCTTTTTCTTTTGGGGCTTACCTGCACTAGTTGCAGGTTCAGCCCCCCAGAATCCTTGATTGAGGACGGGCACTGGACCAGTACCTCTGTTTGGCTCAGACCAACATCTGGGTGGTCATTTCCAAGGAGACAGTCAAGAGGGAGTTCTTTACTGACTACCACTCTTCTCAGGCTAAGTGACCCAGCTATTTCTAAGGGCACTACAGCCACAGACCTATCAGTGACCTCCCCTGGGATGGCCCTCAATCTTTTTATACTGGTTGGAGAGAACGAGCCTGTCATGCACATCAGTGTGACTGGCACAGGTATCTCTCAGGGAAATAGCTGAGAGTCCATTCACCAGTAGGTGGTGGAAGTGTCTAGTCCCCTCTGGAATCTTCAGCTCACCTTTTGGGCCCACTTTCCAGTTAAACGCTAGGGTGACCTCCTCATCTGAGGAGTTACCCTCACAAGCTACACTAGCAACCCCTGCAGGTGAACTAATGGGTCATGTCCACACATGGGATATAATGCACCCTGCCCTAAGGCATGGCACACAGGGCTGTGTGCCAGGTCAACTCTTTGGTTTTCTCTGCACCAAGACATGCAGCCTGCAATGGTAGTTTGCATGGTCTTGGTGAGGGATCCCTAAGGTGGCACAATTTGTGCTGCAGCCCTAGTGGACCCTCTTCAGTCCCAATGACCTAGGTACCAGGGGTACCATTTAGTAGGGACTTATAGGAGTTGCTCAAGTGGTTCCAAATGTAGTATAGTTTTAGGGAAAGAACACTGGTACAGGGAGCTTGGTTAGCAGGGACTTAGTACACCTCAGCCAAAGTCACATCAAAGACAAGGTAAAAAATTGGGGGGAGGGGTACTGCAACAGACACCCAGTTTCTCACAATGTGTTATTGTGCAATATAACTGTTGCTCATGTAAAGCACTCTGAACCCTTTGGGTCAAGTTTGCACTATATAAAACTGGGGAAAAAAGAAAAAAAATCAGTCACATGCATGGAGGGACTCAATGACCATTATGGTGAATAAATGCTGGTCAAACACCAAGTTCGGAAGCGTTGCAAAAGAATTGTGTCAGAGGTGTTCAGTTCTGTCACAAGAATAATTAAGGGAGAAGGACTGCTGTCCTTATGATTCATATTGGCAAATCAGAGGGCCATTTAAGAAACTCAAGGCAGATGCCTTTGGGTCAAGTTTGCACTATATAAAACTGGGAAAAAAAGAAGAAAAAAACAGTCACATGCAGGGAGGGACCCAATGACTATTACGGTGAATAAATGCTGGTCAAACACCAAGTTCGGAAGCGTTGCAAAAGAATTTTGTCATAGGTGTTTAGTTCTGTCACAAGAATATTTAAGGGAGAAGGACTGCTGTCCTTATGATTCATTTTGGCAAATCAGAGGGCCCATTTAAGAGACTCAAGGCAGATGCCAGTGAGATGCCAGTTCAAAATGGCCTCAAACACATTCTCATAATTGTCTGTTTATTCTCTAAATGGGTTGAGTACTATGCCACCTGAAGATCGGACAGCATGACAGTTGCCAAGCTTTTGCTGACGGAATTAATACCAAGGTTTGGCCTGCCCGCTCTATTGGGACAGACTGTGGCTCTTGTTTAAAAAAATGAGATTTTGATATTGATCTGTACAGCTCTCCAAATTGACCAAAGGTTCCATTGCTCTTAAAGTCCTCTATCATCTGCTATTGTGGAGAGGATGAATGAACTATCAAAAACAAATTGGCCAAAGTATGTGCTTCCACTAATTCGAAACGGCAAGATGCACTTCCCCTTGTTTTGAACTTCATCGAAGATTGGTGACCAGGCCCATTCCAAGTCGTGCTTGTGACTAAAATTACTGTGAAGTGTGCTACAGTTCCACAATGGTTCCACCCTGCTCACACAAAATGAGTGAAAGTGGTGGATGAAGTGGTGAAAACAATCACTGATTCACAGAGTCAAGCTCAAGTTTGCAGTGTTGATTGAAGTGGCGGGTGAAGACACTTTTGAAACTTGTGAAATTCCTGAAGCTGTTGATGAAAATGGAGATCCTTGTGAAGGTACCAGTAGCAGTGTCCAGTTTTAATTTGTGGGTCAGGGTGAAGGGCTGTTTCCAAGTCGTGAGTGGTGGCAAGACAAAGTGTCTCTGTTTCAATCAGTGAAAGGCTCCAGTTGAATATTCTAGCCTTAAGAACCCCCTAAATGAAGAAAACAATACACAGTGAGTTGAGTTGCTGATGCTGCTGATCAAAGCACAAGTCAATTAGTAAGAGAAGAAGATGCAGCATTAGTCACAAGTGAAGGTGCAAGAGTTGAGGCACCAAGGGCAGTGAAGAAATCATGCATAAGAAAGCACTTGCAGAATGAAAGACTAAACCTTATCAAAGAAGAACCAGAGATAAACAACATTTACTCAGAGTAGTGTGAAAGTGAGTCACCTGTTGCCAAAAACCAGAAAGAGAATCCCAAACAGAAAGAACACTTTCCCTGAATGGGAACATCTAGCGTCTGTGTAAGAATGAGAAGAAGAGTCAAATAAAGAGATCTATAGCCCAATGAACTGTTGCCAATTCATTTTCAAACATGAACTGGAAGAAGAACCACCTTCATCTTTGACAAGTCTGAAAATAATTATACTAGTGCTGAATTTTGCAAAAGAACCAGATGAAATTTTTTTTTTAGTTTAATAAAGAAGAAAAGGAGTTTATCATTGTTTAGAAAAAAAATCCCTATTTTGCAATGTTGCCATGTTTCCTATTTGTTTTTTATAGCAATGGCATTTAAACAGATACTGCAAAATTATAAGCCTGATCACCTTAATAATGATATTATTAGTCTTAGATGGTTTATTGTTGTGCCTCATTTCTCTGTTGAGATATGATTCGACAAAAGTTAAAAGAACTCCAGTACATAATAATAGTTTTGATATTGGACATTACACATAGACACAAAGGGAACGGTTAATTTGTGGATTTCATTATAATAGCTATGACAAAATGTGGAGTGAGTATATGGATATTATGGGAGTCAAAAATTATTTTTTCTGAGGTTTCCTTCTGCACGTGAAATAGCAACCTACTTGCAGCTTCCTTTGTATTGCGGTCTTTTTTGTACTCTTTTTGTTAACATATTCAATAAAAATGTATTTCTATTGTCTCATCTAACAGATGTCAGCATTTTACAGGAAAATATTCCTGCTTTAGAGGATGCTAAGGGCTAAATTAACATATGGTAAATTCCATAATACAAATGTGCAAATCAACTGTTATAATAACAAAACTAACTAGGAGTATCTATGTGTTTTGAGTAAAGAAGAGCATACGTGTATTAGAGAATATAATGAGAGAAGATTGTGAGGTATTGGAAAGATAAGAGAACATATCAAGGTTGAAGAAGAATTTAGATTTTCAAAATTGCGTCCAAGATTGAAAATGGAGTATGAGAGAAGGGTGAATTGTATACAGGAGTTAGCTCAAATGAATATGTGGATGAGCGTGAGCATCAGTGGTGATTTCCTGTTTGGCGAAGAACTTTGCGAGGGATTTAGTATGTGTTTGTCAAGACTGCTTAGACTAACCTACCACATAATTGGGTGAGTTCTTGTTGCCTTGTGTTAGTGTGCCCTAGAGTCTATCATGTGAATGGAATGAATGATATTGGTTTGAAGAGAGTGAACCTGGTTTTAGCTAGATAGTTTTCATTATATAAGGTGCAATGATCCCATCTATAGGTGTGGCTATGAATGATGATTTAGTGAGATGGAAAGGGTTTTGCAAGGTTGGTGAATGGTTTGATAGTTTGGGAGGGGGTATGTTCAAGCTCATACTAATCCCTGTAATAATTGTATTGATTTGTGCAATTGACCTATTTCTCTTGTTCAATTTGTTTGTTTTTAAAATGTGGGTGTAAAAAACAAAATCCAGTGACTATATTTAAAACCAGCTTAGAATGATCGAGGAGTCTTTGTGAAAGAAACAGAAAGGAATATAGACTGATTTATAAATGCTGAATAATTATATTAATTTTATTTTATTGATTATAGAAGAATAAGAGTGAGGATGGTGAGGGTGATTTGTATGAATTTGTGTTTTCATAAATTAGTAACAACATGCAAAATGTGGTTATACACTTGATTCTACATGTACAAACTGATATTGTGAAGGTTTCTTTAAAACGGTTTTCTATGACATACAGAAGTGTGTTTACCTGACCTTTGATAACTAGGCCTCAATTAAGGCTTAGCAGCCATGTTATACAAAATGGATTCAACTGTGTTTTTTCCTCCTTTCCCATCTCTTTTCTCACTATTTCTGCAGTGCACAGCCAAGCACGATTTTGTTTGTTTTATTCCACTGTCATTGTTTAGACTGTTCTTGATTAATCTTCCCCGGTTAAGTTACGAAATTGCAACCTTTCCAATGGCTTTCCGCTGGTTCACTGTACCCTATTCATTCACAATACTTTCCTGTTGTTCATGTAACTAGATTTTTGCATCATCTCTAGGTGATATTAGCATAGAGTGGGCGGAATAATTATTTCTGTAGTGAGATAAAGCTTAGGTGTTAAGGCAATATGACGTTTTATGGAGTTGTGCTCTGACTTGCTGAAAAAGTAACCTTTTCCATCATGCCACAGTGGTTTCACAGTTTTACTACTATAATATTGACACATAATGTATAAAAAACCTCTATTTTCAGGGTAAGCCAGAAGATTTTCCTGAAGACTTAGATGCTACTAGGGATGCTGTCCGGTTTTCTCTTGACTGTGTTGTTCACTTGGAACTTAGAATAATTTTTTTTGCACTTCTCTGTAATACTCTATTTGCTGAGAGCCCTTATGACTTCCTAATACCTTACCTTTGAATGTTTGTGATAAAAGTCTTTAACTATTCCAATGATCTAGAAGTCATTTATTGATTTTGGGCCCTTTCAGTAATTGAGTGAACTTTGGTTATTCATATGTGTTGGGAGATGCCTTACCTCAAGGACACATTGCCTCATGAAATTGAGGCTTCTGACCCTCTCTGATTCATTGAATTGTGGGCATTCTGATTGGGGTTAATTTTGGGGTGTCCATTTTTTTGGGTTTCCCCCATCCCACATGGTGTGGTACAAAGCGGAAGGCTTATCCGCTTAGGTATTGGTAACAGGTCCATAATTTAAGTCCTTGATTGTGGTCTTTAACTTTGATGTAAACATTTACAACTCATAATTAGGAAGGGATGCTACTTTCATGACCACTCCTAATTGCAATTAAGAATGGATCATAAAATTGATTTTGCGAGTCAGAAAGACTTTGCCAACTCCCAAAATGGGTTTAGTAAATAGAAAATAATAATTTTGAGCCCAGAATAAGAGACTCAAAGTGGCATTGTACATTTAATCAACTGCAAAAGCACAATAGACTGCCTGGAGAATATAGGGGATAAGACGGCGTAGCACCTTAAACTATTCTATAGGATTACATTTTCTTGATATGTTGAATGCTCATACCTTTGTTACTGTCACATGCCAATATGTTAAGTACCGCAATGATTTCCAAGAACATGTGTAACCTTGACGAGTGCTCTATGCTGAGCATGCAAACATTGCATTTGTACTGGTTTTTCTGGAGCAGGCTTTTCTAACAAGTAACTCATGAGCTACTGGTAGCTCTCAAGTTACCTAAGGTGTAGCTCTTCTGCTTGCAACCAAGTGAACTAAATTAGAAACTTTTTCTTGGTTGAATTAATATATGTATACCAAAATTGAAAAGCGTGTGTTAAAGACGAAATGTGTGTATTTTCAGAACTCATAAGCTAATATTTGAAGGAAAATAGTTCAATTTCCAAAGTATATATAAACCTGATATTTGTGTAATAAAACCCAGACAGTGTTCAGAAGACTTATGACTAATATTTGACTTGGTACTAGGGGACCTGCAGCTATGGTTGTTGTGTGCTACCCATGTAGAGGCATTCCTCATTGACAAAGACTTTTTTACATTACCTCCTCGTCAGACCTCCCCGTCACAGTCATTACCATATAAGCAATAACTCCCTCCAGAACTTCCAAGCAAAAACTCCTTAGCCCATCCTTATCCTCCAGGCCACTCCCACATCCTGTGGCATATAACCCTTGACCCATGTAAACACATCCGGTTGTTTTTTTCTGCGAACTACTCCTTGCATAACTCTAACTGATTACAGGTGAGTGTGCGGCTGTCTGCTATATCAACCATTGTGTGGGTATTATGGGTCAAGTCCCTGCTATAGCTGGCCTGTGCTGTCAGTTTTACAACTCACTGCCACTTGCCCTCATAGTTCTTTTATAGAGGTACTCGCAGGGAGAACGTAATTTGGCATTTCGGCGTTTACCACTGACCTAGGCAGCGAGAGTGCATTAAATTGGAATGAGTTACTGTGGCCCAGTGGTTATGGTCTTTGACTCTGACGCCAAAGGTTATGTGTTCAAAAACTTGTTTTCAATGGTTGTGATTTCAGAGATAAAATTATAAGATTATCTTATGGCATTTTACACAAATCATGCACTTGTCCAGGAAAATTGTGGGTCATTAGGTTTGGCATACCAAGGGGTGTTACTTACTGGTTTCAGGGGCTAGATCCCTCGGATGGGTTTTATATGATTTAGGAGACCTTGATTGGTTGTCTTCTGGGTTGGCCTCCAGGCCTGGTGGTATTAGCTGGTTTTGCTGGGGACTGCCTGGGATTGGCCCTTACTGGGTCATATTTTGATTGGTAGTTATAAGTATATATAGGACAGTGTGTGCTCCTCTGGCCATTGTTCATCATGGATGAGAGGCAGTCAGAGATGAGTTGGCTCCAGGAGAAGGCGGAGGTGGTGGTTGCTGGGCCTTCCACTGTGCCTTCCTTGTCAGATGTGCAGAATATGATTGAAGCCGCGGTGGCAGCGGCCTTTCTAGCTAGGGAATCCAAGGGGCCTAAGAGGCATAAATTGAATGCCCCGGCTGTCCCTGATCCTGATGAGGAGTCGGATGAGGAGGTGAAGGGTCGGTTTGTCCAATGGGCTGACCTCCACAGTATTCTGCAGCATGTGCAGGACAATTTGGGATTCCCGGATACCTCAGAAGGTGCTGAGTTGGAGGACTTTTTTGCCAATTATCAGCATCGGAAGCCTTAGTGCCTTCCCGTTCCTAAATCTGTGAGGAATGTATTGGAAGGGGAATGGAAGGATATTGACCAGCATACTTTTCCCCAGTTTCTGGCTAAGAGATATCCTTTGCAGGGGTTCTCGGAGGAGTTTCCACCTGTGGTGAAGGTGGCAGTCATGGCCGGCATGACTCGCAGGTAGGGGGCGGGGGTCGCATGGGGAGGGGGTCGCGCAGAGGGGGGTGTATTTTTAATTTAAAAAATAAGTTTTGCTTACCTTCGCCGGCCGGTCTGGTCCCAAGTCACATCTGCTTCTCTCTCTGCTCCTCGCAGGAAGCAGGAAGCAGGCAGCCTCCCTCCCCTCACCTAAGCCAATCACAACGCTGCAATGGCAGCGTTGTGATTGGTTGGGACGCCGACCACACAGGCGTCTATGGGGAGGACATTTTCTGCATGTAGGCTGCATGCAGCATACATGCAGAAAAGGGAGAATTCATATGATTGGTTTGGTCTGCCCTGGGGCTGACCAAACAGTCAGCTCCCTCAGAGTGGACAAGTCACTCCTCCCCTGCCCTCGAGCAGTGCAGTGCGATAAGCAGAAACATAAAATGGTATTTATAATACCATTTTATGTTTCTGCTTCTCGCACTGTGAGAAAGCAGTGGGGCGATGCTCCTCCGCCCACAAGGAGGAGCCGCCCCTGGAAGGTGGATTCCCTGCTGGCGGGACTTGCATATCAGTTCCTGGTGGTTTCAGAGGATTCGTTTCCCTCTGATCCTGGCGACAAGAGGGATGAAGGGGATTTGAAGAGGTCCTTTGCAGCCTCTAACCTTGTGGTTTGTCCTGCGGCTTACGCTAGCTACCTGGTTCAGTCTCTTCTGAAGGACTGTCAGAGTATTTCAGAGCAACTCTTACAGGATGAGGACCCCTCTGAGTCTTTTACAATGTTGGAGCAGCAATTGCGCTTCCTTGCTGATTTGTCTTTCGATTCCCTTAGTGCTGCGGTTGCGGCGGCTGGGGCCTTGGTGGCGGCTAGGAGACAGTTATGGCTTAAACTTTGGAAAGCGGAGGCGGCGCAGAAGGCTCACCTCATGAAGATTCCTTTCACGGTCTCTAATCTATTTGGGGATCCATTGGAGACCTTGATTAAAAAGACGGCGGAGGACAAAATGTTGTCAGCTCCAGTCCACTCTTCACAAAAAGGGAAGTTTGCTGGTTATAAGCGGGCTTTTGGGCAGGCGTTTCAATCTAAAATGGCCGCCCAGCCCTTTCATGGTAGGGGATGTGGCCGGGGTGTCCCTTCCTTCCACAATGCCCCGGGTCAGCAAGGTGCATCCAGTTGTTCGGGGCCTTCCAAATCATGTCTATGTGAGGGGTTCAGAAGAGACGCCGGTTGTGGGTCGCCTCAAGGCTTTTTTTCCAGTCTGGGAAGAGTTTGTTCAGGATCAATGGGTCCTGTGGATTGTCAAGCTGGGTTATCAGATCGAATTTGGGGTTCCACTGGAGGATGTGTTCCGGGCTACCCCTGTTCCCGATCTCAGGTCAAGTGTTGGGCTCTGTTGGAGGTGGTTCAGGACCTGGTTTCCAAAGGGGCTGTGGTGAGGGTGCCTGTGAGTCAACAGGGTTGGGGGTTTACTCGATCCTGTTTCTGATCCAAAAACCATATGGGGGCTTCCGTCCTGTTCTGGATATGAAGGCGGTGAATTTGTGAATCCCTCATCGGTCCTTCAAAATGGTGTTGCTACAGATGATTCTGCCCTTCCTGTCCGTGGGGGATTTCCTGGCTTCAAAATGGTGTTACTACAGATGATTCTGCCCTTCCTGTCCGTGGGGGATTTCCTGGCTTCTCGGGATCTCAGGGACGCCTACTTTCATGTGCCGGTTCACGTGGCTCCCCAGAGGTTTCTACGGTTCTGTGTTTGCGTCGATCATTACCAGTTCCAGGTATTGCCATTTGGGCTGTCTGCCTCACCTAGGGTGTTAACTAAGGAGCTGGCACCCTTGGTGGGGTTGTTGCATGCTCAGGGAATCCAGGGGTTTCCTAACTTGGATGACTGGTTTATCTCTTCCTCTTCTTTCCTTAAGGCTCAAGCACATACCCAGGATGTTTGCCAGCTCCTTCAGCAATTCGGGTGGATTCTAAACTTGGAGAAGTCCCATCTGTGCCCCACTCAGGAACTGCTGTTCATTGGGGGGGGGGTCTTCAAAACCAAGATGGCGAAGGTTTTCCTGTCAGAACCTCGCAGACTGACTCTGGTGCGAAAGCTGAGGGAGGTGTTGGTAGCCCAGTCTTCCACGGTTTGACAGTGGTTACGGGTTCAGGGGTTAATATCTGCTACCGTAATGATTGTTCCTTGGGTCCGTTTGCACTTGTAACCCCTGGTGAATCATGTTCTGGGGCATTGGAGTCTGGGGTCTCAGAATTGCGAACAGTTGATTACGGGAGTGTGGAAATTGCCAGGGAATTGTCCTGGTGGCTGGAGGATTGTAACCTCTTGAAGGGCTCTCCCTTTGTGTCCCAGGAGAGGTTGGTGCTGACACAGATGCCAGCGAGCTGGATTGGGGGCAGCGTTGGCCCAGGAATCTGTTCAAGGGATCTGGTCAGTTCAGGAGGCAGAGATGTCTTCGAATTGGAGGGAGTTGAAGGCGGTGCAGTTGTCCTTGACTCATTTTCTACCTTGGGTCCTGCAACTGGATGTGCTGGTGCGGTCGGACAACACGGTGGTGATGTGTTATGTCAACCGCCAGGGGAGTGCGAAAGTGGCTTCCCTCAACTTGTTAGCGCAACAGATTTGCTAGTGGGCAGAGTTGAACTTGTTGTCTCTGAGAGCGTTGCATCTGCCGGGGGTTTTGAACTCGGAGGTTGATCGCCTGGGCAGGTTGTTTCCCTCCCTGTCCGACATTTGCCTGATACAGGAGGTGTTTGAAGGCCTGATGGAGAGGTTCGGGGTCCCAGTGGTGGACCTGTTTGCTGCCCCGGGGAACACATCGAGGGAGAGGTTTTGCTCTCTGGTTCGGTCGGACTCGGTTTGGAGAGTGGATGCGCTGTCCTTTCGGTAGGAGGAGGGACTCTTGTATGCCTTTCCCCCAATTGCCTTGATTCCGAGGGTCCTGCTGAAAGTCAAGTTGGATCGGGCCTCAGTTGTCCTGGTGGCTCCTGCTTGGTACCGGAGGCCTTGGTTCCCTATGTTGTTGAGGTTGGCGGTGGGTCCTTGCTGGCGGTTGCCAGTGGTTCCTTGTCCCCTGTCATTTCCCCCTCTGTCCCGGGATTGTCTCGTCCACTTGCAGCTGGCGGGTTGGCTGTTGAAAGGATGAACCTGGTGGCTTTGGGGTGTTCTCCTACTGTGGCTCAGTTTATCCAGCAGTCCCGGTGCCCTTCGACTCTAAAATCCTATGCTCGGCATTGGGTGTCTTTTCAGGGTTGGAGTGCAGATCGGGGCTGGTCTGCTTTGGAGGTGGATCATGTGCGTATCTTGGATTTCCTGAAGGATGGATTCGACTTGGGTCTGGCTGTGTCCTCCTTGCGGGTTCAGTGGGCTGCTGAGAGAGTCGTTAGGGGTTCGGCCTGTGAGCCTGTAGTTCCGCTGGTGTCCCGGTTATTGTGGAGTTGTTTCTTCCAAAAACCCATGGTTAAGTCCTTTGCGCCTAGTTGTGATCTTCCATTGGTGCTGAGGGTTTTGCAGTCGGCTCCCTTTGAGCCTCTGGGTGAGGTGTCTCTGCGTTTTTTGACGATCAAGGTGGTTTTTTTGTCGCTATTACCTCAGCCCGGAGGGTTGGGGAGTTGGGTTCCTTGCTTTGTTCTGAACCCTTTTTGCATTTTTTTCCGGATTGGGTTATTCTCTGGCCTGATCCTTCCTTTGTTCCCAAAATCCTTTCCTTGTTTCACTGGTCGGAGGATCTGGTTTTGCCCGTGTTCTGTCCTGATCCTCTTTCGGAGGATGAGGTGCGACTGCGCTGTTTGGACGTTAGGTGGGCTCTTGAGGTGTACTTGGTGCGTACTAAGCCTTTTCGTAAGGTGGATTCACTTTTTGTGACCTTTGGCCTGGCTGGTCAGGGCCTGAAGCCTTCTGGTGCTACTCTCAGTCGATGGCTGAGGTGGGCTTTGTGGGCGGCATATGATGCTTGTGGCATGTTGGCACCTGGGTCTGTGCAAGCTAGATCAACTCGGGGTATGGCTACTTCCTGGGCTTGTTTTCAGGGGGCGTCTATGGTTGAGATCTTCAGGGCGGCTACTTGGAGTGCTCCTCACACCTTTATGTCCCATTATCATTTAGTGGTGGGTGGGACAGGGTCGGCTGGATTTGGGGACACAGTGTTGCGTTCTGATTAGGTGGTGTGACTTTCTGCTTGTATTAATAAAGTCTGTTTCCTGCTCTCTGTTGAAGCCGATTCTTGCTTTGGTACCTGTGGATGGTAATGACTGTGACGGGGAGGTCTGATGTGGAGGTAATGACCAGTTATTTATCGGTAATATTCATTACTCCGAGTCGTAGACCTCCCCGTCACAGTCCTGGTTCCCATCCCTCCCTCCCTGTTCGGCTTCTTGTGCTTGGGGTACAGGATGTGCTTACATAGGTCGAGGGTTATATGCCACAGGATGTGGGAGTGGCTTGTAGGGTAGGGATGGGCTAAGGAGTTTTTGCTTGGAAGTTCTGGGGAGGGGCTATAGCTCATATTGTAATGACTGTGACGGGGATGTCTACGAGTCGGAGTAATGCATATTACCGTTAAGTAACCGGTCATTACTGCTGGCAACCATGCCTGATGCACTGAGGTGATCACTGCTGGTAATCTTGCATATGGTGCCCACTAATGTAATCTAGTGTTATCGTTACTATTACATTTCTAATAATATCAGTAGCTCAGGAGTATTTTCATAGAACATAAGTAGCTCCTATGACATAGAAGGTTGGAGGCCCCTGTTCTGGAGAGTACTGCAGCATTTGTGAACATGTGCACTCAAAGAAAACCGATCAGGCCAAAAAAATAAAACAATTAAAACATAAAAATGAATAGTATATAGTAAGTTAAATAATTTTGAAAGATCTACTCAATATCCCTCTAAACCCACCCCCAACAAAAAAAGTAATGTGCTAAGCTTTTTTTCAAAGGTAATGAGCTTAAAACTGCCCAATTCCATCTATTGCTGGCAAACGCAAAACCAATGGTTATTGCACATTTTTCTTAGAACATGTTGCTTGTTTATTGACAGTGACAGCTCCATGGGAATAGCTTGAAAGCACAAAATGAGAAGAGGGAATGATTCAGTCACAGAAGCGAAGCAGCCCGCTTATCTTCGCTTCCTCCAATTGCTATCTGTGATGTGAGGATCATTTGAATGAAGGTTTCTACCATATGTTTAGTGTTACCTGCTTTCTCCATGACAAGTCATTACAGGAGGATTATAAACGCCTTTCGAAGCAATCACATTAGTGTTCATAAGATTTAAAGAAAATCATCGATTTAGGCCTCGGACGTATTCGTATTTTTTTGTATTTTAAGACAGTATATTCACCTAAATATTCGGCAAAACAAGTTGATATTAGTAAAATCTTTATTTTTTCCCATTTATTTAATGTAACTCTACTCCAATGAATCACACATAAAGAAAGATGTTTCAAATGTGATTTCCCAGAAGAATTAACACATCTGCTATTGGCAGAGTTAATTTTTACCGACAGCTTTACCCGTCACATTATATGTTTCTTTTGACAACTACCATTACTGCTGACATATAACCTAATTACACTCACTTAAGAACAAGAACTGACTACATTGTGATGTGCAATATTGCAAATCAGCAAAGACCAGCATTGCGCAACTATTTGAACACACAGTACTTGTTGTTTTTAAGAGGCAAAACACAAATATATAAATGGAAATCTGAGAGGTCTATTTCTGCTAGAAAATATTGAGCTGTGATAATATGTTTGTTAAGAAATGGAGTGTGTGTTGCGCCTTGTGTGTTTGTGTGTTCTCTTACATGTGTTAGTTTGCGTATTTTTATGGGCGCAGGAGTTGTGTGTCTTACTGTGTGTGTTCAATTATTTGTTTGCGTGAGAGAGAGAGCATGGAAAGGTTGTATTGTGTTTGATTATATAGGGGTTGTGTCTACAAATGTGTGAGTTTATCCTGACTTAGGTGTGCTCGCATATTTGTGTTTGGGGGTGTTGTGTTCAGGGGTCTATGTTTATAACGATGGCTATGTGTGCAAGTCTTTATGAGCACGTGCACAATAAGAAGCATAGAATATAAATAAATAGCATAAGAAATAGAATATAAATAAATAGAAATAAATAGAAATAGTTTTGTTATTTTTTTCACCTTTAGTCTCTCCTGTGGGATATTCTCAAGAACGTGCGATAAACATCGCCAAAATAGGCAAACGCAATATTTCATATTGCAGCCTATCGCGGGAAAATAACTCTGTGTCAAAGTCGTATTTCCAACATGGCGGTAACATGCGATAGTTTCCCGATAATGCCTCAAATGTCCGCGATACAACTACCGCGACGGCGATAAAAAAGGAAAGTCGCGATGGGCCCAATCACGATAGAAAAATCGGCGACAAGCAGCGCCAGGCTTGCAATTCCCACGTCAGGTGGAAAAAATCACCATAAAAGCAGCAACAAAAAAAAACCATAACAAATGCGAAGCACAATGGAGGCAGCCGGAGCAAGTACAGAGGACAACCCGAACCCCACAAGCCCCACGGAGGACCAGCCTGGGACCTCGTGGTCAGGTAAGGGCAAGGAGAAGAAGAAGAGGAAGACGCAGTTCAGTCCGCAGGAAAACAGGATCCTGATTACGGAGGTGATAGAACACCATCAACAACTGTTCGTCACCTCCACTGTGTCACTGGCAATAAAAAATGGAACATGGCAGTCCATCGTGGACAAGGTGAATGCAGTCGGAGTGCTGAGGAGGACAATGGACGAGGTCAAGAGGCGCTGGAATGATGTGAAGCGCAAAACCAAGCAGAAACTCGCAAACAACCGAAAAGCAGCAATGCAGACTGGGGGTGGGAGCCCTGCACCACAGGAGGAGCTGGATGAGATGGAGGAAATGGTGTCCACAGTCATCAGTGTGGAGACGGTGGTAGGAGTCGGGGGACCGGACACTGCTCAACATGACCTGACACAACAGCAACAGGGTGAGTAACCACCAGGGACTGGGGGGACGGGGGGAGATGGGCACAATGGCACACATGCACAATGAAGTATAGCACACTGCACAACCACAATGACTCTGGATCATGTCCCTGATCTCCTTGCCATACTGCAGCACACATAGAAACAGCAAGTAGTCCCCCGTCCACGATGTGCCCAGAGGGGGCCCTCCCCACACATCACCAATCTCACAACAAACACATGCACATGTGCTGAACCCAGCAAAGCTGCGGATCCGTGAGCCCCACTGACAATGCAAGTGACACTGCATGACGATGAGCATGTCTGCAGGCCACCCATCATGACATGTTGCACGCCACGACACCGAGGTGGCTGAGTGTGGTCCACATCCGGAAAGGAGCAGGTCACACACTGACACATCCACGTGCACAAACAACCCCTGATGGCAACAAGACATCTGCGGACAAACCATGCCCAAGAGTCCCAACTCCCACCAAGAGCCCAATTTACCCAAGTATGCAACATCTCAGCACTGCATAAGCACAGAAGTCAAAGGCACACCGCCTGAAAGGGAGAAGGCCAAGCAAAGTCTGAGCTGCAGTGGCGACTCTCCCACAATGCAGCACACACACAAGAATCAGAGCCCATCAACATTGACAACAATGTGGTACAAACTGCAACACTTTCACAACAGAACAGAGGACACAACTGCTGCCGCTTGTGTGTAGAAACTGGCCAATCACATTTGGCATAGCAGGAAACTGTGACATGATAATGGACAAATACAACCCCACATCCCTGATGGTGCACAAATGTCCACTGTCCCGCTTCAAATAGGCAGCTCCTCCTAAACAGTCACAATGTACATTGTCATGCAGTCTGTTTGGAAACTTGGCCAATGCGTGAACATACATGGAACATACTGTTAAACTGCATCTCCCCTTTTACATTGCAGAGGGAGAATCATCACCTCCTTCAGAGCAGACCGAACACCTCCTCACTGATGACGAGGAGGACCTCCCCACCTTCAACACCGATGCCCTCCAAGAGCTCATGGACAGCTTCGGCACCCCACCTCCAGGAGCAGGGCAGCCCAGCTGCATCGAGGAGACCTCACCCCCTGCACAGACCACACAGCAGGAAGCACCCACCACCCCGGCTGTCTCCCAGGATCCCCACGACCAACACATGGCATTTCAACGCCGTGTGTTGGAGGGCCAGAAGGAGATAGCTGAGCAGGTGCGGGTGGTAGTTCGACCTCATGGCAGCCAAACTTGATGCCATCCATGGGTGTCTACGTCCCATCAGGGACCACTTACAGTCCCTAACGGACACCCACAGTCTGCTCCATGGTCTCCAACGAGCCATGGCTGACATCGCTGGAGTCATGACTCTGAGCCAAGAACAACTGTCTAGTCAGAGTGGCTCCAGCGCTCTCAGCCGTGAGTTGGGACACATGCGGAGGCTCATGGAAGACTCGGTGCAGATGGAGGCGGAAAGGATGGCTGCCACGACTGCAAATCAGCGAGATGTGGCTGGGATCTTCCATGCCCTGCAGATCCTCATCATGGCATTGCTGCCACAAGGCCTGGTGCAGATGAATGCTGCTGCTCCTACACCATCCACATCTCCGCCCCCTGATGTGTCAGTGCCCCACAGTGCGGCAGACATTCCACCTCCGGCACCTGATGTGTCACTGCCACACAGTGCGGCCGACATTCCACCTCCGGCCCCTGTTATGTTATTGCCACACAGTGCTGCAGCCGAAACACCAACACCCACAGGTGAGGCACATGAAACATCAGAGGATGAAGATGCGGATCAATCTGCCTTAGTGGTAAGAAGGAGGCGGTAGCATTCATCTCCGCCATATGGCCTGTTTCTGCTTGGTTCTGCCCTCTGCATCATCACCTTCCACTGTCCCCCGATACACTCTGCGGCACTCACCTTGGACCTCGACATGGACTGCCATATTCTGTTTGGTTACCAATGACACAGCAATCAGACTGCGGACTGAACTCTTCCTCTTCCGATGAACTTGTCCTTCCCTAATGGACTCTGGCTGGCCCTCCACGGGGCAACACTGTCAAGTGGGGTGTGCATGGCCCTGTACTGCTCCAGCTGCAACACTCCACTGGATGTGATTAAAACATTCCAATTCACACAGATGTGTCATGTCTATGATCCTTCAAGTATGACAGTATGGATGAATGTAGGGTCACTGATTCCCCCTCATGTCCATTTTGCACATGTTGTGGGGCTTGGGTCACATGGTGCAACATTGCTGATTGCGGTCCGGGTGGCGAAGACACTACAACGGAGACACACGCATTGGTTATTTCCTTGTCCAGGCCAGAACTGAACCACGTCGAGAGCCCCGGGCTCATTGTTCACACCCCTACGCTGGACTGGCATATGCCAGCCCAGCCCACTCCGCTTACGCTCACAGGGGGTGACGACACAGCTACATGTCCCAGATCTTCCCTGTAGTGATCTGCTGGTCACTGGTCTAGTTGTCAGCATGCCACAGCCACTCCCTGAGGGCTGGTTTACACCCACACCACACCCATCCAGCACAGGCATCATGGGACATGTGACCCTGCCAATAAAAGGGGCCCACCACAGCACATCCCCCACTGCCGGAGGTGACATGATGGCGTCCGCATCCACATCCACGGAACTCAATCATGAGGGGTCCGTGACTTGCGTTGCACAGAGTTAGTGGCACCCGATGCCCTGCGTCCGGCACGGGCCTACCGCCAGGTGGCGTAGACTTGCGTTGCACTTAGTTAGGCCCGCATGAAGAGCTGAGCGGGTGTGCAGCCTGCGATGATGCGTTGGCCTCGATACGGCGTCCAGCAAATCAAGACTCAAATTGAATTGTGAGCCCTGCTGGACCGCAGTGTGCACGCAGGCAGCAGTCAGCACACACATGACTCTGCGGTGCGGCAGGGTGCGCTGGAGGCCTGTGGCGCGGAATCCAGAGATCGGCTGAGGAGGTTGCACCGGCACATGGAGGGCCCTCTTGGAGACACGCCGGTGGCGGCAGGTGAGCATTGAGGCCTGGGTGCGCAGGGGCGGGCAGTCATCGCTGGGCGGCAGACCGGTCTGGGGACCAGGGCTGGGGTGCAGCAGGTGCACAGGATTGCGCAGGCACCCCGGTCATGGCGGCGGCCTCGTGGCTGGGTGGGGGGCGCCGCCCTGGCAGACGCGATGCTGCATGCGCTGACGAGATGTACACGGGTTGGCTTGGGACGTAGTCACCTCGTCTCCAGTGTGAATACGGCCATTGAATGTGGTCGGGCACGTGTGTGTAGGCCTATGGTCATGATATGGCGGACACAGAGGCACACGCAGTAGTTACTGTGGTGGCCATCCCGGAAGTGGACCATGCCCAGGTCCCCAGACTATTCATTCGCCACATACGCCGGCCAAGGCAGCTCCGCTCAGGCTTACAGGGGGGGGACCACATGGCTACATGTCCAAGGTCTTCCACACTGCCAGGGGTAACCTGTTTGCATCCACTGTCCACTACACTGCAAACACCAGCAGTAGATGTCCACATGGACATATCTGTGCTCTGCATACTGCAGTCTGTCCAGCACATCTCCGCCACACTTGGCATTGTGTCCTTTCTTATTGCTGGGTCACTTGCCTCCTTCGCACATTCTTGATTCCCACCTCTCCCCACATTCTGCAATTGTGTGGCAGAGGGGCTCTGCCTTTGTGGATGGTTTGTCTGCATGTCTGGCCCCTGCTACCACGGTTACTTGTGCTGTCGTGTCTGGTAACTGGGCATGTTGGTTGGCATGTTGTATGTGATTTTGTTACGTGTGCTCTCCTACAGTTGTGAGTTGTGTGATTGTGGAGTTGAGGTGTGTGGTGTGTTCAGTTAGTACTTACCAATGAGCAGTGCATTGCCATGGGTGCCATCCTGGAAGCGCTGGTTGATGATGGACTGTCCTGTCTGAAGATGTATGTATCATGCACACTGCCTGTGAAGTTGGCGACGACATTGGTGAGCTGTCCCCGGTGGCCACTATCGCCTGCACATTGATAGAACGCGTGTGCTTTCTGTGGCGGTAATTGTGTGCAGGGTCGGCAGGGGGCACAAGTGGTACATGTGTACAGTCAATTGCCCCCGACACGTGCGGTAAGGCAGCTATGGCGTAATTCCCTTGCATGGTCTCCAGCTGTTCATGCACAGCGTGGGGTAAGTGAAGGTGCAGGGGTATCAAGATGATACAAACCGTGATCTTTACAGGTATGATGAATCCTGCATGATGAGACCATAACAGTGTGGTCGTAACCTTCCTTTTCTTTCCTGCGGAGGTTACGAGCACATGGACTTCTGTTACAGTATGTTTGGACTCGATTCATCATACCTGTATGCATTCCGGTTTGTCCAAGTGCAATATACTGTGCCAGATTACGTTTGTGACTATGAGGACGCTTGACCATTGTCACCATTTCTCCAACAGGTTTCTGACTACTGATTTCGGGATATGGAATGGTATTGGGGAGTTCCCGCAGCATTTGCAGTTTTTGGACCCACACGTTGCCCTGGTGAAGTTAACCGTTGGGAATGGAACGCATTGGCTGAGCTTTTCGTCTTGTTGTTTATGTATTTGTTATAAAGTCCTGTTTTTCCACTACCGTTGACTGCTGGACTTCATGACCTAGGGGGGAGGGTCCGGGGGTGGTTGCTGTGGGTGTTGTGGCCTTCTTGGGTCTCCAGGCTGCATGATCATTGTCTCCATGGCATCTGTTGTTCTTCAGATGTGGCTCTAGGCTGGTCTCCCTTTCATACTGCAGGTTGTCGTCCTGCTTAACACCAGTAAGAGGCAGGTGTTGAATACCTGCTGCTAACGCGCCTTATCGCCTGTTTTCAGATCGCATCGCTGATCTGGCTGCTCGTTGGGAATATCGCAAAGTGGTGTTTTCGTGTGTTGTTGCACGGGAACGCCTACTCTGCATATCATTAGCGTTAGTTGTCACTCTCATCCGTGGCGATGTGTTTTGCGGCAGCTATCGCGGGAAAACTGGCGATGTCGGCAGTTTGCACCAGCTTGTGAATGGGGCGATAAGTCTATCGCCACTTTTGCGGCGCTAAAGTGCCGATAAATCGGCGATGGCTCCTTGAGAATATGCCCCCTAATTTGCTAATGCGAAATGGGCAATATTTGCTGCAGGAACAGTTTCAGGGTCTCTTAGAAATCAGTACCAAATGGATTCTTCATAAATGATGCTTTCGATGCGTTGCAGAGTTACGATATACATTTTTACCATGTATGTTCATGACGTATGTTTAGATTTGTATAATGTAGGTGAAACACGAGATATTAAAGAATTCATAAATCTTTAGAAACAACATATTGTGTATGCCTCACCAAGAAAGAATGCAAAATGTTGGCCCTGATTCTCGAAAGTTTAGCATTGGGTTAGCATTACTCTTTAAACGCTAACCCGACGCTAAACCCATTTTGGGATTCACAAACCAAAGCAAATAAATATTTGCGTTGGTTTCTATGGTAAAGCAAAGCAACACAAAACGCTGTATTGCAATACTTTGCATTAAGGGAGTGTTACATGGGTAGACATGGGCTTTCCCATGCAACCACCCATGCTTTGTGACTCAAAAACCTATTCACTAACATTAGTGGAAAGGGTTTAACGCCAAAAATTAACGCCGCTGAAAAGCAGGCGTTAAACAGAGAAATGTTTACATTTCCCAATGCTTTTCTGACTTTGCATGTGTGCTGCACTGTACAGCTCGTATACAAAGTTAGGAAATGCTTTTGGGCACGTGTAGGCAGAGTATTGTGTACAGGAAGGGTACCCTTCCTGTACAAAACCAATGCTAGACTCAGGCATGCACCCGTGCAATGCCGCTAAGGTATGTGCCTTGCGCATGGCTGCTGAAATCAGCGAAGGTGCTCAGGGCCGTATTAACAGCATCATAGCCCCCCCCAGCAAAGCAGAGTACTGAGCCCTGCCTACACAACCACTCACTGGAATAAAAATGTTTAACAAAAAATTAGTGTTAAATTGTGGTCTGCATGGGGCACCTATGCTCCTGGATCCCCTGGGCAGTGGCCTAGAGTTCCCATGCGTTAAGACGGCACTGCCGGCGCTCGGGGAGGGGAGGAGAGTGCCTTTTCTCCGTGAATATGGCCCTCTCCAGGGGGCAGATTTACGTTGAACTAACGCAGCGGGGTACAGCAAGTCATTTTGCTGCGCCGCGCTGCGTTAGTTTTGAAGCACAGGGATGCGACATATTTACAAGAATATGTCGCATCCTTGTGCTTCCCCCTGCGCTGGCGCACAAACAGCTGCCATGCGCCGGCGCAGGCACCCTTGCACCATGGTGCATGGATGCCTGCGTCGTGGGGAGATTGTTTTTGTGCAGGAAGGGGAACCTTCCTGCACAAAAACAATCACTACAACCATTTTCCTCTTTCAATGCGTGGTGCAGAATGCAGCACGCATTGAAAGAGGAAAAAACGAGGAGAAATGAAAACATTTCTCCTCGGTCCGCCTCGCTACGCCACCTCTAGGGTGGCGTATCTTTCCGACGCATCTCCAGAGTTACGATTTCTCTTAATTCTGGAGATGTGTCTTGTTCCATGAGTGTTGCTGGGAACACCCACAGCAACACCCATGGAACGCCCCTTCACCGCAAAGTGCTGCGTGTGAAGGGGCCGTATTTACAAGGAGAGGAAAAGTCACGCAGGGTGGCTTTTCCTCTCCTTGTAAATATGGAGCAGCCCCCTGCGCCACCAGTACGTCACGAAAAGTGACGTACTGGTGGCGCAGGGGGCTCGTAAATCTGCCCCCAGGTCTCTCCCTGTCACGCAACGCAGCCCAGCCTCTTAGGAGGCTGCGCTGTGCTGCGTTGTGTAGCAGTGATCAGAATTTGGGCGGTTGTATTTAATTAAACAGTTTGGGTCTAGCTCAGGCCCTGATTTCTTGTGCAGCACGTTGCTCTATGAACTTCCCAGGACATGGCTTAAAAACATAAGTGGATAAATAAAAAAGTCTCGTTTAACAGAGTGTAGAGGAATCATGGCTTTATGGAAATAGCAATGTCCACCTGAACGAACCTTCATTCATTTCCCCGATGAGTTTAGCAATGAGCTACGAATGTTTGCTTGGCCTTTAATGATAATGACGTTGACTGCAGTGGTTCTCGCTAGGTCTATTTGCAGCTCCGCGCCATCAACAGCAAACTGCCTGCTTTTAAATGCAAAACCATTTTGTAAATGATTCCTGAACCGCATGCTGTGGTGCTCTGAGCATTATGCCTTTTATTTCACCCTTATCCCTTGGAGCAACTCCTCATGCTTTCTCTGTTAATAAACGTAAACTCGGTTGCACGGTACATTATGTCTGACTATATGTAATTGTTAATTGACGCAGTAGTGCAGACTTAATTTCCAAGTACAGTACCTTAATTTATTCTGTCAGGTCACATCTGGATTTTCCTGGATTTTGTAGCTTAATATACATGCTTATAACTGCAGGGGTATTACTCTTCGAAGTATTGAGTTTCCTTTCCGAGTAACCGATAGCTAAACTATACTGCACTGCAGTCAGTAGGTAAACTAAATTATTGAACTGGAACAAATGTATTCCTCATGCTGGAATTACCACAAGGTGACGTGTTGTCTAATGAAAAGAATACACTTCACATAATAAATAAAAGAAGAGCCGGCTGAAATCCAGTTTCCAGATGATAGTTATTATTTTCTTAGTCAGAGAGTCCACACAATGGACGTTTTGCTTACTAAGGAGGCTGTATGAACAGAAAAGGAATTCCTTTTTCAACCAAACATAATTTAAAACTAGCCAAATTACATTTTCACCTGCAAAGTTTTGCTTTAAGCTGAATCGCCACCCTTCACAATAAATAAAAAATATCGGGGCATATCTACAAGGGCTTTATCTCCGTTTTTCTGGCTTTAAAAGCCAGAAAAACGGAGATAAATCTATCGCCCTATCAACAAGAGGGTGCTAACATGCATAATCGCATGTTAGCACCCTTTTCCCGACGCTCCCCTTTGCATCTCTAATGAGATGCAAAGTGGGCGTCACTGGGCGTACCCCGGATGGACTGCCTTGAAAATATCGCTGATGTTCACATCGCGATATTAACAAGGCAGCCCATAGGATTTTAGCAGACGTTAGATTTTGGCGAAAACGGCCGTTTTCGGCAAAATCTAACGTCTGCTAAAATCCTGACTTACCTATGTTAGACATAGGGGATGGATTATGCTGATACGACCACAGGGTCGTATCAGCAAGGTTATCGCCGTTTTTCAGGGAAAAACGCTGGAAAAACAGCGCTGTTCCCTGCAAA
Organism: Calotriton arnoldi; assembly: GCA_963921515.1. Lineage (NCBI taxonomy): Eukaryota > Metazoa > Chordata > Amphibia > Caudata > Salamandridae > Calotriton > Calotriton arnoldi. The sequence continues at coordinate 79,845 of CAWUFW010015602.1, read as the reverse complement.
ACGGCGATAACCTCGCTATCTCTGGAATTCTTATCGCCCTGGGGAAACGCGTTGTTAATAACGCGCTACCAGGGCGATAAATACCAGAGATAGCCTGCGTTAGGGAATTCGGCGCTCAGCACGGCCAGCGATAATTATCGCTGGCCGTTGATAATATGCCCCATCGTTTTTTTCTGCAGGTTAGCCCAAGAAAAATAACGTTTCTCTGTTATCAATTTAGAAGGTTAAAGAGCTATTTACAACAAAATGTTGAAGCGCGGTGTTATGCCGAAAATTGGCAACGCTGCGCTCCAACATTTTTAAAATGCAGGGATGCAGCATATTACAAAAATGCTGCGCACCCCTGTGTTTCCCCTAGCGCTGGCGCTAATAAAGCTGCCTAGCGCCAGTGCATGTACCCTTGCTCCATGTTGCAAGGGTTCCTGCGCTGCTGGGGCGATTGTTTAGGTACAGGAAGAGACACCTTACCACACATAAACAATCTTGAAAGGCGATTTGCTCTTTCTATGTGTGCTGCAGAATGCAGCACACATGGAAAGAGCAAAAAGGAGAAATTAATATTTTCTCCTCGTATCGCCAGTCTAAGACCAGGAATTCCCTGGTCTTTGTTTTTGGCGTTGCCCCAGCCTTGTTAATATGGGGCAGTGTCAAAAAGCAATGGGTGTTGCAATGGAACGCCCACTCCACACCCAGTGCATGCACCTTTCATGCTAAGTGAAGCATGAAAAGGAGCCTTATTTACAAGGCGGCATTAAGTGGCTTAAGGCCGCTTTGTAAATAAGGAGAAGGCGATATCACCACCAGAACGTCGCTAAAAGTGATGCTCTGGTGGGGATATCCCCTTGTAAATAGGCCCCTAAGTTTCCCCCAAACACAGTAGTTGATAACCAGTGCTAATTTGAGCCAGTGTTTGCCGGTGCTCTGCACCAGCACCGAATGCTCAGCCACAGCACATATGATAGCGACCACATGGCGGCAGTGTATGTCTAATTTTGAGGTGACCACAACACCTGAGTGCAATATACATTAAAAATCAAAACATACCAACTGCCCAGGCCATTCTTGTGCTGATACTGGCATTAGCAGTGCTGGTAGGGACAATTGGTGGTGCAAGCTGCAGTGGCCCACAGAGAAGGTACCTGGTACTTGTTTCTTTTACTAATTAAGCACTAATGAAAAAGGTGGGAACAGTATTGTAAGAACACCTCAAAAAGGACAGGAGAGGGGGCATGGCCAACCATCATGGCCGAGTGGATGTGGCCCACATGGGCGCCGCAGCATTCAAATATTGATCCAGGCTGTCTGGCATCCTCGGGCGGCTAATCGACCTGGTCTGTCATGTGTTGCTGACAGAGAGTGGGCGCCCTGAGGACCAGTTTCCGATCCCGGAGTGATTTGAGGACCACTGAGATGACAGAAAATTGTGAGGCCTGGAGGCCGAGGCGAGACCCATCCGAAGACTCAGAGGGCGTAGTGAGGTATTCAAGAAACACCAGGACAGCAGTAGTGAGGTATTCAAGAAACACCAGGACAGCAGGGTGAGAGCAGTCAAGGGGGTAACATCCAGTGCCCCTTGGTCTTACAAGTTGAACGGCCTTGCAGGGTCGAGGAGACCACAGCATCCAGCGGCCGGATGACAATAGTGGCAGTAACGACATAGGTAGTGAAATGCGGCCTATTCGCGGTCATGCCTCTGTCCCTGCTGGGATTAATCGGAGAGGCCATTACTGATAATAAATGGGATGGTGGAGCAAACACTAGGCAGCAGATTTACAGTTAATTCCCCCAATGTCTGACTCCATCATGATGAGCACGTCAGGTGCTGAGAGAGCAAGGCCTATCTGATGAATCATTCATGGCAAGGCCATGAATATAGATGCATGCAGGCATGCTGCAGCTCCCAATCTTACCAGAGGCCTCTGCAACTAACAGGTTAAGATTGAACTCCCCCTACCACACTTTTACACATTCTGCACCAGCTCACCTCTGGGCCCAATAGCCCAGTCTCTATCTGCACTGAAGACCCTGCTGCAATGTACTTCTGGGCTTGGGAGTGACCTTGGGGGCAGGCAGGTCTGGAGCCAGTGGGGGCTGCCCGTTGGCCCTTTCCAAAGAGGTGAGGTGCTTTGCATACCAGCACATCCTGGGCCTGGACTACCGTTGTAATGATTGTGCAGTGAGCAGTAGTTGGCGGGGACGGTTTGACCGGTAGGGACTACATTGCACCTCTCACGCTTAATGCCTATACAGAGGGAAACAACAAAGCACTTACAAAAGACCTGTCTGAGAGCCCAAGTTTTTACACCTTTGCTCTAGTGCCTGTCTCTTGTTTTTATGCCTCCGAAAAGGGTACAGGCCAACCGAGTGTCAAGGTGCTTTGCGGCAGCGGAGGCGAGCGGCACATGCCCACTTACCCCCAAGAGCGACACTATGGCCCTCACAAAGGAAGACCAATTATCCTCTCTACAAGACTTCAAATGGGTGATACGTAAAGAACTGAAAGCTGATCTTGCATCCTCCCTAGATGTCCTCAGAACTGATATCCACAATCGCCTGACTTCCCTGCAATGAGATGTGGACTCAGTGGGCACCCGAACGCTGGACCTCAACACCAAAATGCAAGGGCTAGAAAGCCATGTGGGCCAGACTAAAAGCTTGACTATCCTTCTCTAGACACAGTTGCAGGACTCTGTCCTGAAGTGTGAAGACCTAGAAAACAGATCGAGACGGGACAATACCTGCAAGATAAAGCATGACAGAGTCCATCAAGTGGGATCGCTGGCACCCAGCGGAGGGAAGCGCCCCCGGGATGTCTTCTCAAAGCTGCATTCCTTTAAGGTAAAGGACTCAGTTCTGCTGGCCACATCGAAAGTTGATGAGGTCTCATTTCAGGGAGCCACGTGCGCTTTTTTCCAAGATATCACCCTGGCAACGCTGGCACGTCTTCTGCAATTCCGGCCCATCGCTGATATGCTTTGTCAAGAGCACATCAAGTACAGATGGACCTACCCATTTGGTCTCTCTTTCGAATTCCAGAAAGAATCTCACCCTTTTACGGAACTAAAGGAGGCGGCAGCTTTGGTGGCAATGGTGACCCCTGACAGCCTGAGCCTGAGAGGGGAGCCAGAGGAGACATTCAGAAGCGCCGCCTCCAGCACAGATGGCAGATGATGGCTGACATGGGGCGTCTGAGTAGTCAAAGAAAGCGGTGAGCTGGAGGCCGGCAGTTAGACAAGGAAACTTAGTAGGGGGAATGGGATGTTAGACTGGTTTATCCAAGCCCAATGATAGGTGACAATGCTGGTTATGTATTTTTGGTGGGCTGTACCCCTTCTTGGGAATGGGGCCCCTTGTTTTCCTTTGCAGGAATGGACCACCTTCTGTAGTGTCTTGCCTGATGGTTAGATGGTAGGCGCTCTACTATTGTCATATTTGGCTGAGTAATGCCAATGCACCTTGTATAAGATACACATTATCTGGAATGCTGTGGTGGATTCTGACCTTTATGCCTCAATCTATGCTTATTGCTGAAATTACTCTATCTTGTTGGGGTACTAGAACCCTGAATGTTTTATTATGTTTCACAGATTGTTCTTGCTTGTGGTATATGAGTGGGCACTTTCACAGGAGCAGGGGGAACAGGAGCAGCAGACGACCTTCGGGTCTATGTTTCAGTCCTCAATGGTGGGGGACGTGAGGGAGGTGGGGATGGATGACACATCAAGTGGGGGGTCACTGGCAGAGAGGGTGGTTATGGGAAAGCCATGGTGGTCAGTACTCTAACATGTAACACTAAGGGGCTTAACTACCCAGTCAAATGACACAAGTTCTAGAATTACCATTTAGATCAGTGCCATGATGTAGTAGCCATACAGGAGATCCACCTCAAGCGTAGCGAGAACCATAGGTTGAGACTCAGAGCATACCCTTTGATGTACAAATCATCAGCCTCTACCAAACACAACAGGGTGATGTTTCTCTTCCACTCCTTGCTGAAATTTCAACCATGAGGCCTGTAAAACTGACATAGAAGGTCGGGTGGTAAAGGTGAAGGGGTACATTGCCAGCAAGATGTGCACTTTTGCATAAATTTACACCCCCAGTACTAACCACCAGGCATTGTTTCTACATACACTTCTGTTATTTCTGCGGGGCTTTGTGGAGGTAAAGATTGTCCTTTCGGGAGACTTTAATCAATCAAGTCAATCAAGTCGCATTTGTAAAGCGTGGCTTGTCACCCGAGAGGGTATCCAGGCACTAGATGAAGATTTCAATCGAAAAGCCAGGTGGAGGGGTAGGGTGTTCCAGGCTTTTGGGGGCAAGATGGGAGAAGGAGCATCCCCTGGCGTGGCAGTGACAAATGCGTGGGTTTTATGCAAGGCCAGGTGTGCGGAGCAGAGGTTCCTGGGGGGTTGGTGGAAGTGCAGACAGTGGTTCATGTAGGCGGGTCCTTGGTCATGGAGGGCTTTGCAGCCATGTGTTAGGAGCTTGAACTGACATCTCTTCTGGACCAGGAGCCAGTGGAGGTCTTTCAGGTGCTGGGTGATGTAGGTTCTCTTGTGCAGGTTGAGGATAAGTCTAGCAGCTGCGTTCTGAATCATCTGTAGTGCTTGTATGATGTCGGTGGTAGTGCCTGCATAGCGTGCATTGCCGTAGTCCAGTCTGCTGGTGATGAGGGCCTACGTTATCGTCTTCCTGGTGTTGATGGGAAGCCACTTGAACATTTTGCAGATCATGTGCAGTGTGTGGAGGCAGGCTGAGGAGATGGCATTGACCTGACATCTCATTGAGAGTTCGCTTTCAAGGATGATGCCGAGGTTGTGGGCATGGTATTTTGGCATAGGTGTAGGTCCGAGTTGCGACAGCCACCAGGCGTCATTCCAGAGGGTGGTGTGTTTGACAAAGATGAGGACTTCTGTTTTGTCTGTGCTGAGCTGAGGCAGTCGTCCTTCATCCATGCTAAGACGTTTTTCATACAGTTGTGGAAGTTTGTCTTTTTTCGAGGTGGTGTCGGCTAAAAGCATAAGGACGAGCTGGGAGTCGTTGGCGTAGAAGATGATGTTGATGTCGAGAGATCTGACAATGTGTGCAAGCGGTGTCATGTAGATGTTGAAGAGGTTTGGACTTAGGGATGAGCCTTGGAGCACACCACAGATGTTGTGCTTGGCTTGCGACATGAAAGGAGGGAGCTGGACTCTCTGGATGCGCCCCTTAAGAAAGGATGCCATCCATCTGAGTGCATCATCTGTTATACAAATCTAGTGTAGACAGTTCATGAGTGTCTGGTGGGAGGCTGTGTCGAAGGCTGCCGAGAGGTCAAGTAGAATCAAGGAGGCTGATTCTCGTCTGTTGAATAGGGTGTGGATGTCATCAGTTGCGGCAATCAGGGCTGGCTCAGTTCTGTGCTTGGTTGGGAAGCCTGATTGGGAGGGGTCCAGTAGGTTATTACTCTCCAGGTGTTCGGTGAGTTGGAGGTTGGTGTCTTTTTCCAGAACTTTGGTTGGGAATAGGAGAAGTGAGATGGGACAGTAGTTCTTTAGTTCATTGGGGTCTGCCAAGGGATTCTTGAGGGGGGGTCTGACCTTGGTGTGTTTCAAGGCATCGGGAAAGAGTTGCCAGTTGATCTCATCTCTTTCGAGGTTGAAGATTCGGTGAGGGCTGGGGTTGGTGGGTGCCCCTGAGTGCATGGAATCCATAAGGGTGGCTGTATCCTGTGTACTGAGCTGTTTCCTAGTGGAAAGCAGGTGGTCGGGGTGGTGGTCGATTGGAAGCTGAGGGGGTCAGAGGGTTGGGGATTGAAGTTTTTATAGATGGTCGCTATCTTGTTGTAGAAGCGGTCAGCGAGGGCATCGCAGAGTTTCTATGAAGATGGGATGTGGTTTTAAGTGTCTGACTGGCCGATGAACTCTCTGAGAATGGTGAAGAGTTCCTTAGCTTGGTTGTCGCTAGTGTTGATCTGGTGGGTAAAGGATTGTTTTTTGTGTGGCTTTGATCTGTCAGTGGTAGTTGTTAAGGGCTGATTTGAATGTGGCTCTGTCAGTGTGGTTCATGCTAGTGCACCATCTTCTTTGTAGTTGTTTGCATCTGTGTTTTAACATGCTGAGTTTCGGTGTGTACCAGATGGCTTGTTTGGAGGGTCTGTGCATTTTGGCAGGTTTGGTAGGGGCGACTCTGTTGGCGGTGTTGGTGATACAGTTGTGGAAGTTCTGTACTGCATGGTCCAAGTTGGTGATATCTTCTGGCTGTGTCATGGATGAGGGCGCCAGTCCATTTTTACTATGTGATCTTGGACCAGCTGCGGAATGGAGCGCTGTGTTTGTTGGGGAGGGTGCGGGTGATTCAGGCTATGGTGAAGTGTACGATGGAGTGGTCTGACCAGGTGAGGTCCGAATTGTGGCTGTATTTGATTCTGTTGCTAGACATGAAGATGGGGTTCAGTGTGTTTCCTGCGTTGCGCATGGGGTCAGTGACTAGCTGCTTAAGGCTGATGTCATGTAGTCGTTGCAGGAGGTTGGTGGAGTTGGTGTTTGTGGCGTTGTGTAGGTGTAAGTTAAGGTCTCCTAGAAGGATGTCGTATATGGAGTTGATGGCGAGCCTGTTCACGTGATGTTTTTGCCTTATGGCAACGCAAACTGCATTTTTGGGCAAAAACATCACGCAAACTGCACCATGGGGTCGTGCATGGGCATGGCCATCTTGTTTCTCACTCTGTTTATGGTGCTGGGGCCTACTTTTTGATCCTTCCTAAATCTTTTCAATCCTTGTGCTCTAAAACATTTTTTCCATCTTTTTTATTTATCATCTTACCCTTTCACTTTATGAGTCTGTATTTTACATTTTTTTCAGCTTTTTGGTGTGTTTTTTGTACTTTGTTTTTTCGCCTTACTTCCTTTTTATTTTTGTTACTTCCTTCCCTCGTATTCCTGTTTCTTCATTTTCTCTCTTCCGCCCCCACCCCCAGCACCATGGCAGATAAGGTTGCCCCAAAAATGCCCGCAATAAGGAGCTGCCCATCTTACGGAATGCGGCGCCAGGAAGAGTGCAGCCCCGGGCCTTGTTTTTTGAGGTGGAAGTAGCAGTGCTGGTTTTGTGCATCCAGCACCACGTCCCCTCCACCTTGTTAGCCGGTGGCAGACCTGAGTCCGGGTACGGACTCCGGGAGCGCCAGGCGCACTGGACAAGGGTGCGCCGGGCAGTGTATCGCTGCTCTGGGGTCCGGCTCACCCAAAATCAGCTGACGCACCATTGGTCCGACATCCTTGACCGAGAGCAGGACCTGCTGGACCTGCTAGGGGTTGAGGTTGTGGGGTTCGGTGAGTAGCTAATTATTAATATTATTATTACTTGTGCATTCTATGCTGTTGCTAATATGTTTTTCCCAAATAGCGAGCATTCTGCTCACATGCAGATAAGTTAAGTTTACAAATATTATATTATGTGATCGTTATTCTAGGCAGGTGCTCAGCGCTGCCTAATCATACTTATTGGCGCTCACTTGGGCTGATTATGTAAAGAACTTAAGTAATGCTGAGACTCCTTTATCCTGTCACTAAGATAGTGGTAGTTAGTATTAGTAATTTAGCGGCGCGCATCCTCTCACTACAGATCCTAGAGCCATTTTTGTAGCTCGCACAGTGTCAAGCAACTAAGTTGGTGTATACATGCATCCATCTGTGCATTTAAAGAAAAAATGCAGACGTAGTGAATTGGCCCATCAAAGGGGGTTGAGAATGAGATTGCAAATGAGATGAGAAGAGCAAACATCATTTGTTGCAATTTATTAGTAAATCCAAAATCTTTGTAATAGGGATAGGTAGGTTTAGGAAATTTGAAATAGTATAGGACGGTCCAGGATACTAGTCTACTACTAGTTAATCTGATCTAGAAAATTTCAATAATATTTCGATTGCCTTTTCCTGTCGCAAAATCTTTTTGGAGAGATTATTTATTTACCACCAATCTTTTTTCGTCTTTATGTCTTACATCAGCATACAGGGGTTCGAAGAAGTCTGAGGCGTGGGAGGGAGCTGGTGATGCCTCCCAGTCCCAAAGTTTCTTCTCAGCCGATGGCTCTGCTGGACCCAGTAAGTCCTCCTGTTGTTAACATTAATATTTATTTCCCTAAATTTTACCTCTCCTTATTTTGAATTATTTCTACCAGTTTCCTAATTTTTTTCCAAGTCCTCTTCAATCTATCCATTTCTAAATTCTTGTTATCCCTGCATTATCCTATTTACTTATTTTCTATATTACTAGTGTCTGGACTTTACTTCAACTGTCTCTGTATACTAGTCTGACTGTAGCTTCCTTTCTTCTGCTTTTCCTCTCCCCTTATATTGCATTTTGTGGACTGCGTGGTGGTGGTACTGTAAGACTCAGAGAACCCATTGGTCACATACTACTACTGCTACTCTGCCATGCAGATTGCATGCCCAAATAAGGCATTCAACACATCTTTGTTGAGATTAGAAGGCTTTCTTTTACTTTCTCATGCTCCATCAGTAAAAGGAGAGAGTGGCCATGGTCAAGTTGGACACCCCAAAGTTGTGCCTTCTTAGCTAGGCCTAGTATTATTAGCAGCAGTTGGTGAACTGATGACCGTGCACCATGGCTGGAAGAAGTATGAGGAGGACAGCCTCATTGCATTTTCAAACCAAGGCCATATGTCCAGTTGTCGACTCTTTTGTTTCTTTTCAAAAACTCAGATTCATCAATGGCTCCTGCCACTACTTTACAGTTTGTCTTGAGGCTTTTCAAAAATTGCCACCAACAAAATTCCCACCCTGATATTTCTGATAGAAGATGCTGTCTGTATCTGAATTGTGGTGATGTGTGTGGTGTATTTTGCTATATAAATAAATAAATAGGGGGAGGCATATCTGGCATCTAAAAAATGTGTAATGTGTTTTCTAGCCACACCGACCACCAGTGCCAGGGCCAGCAAATGACGACGGCGCCAGCCTATCAGAAGATGCAGCAGTGGTAGGGGGTGAGTAACTAATGGCCTCTTCTATCTTCAACTCAGCAGAGAAAGTTTCATGAAGACCTGTAACTATGATGGGTTGATGGAAAAGGGAAAGAAGGATGGAAGAAGAAAGGATGGGTGAAATGTAATACGACTAGAAGAGAAAGATGCGTGGGTGAAAGTATGCATATACCATGGGTGGCTGATAGGATGCATGGGTGGGTAAAAGATGTATGAAAGGTGAAAGGATGCCTGCCTGGGTGGGTGAAAGGAATCCTCCGGTGGGTTTGATGGGTCATAGGATGCATGGGTTAGCAAATGACAAATGTATGTTGGTGAAAGGTTCGTTGACACTAGGAGCCATGTTTGGATGGATGGATTTGTGGCTGGATTGATGGTTTTCAAAGGTGAAGACTAGATTGAGAGAATATAAAACTTAAACAGTGAGTAGCAAAGCCAAGGATGAAGAATAAAAATACTAGAAGAACAATGCAATGATGAATGAAAAAAACCTTGGGAAGAAGAATAAACAAGGGACTAGGGTACTCCTCTGTAGTGGTGTTCTTCTCACCTTTACTTGCTTGGAATGGTTTTTATCAATGTTTTTGGTTCAAAGGGTTGACAACGGTGGTATTTCAGACTACTCCCTTGACTCAGTAGTTGTCAAGTGCAACATATATTATGTATCTTTCCTACCCACCTATCATCTTCAATCACCTCCCTCCCTCCCTACCCATGGCATTTTGCCAGTGACACCCATGGGTGACCTATCAGCTGCATGGTTACATTGGCGGCACTGCATTTTTGGCTGTGTAATGTGCGTCTGCCTCAGTTAATGTGTAGGCCCATTTCCAAACTTCATGCAAAGTGAAAAATTGTTGTGTTTCCCTTCACTCCCAGTGTCCACTCAGTCACTTCCTAGTACATAACTCTGAGTCCTTTCCCAAGTTCCTTCTGTCCCAGCCTTCCATGAAATTTGAAAAAACATTCTTTGCATGTGCCACTTTCCTCCGGCCAAGTGATATATTTTATTATTGCTTCCATAACAGATTACAGCAGTTCACATTTTTCCCTTTCAACAATTGCCGAACAAAGTGATTCACTACTAGCAAAGGCTTAGGCACTTTAGGATGAGAATCACTGAAATGTCTACCTTTCCGGCCCAATCCCTCTAATTTACCAGCAGTAGCTTAAGTTAATAATTCTTTTCCTTACCTCCAATTAAATCTATTTTGTTGGAAAAAAGTTATGTCAAATGTAGTGATGGAGGGTGAGGCCAGGGAGTAAAGTGGGACTAAGAGTACGTGCCTTTGCATTTTACAGATGGGATAGTCTGTGATGAACGTGCCAAATACAAAATCCTGTTCCTTAATCCCTCCTTTGCCTACACTGGAGTGCATTGCTTTTCCCATGGGCAGACAGGAGGATGTCTGTCTGCATTATTCTTTTTATATTGTACCTCACGTGACGTATATCATTCATAGTAAGTAACTATTCATCTGCCTTGTAGTCAGGGTGAAATTGAGGCATCTAACTGTGCATGGTCATGATTGGAACAAGATAATTGTCTGGTACAGCTGCCCCACCTGTAGACAGTAGCAAAGTAACGCAACATGAGTATGTCTGTCTAAGGCGCCAGCTGAGCTAGCATGCTTACATTAATTTAGCTCAACAAGAGAGAGAAGAATACGTGTATACTCCATAGTGCATAATGCCTGAAACACTAATCACATCAAAATTGAATGGGCCGCAAATGTACTGCTACTGTGCCACCATATATTTTTATGTGTTTTGCTAAGAGAATGTTTTACAATTTGTCTTTTTTCTTTCTTGATATAGCTACTCCTGCAGATCCAACACCTAACAGGCAGGAGAGAGCAGCCCGGAACTGGCAGAGGAAATGGAGCCCATCAGGGCCGAGTATGAGCGGCTGGCAACCGAGGAGGAGGAGGCAGCAGCATCTGAAAATACTCCAGGCCCCAGTGCCACCAGTGCACCGTTGCCACAATCCAAAGGGAGCTGCCCGCTGCCATTCCACCACTGCTGCTTCCCCCTATTTCCGCATTATTCAGCGCCACATTATGCAGAGGCTGGCATGCCTAGAAGCCAGTCAGGAGGAACGTCTGGACACATTTGAGAGGCACTTTCAGAAGCTCCTAGCCTACTGTTAGTGCCCTCTTCTGCCCTTTTTTAAATTCTTTTTTGATGGGTGGGACTTGTTGTGGGGAGAAGGTGGGAATGCGGGAGTTAGGGCACTTTGGGAATTTTCATTATGGACAATTTCGTTTTTGGACTTCTTGGACACTATTCGGGACATTGGTTGGGGTTAGGGAGAGGAGTGGGCCAGTTCTGGGTTTACTAGTTTATTTATATTTGTTAGGGAAATACATTTTTTATAGCTGTACATTAAGATTTAAATCTTTTTGGGGGGGTTACTGTTTTATTCGCACTGCTGCCTTTGACGGAGCCATTTTTTTAAATCTGCTGATAGTGTAACAACAAAATTGTTATGTGGTACCCTCCCTTGTCCTACTACTCTCTCCTCATAGTCTTTGCATTCTGCAACCATATTAACTCCTAAAGAGTCAGAGGGTGTGGGTGTGTGAATTTCCATTGTATATAGAATGACTGCAGCTCAACAATGAATCAACCACACATCTCTTACCTGATGAAGTGAGGGCTGTATGGTTTCCCAAGATGCCATGGTTGTGGTAGTAGTAGCAGCATGCTAGCGCACTAGTCTAACAGTGAAGGCATCAGAAGCGAGGACCCACTCCCTCCTAGATGAACTCAAACTGTAGGATGAGGACTATTCATCGAAGGGAACTAAACAAATTTAAATAAAAACTGAGTTAATGCTGTTATTATATGTAAGCTTTAAAAACAATTAGACAGTCAACATAGACTAGACTACTAGTACACAAGAAGAGAGACAATAGAGAAAATATGATAAGCAATGCTAAATTGAATTAATCAGCATGGTGAGCTAGTAAAAGTTAAAAAATTCAGTCGACCCAAGTTACGAAGTGGACAAGCATAACCTTTGATGCAATAGATTGTCTGAATGATGATGCTGGCAATGATGTTCCTCTGAAAAAAATATCGAACACTGTGCATTGGTGACTGATATAATATTGCCAGTGTGGGCTATACTTGGAGCTGAAGATCCTCGCCCTGCACTTAGTTGGTGTTGCTTTCCCCACATCTGCCCCACTAAGTTTGTGATCAATTAATGGTGTAAATTATTATGTCACACCTCAATAAATCACACAGCCCGGGGGAAGAGGGTTAGGGATTCGATGAATGGATGGGAAGGGGGATTTGGGAAAAGGTTTGACAAAGACAAACACTACACAAGGACAACACTCATCTTGGCAATGAGCAGCTGACCATCATAAATCTGTTATGGGAGGAAAAGGAAACAAAGGAATGATGAGTAGTACAGGTAAACCAGACCAAATTGTCCGTCTGCCCCCAGAGAGACCCAAGTTACATTATATATCTAAATGTTCTGTGGTACAGAGCTTTAAAAGATAGCAAATATATTACAAATTAAATTATCTGTAGGAGTCAAGGAAATAACACACAGTTCTAATGATTACTAAAAGAAAAAATGATGCGGTATAGCCAAATTGGGAGTTGCATCTGCATTCCTCTTGGACTGTTCGTCAATCTTGGATGTCTGCCTGATGCGGTTCAGTAAGGTAAGCGTGAGTGTGTTATGTTTTTTTTCAATATGGTGCAGGGTAAGGGCCTGTAGATTGAAAAACAAAAATGATATTGAAGAATCAAGGTGAAAGAAGTTAAACTGCAGAAGGATTGCACCGAGAAGACTCAGAGACAGCACAAGAGAGACGAGAAGAATAGTCCTTTTTGCACTCATTCATTTTATACCTGGTGTGTGAACAAACGGGGGAGGGCAATTTTACAACAACAAAAAAAATCACACAAAAAGTGGCTGCATGTAACTATCGGTATCGGCTGATCAAACTCGCAACTGTTATGATCATCAATTCATCAGCATGAATCATAACAATAATATGTAGCCAAACAGCAACAGTACGTGCATAATGTGATTATCATTGATGTCTAATTGTCTGTTTCCAGTTATCTTCAACAACAGGCCCCCCACCCAACCACTACTTAGCTTCAAATTGGAGCCAGACAGCACAGAGCACACACACACCCAGCAACATAGCATTTCCCAATCATGTAAAATCTACACACTGCTGTCACCACTCACCACCAATACACAGAGTTGTGTAGGTCTGTTGTTTAGCTTTAGGCCACTTCAAAGTCATCACCAAATCGGTTGGTTTCAGTAGAATTGAAAGCTTCTTTCTTCTGGTGGCAGCTCTCGAAGAAGTCACGCCCACGCCTTGAGTCATTCCGTCATCTCTGATCCTCCTGACTCCAAGTAAGGTGTCCAACTCCATACCAACTGTGTCCTGAGTCCTCACTCAAATGCAATAGATCGACCTGTAGTACAAATTTGTTTTTGCACAGCAAGAGAAACATTGAGTCATTTTTGGTGTAGATTAGATTTGCATTTGCGTTATCTAAGGGACTCTTCTGTTTTGATTCTTTGAGTAGTATAAAGCAGAAAACAATAAAACAAAGCAGTATGGAGTGGACCTGGTGAAGAAATCTTGCTATCTCTCAAAGGGGAAGAAAAAATAATCACCTTCAGGGAAAAATTGATCAGCCGTCGGTAGGACACCAACATTGTAAATTATCATCGCAAATACATTTTAAGCGTAACAGTTACAGATGAACAAACACCCAGTGTCACTCTGCCTGCCACAACATGAATCATATCTCAACACACATCACATATTCACAACAAAGAACAATCACTTAGCGTGTAATGCATGCCATTTACCTGTTCTTCAGGCGTGGTCACCATGATCATGGTACATTGCAGAATGAAGATCAATTTTATTCAAGAAGCAGACATTGTCCAGTGTAAGTCAAATAATGTCGGGCAGTCCGGCTAGGGTAATAAACTAGCAAAGGATAGATAGTCACGGCCCACGGTTGGAGGCAGGCACACATTTGTTTGGATCCTCTCCATCCAATGCCCTTGAGGGAAAAGGGTGTGAGGGGGGACTTCTTCACTGCACACAGTTGCACCTCCAATCCAGCAAAAAATATGTCTAATAGATGGTCAGGATGAATTAGTCAACGAGACACAAACAAATAAAGGTAAATATTATTCCCCTAGCTATATGGGTATTTTTTGGCATCAAAGAAAGAAAGCAGATCAACAAAAGAGACTAAGAGAGACATTTCTATGGTTGTTGGCCCAGGCCTAGTAGTCAGAGAAGTGGAGCTCATCCTCAAACTCTGGTGGTTCACCCAGAAGTAGGTCATCTAACACACTGCTACTTCCATGACCTGAGTGTCCCTCATGTTCCTCCTGTCATACTTCCAGTATGGAGTAATTTAGTGGTATAAAGTGCTAATTCATTTTGATCATGATTAATCTCCCCAAGTTTTTGGGGTGTGAGACTGGTCATTTTCACTGTGACAACATCACCAGCAGTACTGAAAACATGCTCAGCTGAGACACTGGCTACTGGGCAAGCCAGATAGTTTATTGCCAGCCTGCTGGCGCCTCTTCCCCTACCAATACACAATGGGTTTTGATCAAGATAGAACTGTGTTGGGTCATCCAGATAGGCCTGGACCATCTGCTCAATGGTCATTGCTGGTGCTCCACTTTGCTCCACCTCTTTTGCCTTCGCCTCTGCTCTGGGCTTAAGCCCTGCCAGTAGAAACCACTCAGTTGCAGATTTTGGGGCTAATGCTCCTGTTCTTGTTGTTGATAGTGTTCTTACTGTTGGTTTTGGCTGGTGTGAGCCAACAGCACTGCCCTCAGGCTCTGAACTTGAAGGCTGCCTGTAGGACTTGTACCCTGGAGGAGTGGACCTCTAATTCCCTGCCCTTCTTTTTCTAGTTCACTGCCTTGCTCAGCTATCCATGTTTTGTATTTTCCAACATCCCCATCTGAAAAAGGAATGAAAGTGGACAGTAATTGTTTCTACTGTGGATCAAGAATTGTGGCACAGATGTAATGTTTTGATGCCACAATGTCCCTTTGCACCCTTGTATTAGCAGATAAGCGAAGGGTTAAGCTTTCCACCCACTGATAAGCATCTTTGTTCCTCCACACCTGCATAGATTGCAGACGCCTCCTTGAGCTGTTCCTGTAGCATGTGCAACAATGGGATAGCTTGCTCCATGGCACTGCCCTCCTTGCTGACTTCCCGTGTGAACACCTCAAAGGCATTTGACTAGACCCATTGGTCCATCTCAATGATCATGGTTTTCACAGTTGTATCCCCACTTTGCATGACATATTCATTGATAGGTCTGTACTGCTCAAACAGGCATTCAAGTATGTAATATGTTGAATTCCAACATGTTGGCACCTCCTGTATGAGTGCTTTAACTGGCATTCTATTATCACACTAAATGAGCATTAGCTGTTTCCGGGCTTTAAATGAATGGCTGAAATGAGTGCAGATGCTTCTGCAGGTGGAAAGTAAGTTGCTTACTTGGTCTTCATTCTTAAGAAAGTCCTGTACAATGATGTTGATGCAGTGCACCAAACACAGGACCCTGAAATAGTCGCCATCTGCCATGGCCTTAACTATATTACTGTCATTGTCCATGGCAATAAATCCAATCTTAAGCCCTCTTGGTTGCAGCCATTCAAAGACCTTGTTGTTAAAGTCTTCCAAAATGCTTGCAGCTGTATGGGATTTCTCCATGGTGAACATTGCTACTGTTGCATGCTTCGGAGCAGCATTAAAAATCTCAGCAGTGTCAACAACTGCAGATATCTTTTCTCTAGCCCCCACAAAAGAGATCCAGTGTATCATGATGCACATGTAAATTAGTCGCTTGGCAACTGGTCCACATGTCTGTTGTCAGGTGGATACTGTGAACTGCACTCTGCTGCAAAACTTGTAAAAGCAATTCCAGCACATTGTGATATAGTACTGGAACAACAACTCTGGTGAAATAGGACGAGCTGGGAACCTTCCATTTCGGGGATATGGCTGCCACAAATTCAAGAAAACCCACTCCTTCCACAAATGAAAATGGGAGGAGGTACAGCTCTTACATTTTAGCCAGCTTCACATTGTACAAATGTGAAGTTGGGTGGTTGTGTTCACACTGCCCCTCCATCCTAAACATGCTAGGAATAGTAGCCTGGATTTGTTTTCTTTTCTGATGCCACTGGCTCAGGTGACTTCTTAAGTGCAGGCAGTGTTAGACTCAATGTGCTTTTCAGCGGGGCAGTCACTGTCCTCTCTTGCCTTTGTGTCTCGAACTGAGTCTTATGCCATTGTGATGTTGTTGATGTGGGTGATACTACTGCACTGCTGGGGAGAGGGCTGCTTTGTGTAGTGAAAATGTATTTCTCTTCTATACCTTCCACCGTGATCGGATCGGATTTGGATTTCCCGCTCAGCTGGCTTCACCAACAACACTTGCAGTTTTTTGGCTGCCTGGTGCGCCTCCCAACAGATTGTATGGTGCTTTCTCAAATAGGTTGTTAGGCCCCCAGTACCTTGGTTTGTACCAAGCTTACCCTGACTAATACTGGCTTCGCAAAGGGAGCATACAGCAATTCTCACCTCCTTCTTGCTAACCGAAAAGAAGTCCCAAATTGGGGAGCTCAACTTTCTGATGCTGGTGCCACTGCCAATGTTGGATGAACTGGCGGTAGGTGGGTGTTTTGACGTTTGACTCTCTGCAGTGTCTACTTCTACTGAGGTGGCTGTGGATGTAGGTCACTGCCGGGACTTTACAAATATGGTAGCTGGCAGTGGTTGTATCTGTGGTGCCACTGCTGCATCCCTCCTGGGAAGTTAGGATGGGGTAACATCGGTCTCCACTGGGCCTGGGCTAACATCCATGATGACTGGCTCATTGTCATCCTCCTCTTCTACATCTGCCTCAATAACTCTAAGGCTTTTTGGAGCCTTCCTTTTCCCTAGCCTCGTGGCGTGTCTCACTCTAAGACTGAGGTGGGATCCAAGTGGTGTCTAGATCATCAGAAGGGGGCTTGAAGAGGAAGGTGATTCACCACTAACCCTCTTTTTTCTAGCTGGAGATCTGGAAGACAATGGATCTTCTGAAAGAGCAGATTCCTCTACTTCCTCAGAATTAAGCTCAATCTCTTGAACTGCTCCTACTTTGGGAGGAACTACTATTGGTGGCTGCGGCTGTTGTTGCTTTTGTCCATTTCTCTGAGTTTGCTGCAACGATTGGGTACTATTTTGCGATAAGTTAATTTCAACATAACTGCTTGTCAGCAATGCTGTGATTAGACTGGCTGCCTCTGTGACAGACATGGGCTTGGGCCTAGATTGGGTGGGTACACTGATGTGGAGGTGCGCTCCCAGCTTGCTCTCCAGAGGCCGGTGCGGCAGGCGCAGTTTTTTTTCTCCAAAAAGATCTGGGTCGACATACCAGTGGTAGTAAGCTCCTTCTTCTTCTCACTGGCTACTTTCTTGATAGCATCTTTATTTGGGGATCTTTGGGGACATCTTGAAGCTGTCAGTTAGCAGTGGCACTTAGCTTCACAAGTTGAAGCGATGTCTGTGATGTATGGGTCACTCGGGACTTTGTGCACAGGCCTTCTTTCTGGCAGTTCTGTGGGTGAAGTTGTCTCTTTTGCACCTAAAAGAAAAGAAGCAAGAAGGACATCAGTGAAATGTGGCAGTGTTGCAGTTCAATTAGTAGTACAAACAAACACAATATAATTTACTGTGATCACTGGTTACTCTTATTATAAACAATTAACAATACAGTGTATGTATTTGTGAAACGGAAAATCACAGCATCATAAACTTTCATGGTGACTAACTGTACACTCAGGAAGGATAATAAAGAGCAAAGACGACAACAACATAAAGATTTAAATGTTCGCTTTATGTGCATCACGTCACTCACGTGGGATGTGGTACTCAGGGAGGTGCAGCTGACAAATGACAATGGAAGGAATAATCCTTTGACAATGAATGCTGTTGTGCACCTATAGCAGACATGGGGTTGATTGATGCCAGATGTAGAGAAAATGGTATGAACAAAAAAACAAAAAAAAAGTTAAATAAAATTGAAAAAAGTTTTGACCAATTAATAAAGAAACATTTGAAAAAATTTAAATAAAAAAAATCTAAATAAGTGAAGTAAGTT
This sequence comes from Calotriton arnoldi, assembly GCA_963921515.1. Classification (NCBI taxonomy): domain Eukaryota; kingdom Metazoa; phylum Chordata; class Amphibia; order Caudata; family Salamandridae; genus Calotriton; species Calotriton arnoldi. The sequence continues at coordinate 61,667 of CAWUFW010015602.1, read as the reverse complement.
ATCCTCAACGATATAATAATAATGTATTAAACTACTATATCATTGCTAACCATCCATGCAATCCTATGGCAAAGGGCCACACTGACTGGATGCACAAAATGGCTGCCAGCCAGTGCCACATGGTCATCAACAACAACACTGAGCAGGAAGGCATTGGGAACAAAAAAAAGACATGCAGGTCTACGGGGAAGGCACACTGGCTGCCTACACACAATTGCCACCGACCACATGGTCACAATAAAAACAGCAACCAGCAAGAAGGCATCACACAACAAAGAACACATACAGGCCTATGGGAAAATCACACTGGCCGGCTAGTGGCTACACAAAATGGCCGTCAGCCACATGGTCACTCACAACAACAAAAGGCCTGGAAAACAAAGAACACAGATTTACAATTAAAGTGACTCAGTGCGTACTGCAAGCCATTTGGCTGAGCCGCACGGAGTCACTTTCAAAGCACAGGGATGCGACATATTTACAACAATATGTTGCATCTCTGTGCTTCCCCCTGCGATGGAGCATAAACTGCTGCCATGCGCCGTCGCAGGCACCCTTGCACCATGGTGCAAGGATGCCTGCGTCATGGGGAGATTGTTTTTGTTCAGGAAGGGTTCCCTTCCTGCACAAAAACAATCTGAAATGCCGTTTTCAACTTCTATGTGTGCTGCATTAGCACACAAAGAAGTTGAAAAACTGCATTAGTTTCAATGATTGTTTATGTGCAGGAAGGGAACCCTTCCTGAACAAAACAATCATTAGAGGTGATTTCCTCTTTCTATGTGTGCTGCAGAATGCAGCACGCATAGAAACAGGAAAATAAAACGAGGAGAAATGAATACATTTCTCCTCGTTGCGCCTCGTTGCGCCTCCCCTGGGGAGGCGTAGCATTCAGATGCATTTCCAGATTTACGATTCCTCGTAAATCTGGAAATGTGTCTGGTTCTGTGGGTGTTGCGTGGGAACACCCATAGCAACACCCATGGAACGCCCCTTTCACGCAAAGTGCTGCGTGTAAAGGGGGCATATTTACAAGGACAGGAAAAGTCACGCAGGGTGGCTTTTCCTGTCCTTGTAAATATGGAGCAGTAAAATGCGCCACCGGTACGTTACAAAAAGTGACGCACCGGTGGCGCAAGGGGCTTGTAAATCTGCCCCTTACTGTATACAAAATGGCCTCTGGCCACATGGCATGTGGAACAAAGGCAAAAGGTGGCCTATGCCAAACACACACATACACTGGCCATTGGCCAAACAAAGGATGCATGGAAAGACAGAGAACACAGCATTAATTCAGCAGTGACAAAAACAAAAATGAACAGGGCTAAAAATATTTACAACAACGCACACTCTCCACAGGCATTACTCCACCTATAAACTGTTTGAGGGAAAAAAACATGAAAAACCACCAAAAAAGCACCTTTCTTGTATTGTAATCCAATACCATTCATGCCCTAAAAGCTGTTTCATCCAACAGACAACACAGAAACAGTTGTTTCATACACCGATGACTAGTACTGGGCCTACTGGCTGGAAGGCCCATTGGCAGACTAGGCCTCATAGTGAATTAAATCAATATTGCAAATCTATTAAAAAACATGGAGAAAATGTAGTGAACTGTGCAACATGTTTCCTTTTTAAAAGAAGAAACATTATTTACAAAGAAATAACTAGGCCCCTACTGTAACAACAGTCAGCCCACCAAAATAAATTTAAAAAATTGATTACAAGTACAAATAATCCAGGTGCATGGCCCCAATCAAACAAACAACACCAGTTTTTCAACTTACTTGTGAAATCTCAAATACAAAGTCCTTAAATCCAATAGCATATGCAGCAGACACAAAGAGTGATCCTTTCAGCTCCAAATCCAAATGAAAAGTAACCAGGAGATAGACACCGCCGCTGAGTGGCCACTCTGCGGACTTCGTTAGGTAGGTTCTTGAGGGGCGCTGGTGAGGCGGGAGATTCGGAGCATGGGAACAGTGGGAAAATGGCAAGGGTCCTGGAGCCTAAGGGCAAAATAACCTGGGAGCCTTGAGGGCTGGAGCAAAGCAGTGCTGGGGTGGCAGAGGCTGCAGTGGCTTCCTGATGAGGCTTTCTTCAAGCAAGAGAGGCCTCGCAGCAGTCAGCTGTGACTGTAACCAGGGGAGAGCTGGAGAGACCTGCTCTTTAACCTTAAGTCTGTATAACTGACAAAGAAGGTTGGGTGGTACTGGTGAAGTGGCGCATTTCCTGTCAGATGTGCACTTTTGCATCAATTTACGCCCCCAATGCTAACCAGGCCTCGTTTCGACATACAATTCTGTTATTACTTGGAGGCTTTTTGGAGGGGGGATTGTCCTTTTGGGGTACTTTAACCTGACCTGGGACTCAGGGATCGATAGCATCCTCCCCCATAAAACATCCACCAGGAGTTTTCCGAAAGCATCGAAACAGGATTACCTCTCCTTGGGGGCTAGTGGATGCCTGGAGAACTGTTAACATCACAACCCGGGATTTCAAATTTTTTTCACACTCCCATTGTATGTACTCATGCCTTGACTATGTCCTCATCAGTTCAAGCCCTAACCGACGCAATATTAGATGTAACTATTTACCCAATTACATTTTCAGAGCATGCCTCTGTGGCCTTGGCTCTGGAGTAGGTCTCACCGATACCTAAATATCACTCTTGGCTTTTCCCAGGAGCCCTCACTAGGGATCGCCTCTTCAGAGACAAAATCCTCAAAAAACCTGGCCCTGTTATCAACCCTGAAAAAACAAAGAACTCGAGAGAGGTTGGATCGAGGCTGAAATCCAGAAAGTTGAAAAGGCCCATAAAGAGACCCCGACTTTAGTACTACAATGGAAGATGGCGGCACTGAGGGGGAATCTTAATGCGGTTTATACTAATAGAGAGGAGTTTACTCTGCTATGCCTTAAAAAAATGGCATAAGACCAGGATAATAGGGTGGGGTCACACCTACATCGACAACTCAGAGCCAAACAGGAGAAAGAATACATTGGCAACATTATCCAGGAGCTGGGGCCACTGGCTAACTCCGGGGACAAGAAGGAACTGTCATAAGGTTTCTGCACATACAGAGCTATGCACAGGATAATAGGACCTCGGAATATAGTGGTGAGCCAACCATAAACCTTAGCACCCAAAACCCCAACCCAACTAGCCTTAGCGTCCCATTAGCACTAATGTACCAATGATTAGACAACCCAGAACACGGTATCTCTCTCTCAGGACTCGCAGAGGCAAGAACACTCTTTCGTCACTCTCGTACCTGTCCACAACATGCGTAAGAAGAGACACTGTATAGTTCAAAATATTTATTTCAACTTACGTGCCCTTAGATACAGTACACGTGTCAGTACTAATAGCATAATACATAAGAATAATATAATCAGCATAGTTACTACTCCATAGAATACGAACGGGGAAAGCATCTCATAAAGCAGTGGATATATGTCTAACTAACATTACCACCCTCCCCGTGCTAGAAGCCAGTTTATTATAATAATAGAAGACCTTTGGGCTTTGACTAGCGAACCCCCATACCTCAGTCTCTTGATGCAAAACTACATCAGCAAACAATCACAGCTCTTCTCTCTGGAAAGGTCGTCTCCAAGTGCTATCTTAGAGCAAGCGAGCGCATTATTAAAAGCACACTAATTTCTCAATGGCAGCTGTACAAGTGTTATGTCTAGGTGCGAGGGACGGGCCAAATCAGTAGGAACCAGGGATTTGTTATTCGACCTTGTAACTGTTGTTCAGACTGAGCCCACAAAGGGAATAGGAGAAAAGGTGAGAAACAGAAAATGCAGACTATTGTAGAACAACTTGGCAATAACAGAGGGCGACAGAACAACATCCAATAGTAACGTGCGCAAGAGTCATCATGGCAGCCAGGCGTGGTAACGTAGCCAGACCTGATAGGAGGCCATGAGCCACAAGACACCCTCCCCTGGTCAGTCCATCGGCCACGACGAAAATGAAGACAGAGTTCCAAACACCTGAGCAGAATAGAGGCGGTCTACTAACAACTAACGGCAAGTCAATCAATCCAAAAATGTGGAAGAGCAGAAAAATGCTATACCGTCCAGAAGGACATCATTGGAATCGTCAAAAAACGTAGACGCCATCCAGTCCAACAGGTCAAAGCTGCAGGAATGTTCTTCAGAGTATGGAGCATCCAAAAGCAATGCGGGACAGCTTGCGTGATATTCAATATAACTTTGTTGTAGGAGATTCTGAGCAGCCGCCCAGATATCCCATTGTGCCAAAATCCCCAGTGCAGCCGCACGCATCATAAAGCCAGCAGCGGAACAGTCCCATTCATGGGCCTCTGAGGGACCCACCAACCGAACAAAATCCGGGACCGACAATGACGAATTGGAGAGGCAATAATCCATGGTCCATGTAAACGGACAGCGGATGCAAGACATCACAGGTTGCACGCAAGTGAAATACGCAAAGCGAAAGGAAAGGGTGTAGGACACACTGATAGTTGCCAAGGGCAGAACATTGAAGCCAACCAGAAGTCGCTCACGGAGCAGTTGGAGGCGTTCGGGATCGAGAAGGGCCCAGTGGTGTGCAGCCATTGCGCAGAAAACAGACCAACAGCAAGACACCAGCCGCCAAAGCGAGGATTAATGGGAAACCACCAAAGACGCTAGAAAAAATAGAATGTATGAATGCCGGTATCACACCGAAAATAGTTTGAAAGGTGGACACGAGGCCAGACCCCACAACCTTAAAAAAGTGCACCAGACCCTCAGTGTTTGATGCGTTAAAAATACGATGAATTAACTCCCCAAAATGTTGGGGGAGGTCAGTGTTCAAAAGGGCCTGTATTTCACTGTGGGTGCTCGCCACCTGGAGAATGAATGTCTCCCGGGCGGATGTGAGCATAACCTCCTCATTCAATAATAGGGCCTTTATTCTGCTCAACTTATTGAAATCTGCCTCCATGGTAGGAATGGAAGGCCAAATAGAGCTATCAACGATGTCGTGAGGGGGAGGAAAAAGTACATTCTTGCAGCAGACAACTCTGTGTGAGACTGTAACAATATACGGAATGCCAGCCTGTAGGCCACAACAGTCTTCGTTATTTAAAAGCAAATAGCTACCGTTGGTAAGCAAAGTAAAAGTAGGAGAAATAGCAGGAGCAGGAATACCCTTTAGCACACATGCAAGATTTGGAACTGAAACGCTACAAGCCCCGTGCAATTTAATATGTTTACAAATAAGCGAATGACCCACAGTTGAATCACAAGACTCCCCGTGAGAAATACCTCCTTGCCGTCTCTAAGGCATTTATACATGAAAGGCAAGGACCAAAGTTCATGCAGGAAAGCACTACCCAAAGGCTGGAAACAGCCTACAGGATAATGTTTCATGCACGAACCGAATTCAAATAGGGAAAAAGGTAAAGCTATAACCCCATGAACTAGCCACACCGCAGAATCTAGTTCCGCTACAGAGAATGGTAAAGGATCCACTTTTTCAATATGTAACAAAGTGTACGATGCATCTTTCATGGACATGAACTGCTGTTTGTCAGTCAAATTAAAAGGCAGAAAGAGGGCAGTGGTGTTTAACAAATTCCAAGGAACTTTACCCAACTTAAGGGTTTGCAAAGTCCATGCAAACTGCATCACTGAACGCAACTGATTCTGACCATGATACAACATAGAGACATCATCTTGTACAATATCAACAACAGAGGATACAATATTGTTTAATGTGTAAATGCGGGAAGACAGGGTATTTATACTATTGTCAACAACAGCAAGCACCTTTTCCAAATTTGCTTGGTCTATTTCCCTAAGACGGGAAGCAGCTTCCATTTGTGACAGCTTCCAGAGCTCATTATACGCTTCATAAATGAATCTCTTCGGTCGGGGACCACGAGGTCCCAAGATAAAGTCAGATAAGTCAATAGTGCCTGATAGGAGGGATAAATGGTTCTTAACAGAGTCTAAGGACGAATGTTGTAACCATTGTTTACATAATTTACCAACCGAATACGTGGTCACAGTACGAGTTTCAGTAAATCTTGGATCAGGCTTGTCCTGTATGTAACCAGGAACTGTGCCATGAAAACGAAGTTGGCATGCATTAGATGATATGGGCCATGCCAACCAGGGTGACTGTATCAGTGCAGAAACGTTAAAGGAATTGTTCTGAAACTGAGCCTGTAACGCCATAAGGGACATATTAAAATGCAAACTATCATTTGGAAAACTCGACAAGGATGGGATGGTTGGCGCATTTAGTTGTTTAACGGTAGCCAACCCCCAACACGTGGTCTGATGAATGGAAGCATTTAGAAATAGAATTTGGGCTGGGATAAGGCAAGCACGGTGCAGGGCCTCAGTGCCCTGCACCTGCCATGGCTTCGAACCCCAGATTGATTTTAAATCCACTGTGTCTTTCCAATACTCATAACCACCCACCGCCAAGGCGCTCAAAAAGGAACCCGAATATAGTAATTTAGTGTGGGTCAACATTATTTTTTGAGTCGATGGAGATTTTAATTTAAAATAATAGGACCCATGGTTCGATCGATTAAAATCAGTAAAATAGGTGAATTTATTTCGAAGAGTCTGGGAACTACCTGGTATGGGGTTTGGGCAGTGTTCCCATTGGGTGTAAGTAACAGGGCTGCGTAGTGCACTTGGTTTGTGGAGAAAATGATTGCCCCAATGCTGGTAGCAATACAAATCGGCATAATTCGCAGAATTCATATACAAGTCTTCAGCATTAAAAGAGGCATAATATTTTAAATCAGCAAACAATGCTTCAACTGCATGCACATCCCAATCATCAGAATGAATATTACTTTTTACTACATCACCCATCGAGACTCGAAGGACATTTGGTACATTAATAATTTCTGTCGGGCCATGTATTTGAAAGTTTACCGCATCCCATACGATGCCATCAGCAACTGGAAACGCTGAAATGTTCACAAATGTGTGGTCACGTTTCATGATGTGTGAAGAGGAATGTGGAGCCAAAGTTCCAGCAACACTGTTCACAGCAGAGCGTTCAGGTAAATAGTGACCATTGATGAGTAGAAAAAACACTGTGACAAAGCCAATGGACATGAACAAAAAGACCAAGAAAAGTACCATCCAAATATATGTCCAAGGTGGAATCAAAAAATTGTCTCTAAACCAGGATACAAAAAGACTAAACTTGGACGGGACTTGTGATGAGTTGGAATCTGAGTCAAAAGAATAACGTGTCGGGCTCAGTGGCGTTGTTGGTTGGTGTGCCACCGACTCTGTGGCGGGATAAGTATATTCGTCCTCGGCTATGCAGGGTGATGCAGGGGGTTCAAATATATTTTCAGGCAAATCAACCATCTCCATGGTAACATCAGTGATTGTTCGTGCAGGCGTGCCTCGAACGCTTGTCCGATAAATGGCAGGACAAGAGACCGCTGGTGTGACACTATTTAGGATCGGCCAGATGTTGTAGCTTGACATTTTCCACTGAGATGTATCTGTTTTCCTTGCGACCGGGAAGCGGTGGTAGGATGACTGTACGTGTACCCTTCAAGCCCAGTACTGGAACCGGTGCACGAAAAGAGGGGCCAAATTCTTTTTTGTTCTCCACCTTCTCTCGTACCAGGTCGCCAATCTTCGGAAGCCAGCCGGCAACCGGAATCTGCACAGCAGGGTCTGTGGCTGAAGGTAAATGTGCAATCGCTAGTTTGTCTCGGGCTTCTTGTAAGTCCTGTAACATAGTAGAATGATTATCTACATCGAACTTGGCGGATTGCGCCGCCATGTCTAGACCATCAAGGTCAGGCACAAACATTCGTATGCCAAAGAGCATTTCGTAAGGGGTCCGCCCACCCAGAGGCCTTCTAGGGAGATTATTAAGTGCACGCTGAACAGTATACAAGTGGGCCAGCCAGTTCCTGCCAGTACCTATAACTCTAGCTGTCAAGGATTGCTTTAAGTCACGGTTCATTCGTTCAACGATAGAGTTGCCCTCAGGCCTATACGGAGACGAAAATTTCACCCGCACCCCTAAGGAGCCCATTGCGTCCTTGTAAGCCTTAGAGGCAAACGCCGGACCTTGGTCAGAATGGAAGGTGCCGCATGCAAAAATTCCCACAAAGACACGCAAATCCCTAATGACATTTCGTGCGTCAGCACTCCGTTGTGGCCAGACCCAGATGAACCGTGTGCACGAGTCCACTGCCACTAAGATATATTTATAGGCAGTGTCTGAAGAAAATGGACCGCAGTGATCCAAGTAAACACACCCAAAGGGTCTGTTCGAAATTGCAAGCGAGGTCTGCGGTGGTCTTGTGACTGTTGAAGGCTTGATCTGTTGACAAACGTCACAGGAAAGCACATAAGTACGTGTATCTTTGTATAAACCACGCCACCAGTAACGCTGCTGCAAAATGGAAATTGTCGCAGACACACCAGCGTGCGCCGAAGCCATGCCTTCGTGTGCCGCTGCCATCAAGGAAAGTCTGCGGTCCGCGTTGGGGATCAGCCGAACCCCAACGTTAGGTATTGTTACATAAGGAGCCTGATCGGGACCTATCTGGTAAGAATATTTAGAAGGGAAACCTCTAGGGTAATTAATTCCTTCTTTTGTTGCAGCAATAGCTGCCAAGATATCAGTGTCTATTTTAGACATGGATCTAGTAACTGCTGCTACTGAACACGTGAGTACTGCTGATCTGGCAGCTTCATCTGCCAGACTGTTACCAACAGCGTGTGCGCCCACTCGCTGATGGCCTAGGGTGTGAACCACCTGTGTGAGTGGCAGACGTCTTTGTAATTCTGCCACCCTAACCCAAAGCATTTTATGCTTGATTGTGTTGCCTTTAGCGTCTCTATAGTCATTTTGCGACCAAAAGAACAGATTGTCATTGTATGATTGAACACAGTAGTAAGAATCGCACACGATTAAAGTGGTCACATCAGGATTTACGAACTCAAGCGCAAGCACCAAGGCACGCAACTCGGCCAATTGTGTGGTACTGTCCCCGAGTGTCTGTGTATGCACCACAGTGGATTTGAACTTTCCGTTCACAAACGTACCTGCAACAATAGCACATGCGGCTGAATAAGCATGCTTGGACCCCGTGGCCGGTTGTGCCGAACCATCGGTGTAGATCACACAGTCGTAATCCTCAAGCGGCAATAAGGACAAAGGAGGAGGATGAATGAATTCATACTGTAAAAACTCCTGAGTCTGAAGAGAAGAGTCGAAAATGAAAGTGACATCCGGAGACGTCAAAGATGTTGCCCATTGAATCCAACGGGGGTGCAAAGCTTTAGAGTTCGGAACACTTGCTTTCGTCACTGCCTCTAGGGCAGGATAGGGTGTTACCACCAGAATGCGTTTTCCCTGTGCCAGTGCGCGCTCCTTCAGGATCGCCATTTGCACTGCTGTTAGCACTTTCTCCACAGATGAGAACCGCATTTCTGCAGAGGTGTATAGATGTGACTTGTATGCGATGGGTACTGTATCACCTTCATTAAAGGTTAAATACGTGAAACCCACTGCCCCTGGAATGATTCTAATCACCAAGTTTGTGTGGTTATCACGCGTCAAAAGGTATTTAGACTCAAGAAGGTCTGTCTGCAAAGACTGCAGAATGGAGGTATGCTCCGGAAGCCAAGAAGACTTCGAAAAGGTAGGTTGTATCAATGCATACAGTGGCTTGATACGCTGGGCGTATTCGGGAATGTATGTACGTCCGAAGTTTAGAAAGCCCAGCAATGACTGAAGTTTCTTCAGATTAGTAGGAGGGCACAGAAGTGCACATTTCTCCAGAAAATGGGGGCTAAACCCTTACCTTCATTGTTGAGCTCATAGCCCAAGAACAAAACGGTAAATTCAGCAATATGGGATTTGGCAAAGTTAACTTTGTATCCCTGAACCGCAAATTCAAGAATAATGCGGTCCACCCGGGTCAGATGCGGAAACAATTCGTCGTCTGTCAGATAAATGTCATCCACATACGAACAGGCGTCTGGATCGATGCCGTCTAACAAAGAGACAACACGAGCAGCGAATACGCCTGGACTATTCTTGTAGCCCATAGGAAGACACCTGAATTTGAACATTTTACCACCGGAAGTAAAGGCACACCATTGGCCACTCTCCGGGGCTAAGTTGTGCGTGTAGAATCCATTTGAAAGGTCAAGGGTCGTTTTGTATTTTTTACGAACAAGACTGTCTACAAGCGCAGAACTATGGGTATTTTGCACCGCAAAGGTCCGACAATGAGAGTTCAAATGCCGGTAATCCAATACTAAACGGTACGATCCATCGGGTTTAGAAACCGCGAAAAGGGGATTGTTCATAGGTGATACACAGGGTTCAATTACTCCCTGATATTCCAACTGTGTCAGAATTTCGGAAACGGGGCCTTTGGCTTCACGTTTTATGGGATATTGGGGTTGTGGCTGCGGCAACGACCGCAAAGGTATTTCATGGGGGGAGATTCTTCGTCCCAACCCACGTGATTGCGGAATAACGCTGGAGCCAGGGACACAGCCCACTCTGCTGCAAGAGCCTCTGCTTTGTCCTTTGGGACATGTCGAGAAAAGCTCGGAAGGATTACCTCCTCCCCTTTACGCGCAGCAAGTACGAATGGGGGTGGCCAATCCGCCTCTGCCAATAAAATATCATATGAAGAGGTCAGATTTTCCCCAAAAATACCTTTAATTACTCGCTGTATATCACCTTCAATTTGGAGGACAATCTTAAATAGTCTGCCAGGGGGTGCCACTCTGGTGTCTGCTGTTTCAACAGTAATGAATGTTTCAGTTGCTGTCGCCTCCATATGAGGACGTAGCGCCTCCCGCACTATGGTTACTTCCGCAGCGCTGTCTAGGAGGGTTACTGCCCACGTCCAATTCAGGAGTCTCGTTCTCACCGTCTGTGGCATATTTCGCTGTTACAGCGGCAACTTTCTTCTTCTGAAATTGTGGTCGAAAACGTTGAGCGTCTTCTTCTTTTCCTCTGACCTGTTGTCGAGGCTGGTCTCGTCCCTGTGGGGCCTCACGGGCCCTTCCTCTATCCTGGCGGTCTCCTCCACCGGCCTGTGACGAAGTCTGTGCCTGTGCAGAACGAGGAGAATGCGTATCAGGGATCTGAAACCTATCCGGTGACTTAATTCTCGCTCTATCGCGTAAATCATAAGTACGTTCAGAAGAAACTGAAACCGGGGATGCGCCTCGCGATCCCGGCTTTGTCTGTTGCTTACCCTGTTTTTTCAGCCTCCAGCTCTTTTTAGTGAAGACTGGTTTCTCATCCTTCTCAGATTGAGATTTGGTTTGTTGCTGTTGTGGTTGCGATTGTGTTTGCAGTTTTGCAAAAGGCTTGTTACCCAGGCTGTTTCTACCAATAGTTTTGTAAGCCTGGGTAATAATTTTCGGTAATTCACGAGGCTTGTCCAATTCTGGGACCAAAGCCAAAGCGTTAGCTACTTGAAAGTTCACTGCATCGCCCTTGACATTCGCAAGGATCAGTTCAGCTACTACTTCAAACACTCCCACTAGTCTCATCCCTAATTCCACAGCCGCTTCAGGGCCGTGTTCATCCTGTACTTTTTTAATTACAGAGGGGAGAACTGTCATGGAAGGAGTACCAAAACATTTAGAATATACTGCTGCGAATACCCTACCCCAGTTGTCACATGCTGTCAACTCGGGAATTAAGTCTTTTGGCAAACTAATCGTCAAAATACGATGTTTATCCACTGGAGTTGTATGTGGAAAAACTGCCTCCAACTGATCAAACTTTTCTGCAAGCCAATAAGGAAAATCATCCTTATGTTGTGGTCGTTTGCCCATCACAGAATTCACCATGACGGGACTTATGGTCACTCCGCCTGCAGCCGCTGGTTGGCCAGGCACTCCAGGAGCGGCTCCATGGATGCTGCCTGTAACATATCGCACTAACGCTCGATGCACCTGCACCAAGGCCGCATACATAGTGCGCAGTTCCGCGACTGGTATTGTCATATAAAGCGGATGTGGGGTGTACCCGGCCAAGACAGGCCAAGTGGCCCCCGCTATAGATAAGGGGCCTAAACGAACCGCGGTAGTCGGTTGTGGGAGGGCGCCATTAAACCAAACACGGTGTTGCCAAGCCGTGAGCGGTACTTCAAGATTAGTATAAGGTCTATAGACAGCAGGAACAACGGTGGGTTCATATGCATGGAACAGATTATCGTTCGCATCCACCGCTGGAAAAGTGATCCAAGAGTAGAACACTTCAAAGTGGAAAGCCGGGTCGGCTTGAACCACAAAGACTAGGTCAACTCCCGCGTCTGGCACTCCATACACCCGTAAGTGATCCCGGAGTGCTGTGCGGCTATGCGCAGCTATGTCTATACCCGCCATTCCTAACCGGTTTATTCAACAATCTTACACGAGGCAGCACAAAAAGGGTTTTTTCTAAGAAACCTTTTTTAATAACATCAAGCTTGAAAGAACCTACAAAATCTGCAATATAGGAGGTATCGCCGTCACACACGCTTCCGGAAGCGTACGTGAGGGGTGTGTGGACAAGCACAAGTACTACTCAAGCGTCTCGCAAGTAAGCTGCCCCACCCATTGGTCGCGCCATGTCATAAGGTTTCTGCACATACAGAGCTATGCACAGGATAATAGGACCTCGGAATATAGTGGTGAGCCAACCATAAACCTTAGCACCCAAAACCCCAACCCAACTAGCCTTAGCGTCCCATTAGCACTAATGTACCAATGATTAGACAACCCAGAACACGGTATCTCTCTCTCAGGACTCGCAGAGGCAAGAACACTCTTTCGTCACTCTCGTACCTGTCCACAACATGCGTAAGAAGAGACACTGTATAGTTCAAAATATTTATTTCAACTTACGTGCCCTTAGATACAGTACACGTGTCAGTACTAATAGCATAATACATAAGAATAATATAATCAGCATAGTTACTACTCCATAGAATACGAACGGGGAAAGCATCTCATAAAGCAGTGGATATATGTCTAACTAACATTACCACCCTCCCCGTGCTAGAAGCCAGTTTATTATAATAATAGAAGACCTTTGGGCTTTGACTAGCCCATACCCCATACCTCAGTCTCTTGATGCAAAAGTACATCAGCAAACAATCACAGCTCTTCTCTCTGGAAAGGTCGTCTCCAAGTGCTATCTTAGAGCAAGCGAGCGCATTATTAAAAGCACACTAATTTCTCAATGGCAGCTGTACAAGTGTTATGTCTAGGTGCGAGGGACGGGCCAAATCAGTAGGAACCAGGGATTTGTTATTCGACCTTGTAACTGTTGTTCAGACTGAGCCCACAAAGGGAATAGGAGAAAAGGTGAGAAACAGAAAATGCAGACTATTGTAGAACAACTTGGCAATAACAGAGGGTGACAGAACAACAGCCAATAGTAACGTGCGCAAGAGTCATCATGGCAGCCAGGCGTGGTAACGTAGCCAGACCTGCCAGGAGGCCATGAGCCACAAGACAGAACGAGCATGCCATGGATCTATAAACACCTATATTCCTCTGAATCATTGAATGAAGCAGAACAATTGGCTTACTTGGAGGGGGTGGTGCTCCCCCAGGTGTATGCAGACCACAATGAGGTGCTGCGAGGTTCTATTTGGAGTGATGAGGTCCAGGCGGCTATTGATGCCCTGAAACTACATAAATCCCAGAGACCCATTGGGTTAACAGCCCAATTTTATAAAACCTTTAACGCTGAACTGGTGCCCCACCTCACAGCCTTGTTCAATCACATGCCTGAGGCCCAGGCTGGCACCCCTTCACTATCCCACAGCCTGGCAAGGATCCCCACTCATGCTCCTCTTATAGCCCCATAGCGCTGCTTAACCTTGACATTAAACTATACTCGAAGATATTAGCCACCAGAATGGATGACCTAATGCCTGCCATGATCTACCTGGATCAGTCGGGCTTCAATAAAGGTAAAAAAACTCCACTGCGCTACGCTGAGTCCCACGAGCGGCGGAGTGGGTTAGGGTCATGCCGTTCACAGTGATTTTGAGCACGATGTTTGTCCCGCTGTAAAATCATTGGGAATGGCACCATGCAAGAGGGCGCAGCTTCCTTTCTGCTGCTCGAGTAGATTTTCTACTCACGCGTCAGCTTTCTCAAAGCGAATGGAAGGTTTCTCAACGCGAGTGGTCACGACCTGCCATGACCACTCGCATTGAGAAATCTGACCACTCGCGTTCAGAAATCTTGCCAGAAGTTTGATTTTCCTTGCTCGCGCTCACCAACTAGACCTTGGCAAGCACGAGCAAGGAAAAATCTCCCGGGAGGTGGGTTTTCCTTGCTCGCGCTCGCCAACTTGACGTTGACGAGCATGAGCGAGGAAAAATACTCTGCTCCAATTCGCGGAACTCGGCATGCTCCCTGGAGCACGGAGTGCAGTAAACTTCACAAACTCCGTGAACCAAGATGAGTTTACCGCCCAGGTTTAATTAAAGGGAGCAAGACCCATGATAGTTTATGGAGGGTGGTGTACCTTGTTGAGATGGCCAAAAAAAAGAATATTCCAGCAGCATTTCTGGCGCTCGATGCCGAAAAGACTTTCGAATAGGTGGATTCCTCACTCTCCACTGATTTGGCTTCTGTGAGCAATTTATAGCCATGGTACAGGCGAAATATGGCAGACCACAGTCTCAAGTATTAGTTAATGGCATGGGATCAGACCTGTTCAGGCTGGAGAGGGGGACAAGACAGGGATGCTCTTTAGCCCTGCTGCTGTTTGCTCTTAGTATCGAACCCCTAGCTGTCAAGATATGCGCCGCGCATCCAATTGGGTAATTACATTTTAGTCAGTATAACACAAAACCTCACTTTTTGTAGACGCTGTGTTGTTATCACTCACCTCACCCCAATCATCACTAGCAGCTCTGCAATCGGAATTGGCAACCTATGTGAGCATAGTGGGCTTTCCCATTAACTTACATAAATCCTTCCTGTTGAACCTGATTCTGCCGTCCCGTGACATGGAGGCCCTGGAGGGATCTGTCTCATTAGGCATTATATTTACTCCTAGAGTGGCAGACTTATATAAGGCAAACTACGTCCCTACTTTTACATCAACTGAAGGCAGGTTTTTAGAAGATTGGTGCACATGTACATAACCTGGCTCGGCTGCATTCATGCGATTAAAATTACTGTCCTACCGAAACTTTTATATTTTTTTTCAAGGGCTTCCCATTGAAACGGAACATTACTTTTTTCCAATGCTACACTTGTTAGTTACCCACTTTATATGGCAAGATCATAGGTCATGCCTGCACTACCTACAAGTTGCTTAGACTACCCAAAGACTCAGTGGGTTTGGCACTGCCCGACTTCCACCTGTATAAAGCAGCACAGCTACGAGTAATCTCACAATGGTCTTCAAAGTAGTCTGACAAACATTGGCTTTACATGGATAGGTCAGTGGTGGATAGATGCATCTGGGATCTCCTGTGTAAACCTAAGGGGATAGGCCCCCTAATGCATACCTCAGCACTCCCATGAAACCAATGCTCAAAGTGTGGGACGGGGCGACCCTGGCCTCCAACTGGACCTCGTTCCCTTACCCTTTTACACCCATTCATTTAATCTCAGCCTTCCCAACAGCACTACAACCAGACCCATTTGACCTATGGAGGGAAGGGGGATGTCTCACCATCTCCGACTTGTTCCACGGCTGGGAAATTCTCTTATTTGAGAATTGCCAGCGAGACTTTGACCTTCCGAGTTTAGATCGCTATCACTATACACAATTGAAGCACTGAGTCCTTTTCCTGGATGTTTGAACAGTGGCCACTGGAGACCTTATTCCCATCTAGACTTTTGCTAAAATGGTGGGGGTTCCAAGGGGTGCATTTCATTCCTTTACTCCTTAGTGATCACAACCATTGATTCCCCGAGGCCCGTCACATCACTTTCTGGGAACAGATACTTGGGGAAACTATTTCTGAGGAGCGGTAGCAGAAACTCTGGAGGGACATTCCCAGATTCTGTGGGAATGCGGGAGGCACACTACAAATTACTGTTCAACAGGTACCTATCCCAACCAAACTGATAAAAATCTTTCCTGCCACATTTTACCTTTTTTTGGAGGGGTTGTGGGCTACCTGGGGATTTTCACCATATATGGTGGGATTGTCCGGTCATTCAGACATTCTGGTCAGAGATTCTAGCCCAAATTAAGGAGATTTTGGGGTACCTTAACCCTAATACACCTGAGTTTACCATGCTGGGATTGAGGGCTGATTCACTTAGGCGTCAAACCTCTAGCGACCGAACGGTACTGTGGCTATGGCTTGGGGTGGCCAAGGCAGCCCTGGTGGTCATCTTTTACATACAAAAACTTTTCCATCAAATTCTCTGACGCCATTTTACTCTTTATATACTATTAATTGTTTTCTGTTTTTTGTACACCAGGGATATTTTTCTTTTGTACCTATGAAATAAACCATGTAACTTTTCACCATTTTGGTTTAGGTAATCAAGCATCATTTATGAGGGCCTGCCGGCATTTTTGCGCCACCAGAACATCACTTTTTTGACGTTCCGGTGGCGCAATGTGTCACTGGCATATTTATAAGGCCACATATAGCCACCTTACGTGGCTTTTCATGGACTGCGTGAAAGGGGTGTTCCATGGATGTTGCTGGGGCCGTTCCCAGCAACATCCATGGCTTTTTGACACTGCCCCAGCTTTCTTAGAAATCATAAGTCTGAGGCAGCGCCAAAAACTTACGCCTTCCCAGGGGAGGGGTAAAGGAGGCACAACGAGGAGAAATATCTTTATTTCTCCTCATTTTTTCTCTTTCTGTGTGTGCTGCATTCTGAAGCATACATAGAAAGAGGAAAAGGCCTATTGTGATTGTTTTTGTGCAGGGAGGTTTCCCTTCCTGCACAAAAATAATCATCCTGCAACGCAGGCAGCCTTGCACCATGGTGCAAAGGTGCCTGCGTTGGCACTCAGCAGCCCAATGTGCTCCGGAGCAGGGGAAAAGGACAGGAATGTGCCATAACTAATCGATAAGGTGCATTCCTGCCCTTTTCTTTTGCCATAGGGCAGCGCAGCATCAAGGCCTGCTGCGCTGCCCTACGGAAAAAACCCCATAAATGATGGCCGATTTCTTTTTTTTTAAAGATATATTTCATTGGATGCTGTCAGCATGAAAGTAAATAAAATGAGCTAATGTGTTGGATGCCTTAGCAAGAAGTCCTATTTTCGGCTGTTTTAAAAAAAAGAAATGTAATGCAGACATGGATATGCCTTTGAATCTGTGGAGTAAACCACACATGCTGTATCTTACTTGGAAGTAGCATGTTCGTTCTAAAATGTGCTGTGAACTTGTGACCTGTTGGTTCCACTGGGTTGTTAGGTACACAGATCTAAGAGTGAATTGGGGATAAGGGTGTTAAAGAGACAGAGCATTTTTTTTTTAAGTTGAGAGGTTATGACACAATTTAAGTAATGGCAAACCTTAATTTCCAACTCAGGACTATGTAATAAACTGTTGTTCAGTATTTAACTTTGAAGAAAAGTAAGCTAAATATCGGTTTGGACTACAGTTTTTTTTTGTGATTGTTCCACAATGATCGTGAAAATATCGCGAACACGCAGAGACAGTAACCTTGTTTTGAAACAGAGGGAAAGGGTTAACAGATGCTAACCATTCACAAGTGGAGATGCAGTAGTCTAAAATGAAAGACATGATTTCATTTGCCGACTTTCTCATGATCTTAGAGTGGAAAGTTGAAGAGGTTGCCATTTTATAGTTGCTTTCTATGAGATTGGTGTACCATTCATGTGCTTAGTTTTTACAAATTTTTACAGTGTCAAAACTATCCAGAAAGAGCTAAAACAACAATATAATCTACCAACTCAATTCACTTGTATGTATATAACTTATTCATTATTTAAAAAATGTACATTAGTAATGAAGATGTATATGGGAGTTTGATTAAAAGGAGTATCACAGTAATGTGAAAATAAATATATATCAGATTAACTGTAACTGGCAGTGGGTATGTGTTTAAGATGTTAATAGTGTTGAAAGTTAACATGAGTAATGTCTTTAAAAATGACAATGTTTCAAATGTCTAAGCATCAAGTGCAGAACAGACAGATCTATGTTATTTACATTCAGGGAAATGTAGTACTTTTAGTCACATTAATAAATAGGAGTAGTGTAGTCATGAATAAAACATAAGAAAATGTGCTGTGCCCGCATATAAATGATAAAGTAGTAATACGTGTTAGGTGTGTATTAGGAAGCGTTTGTCAATGTGGTTTTTAACTTATATGACCAGTTTGCATATGTTTAGATGGTGAGATATGTTTTTTCTGGTTGCAGATAGTTATATGTACGATGAGGCTCTTGAGTTTACTTAAAGATGCAAAGAACTATATATTTTTGGAAAGATGGCCGGAAGGCGTATATATATTAAGAAATCCCATATATGTTTACATGATGATCTATGTTCATTAAGGTTATTGAACATTTCATGTATATGGTGAGGGTAGTGTATTTCTTTAATCATGCTGGGTCCGATTCATAAACTGAGATAAAAGTCTAACTTTGTGACTTTCGATATTCACAAAGGGCATTTACTACTCGTGAATGCCCTTTGTGAATACCAAATGTCGTAAAGTTAGACTTTGGTCTCATTTTACCTTTGTGAATCAGGCCCACTATGTTTAAAATTGAGGAGGGTTAATAGTGCATAATGTCTCTTGAGAGTTCTTGTGCTAGCTTCACTTGGTGTGTAACTTTTCTTTGAGAAATGCTAAACATATGTTTTAAAGACACAGGCAATATTTGTGAAATGATGTAGGTATGCCATTAAGAAAAGGTTTTGTGCTTTGAAAAAGTGAGAATTGTTTTCAGTTTTAGAAACATACTGATGCTTGTGCACACTGAGAAACAGAGCAATGTATGCTCTTAGAGAGTCATGTATGCAATTATATATCAAGTGTGATATCTAGACTTATTAAATCACCGAGGCACTACACATGCACTCTTCCAATCATGCAGGCACTAATTATGTACTCATTGAACTACGCAGGCAACACCCATGTGTTCATCCAATCACCCAGATATTAGCAATATAGTCATGTCAATGCACAGGTACTAACTATGCAGATATGAAACCACCAATGTAGTTCCTACTTACCTCAGGAATCATGCAGGTACTACCTATATTATCAGAGAATGATCTAGGCACTATCTATGCACTCATCCATTCAACCAGGGAGTATTGTTATACTCAACCAGAAACACATGTATTTACAAGTTTTAGTGAGGAATATGTATTGTTTTAGAACCATCTAGTGAATTACATATGTAACCTGTCACACACATGTACTCATAAGAATTAGTGAGCTATATGCTGTGATACATATTAATGTGCAGATGTTTATATGGAGTGTTTCCCAAAATTTTAATCTGACACATCTAAGTAGAAAAGTATTAAAAACTAAGGGGCCGATTCCGATTCAGGCCGGAAATCACTCCGACCAAGCCGGACCCGGAGAGGTTTCCGCCCGAATCGGACTCTGGCAGTCCGACCGAACGAGTACGATGCGCACGCATGCAATCGGACTCGAGTCGGTCGGACTCCCATTGAAGTCAATGGGAGCCGGACGTACAACGCGTACGCGGGCTCCCATTGACTCAATGGGTGCGAGGCGAACAAGGGCGCCCTACACCGGGTACGCCTCGATGCGACTCGCGGCGTACATGCACAGGTAGGGGGACCCATGGGTCCCCCTGTGTGCGACTCGCGCGGCTACGCGTACAGGGGTCCGACACGGACCCCAAAGTCCGGCTCCGACTGCTCTTTCGAGCCGGACGGCGCGAGTCGGTCGGACTGCTCGAGGCGCGCATCATACTTTCCCGGCCAGGGAACGTCTCCATTGCGCGGTGCGAGTCGTGTCCGTGCGAGTCGGTCGGAGCGGTTCGGACCCGGGAACGAGTCGGTCGGCGATTTCGCGTGCGCTCGCATCATACTCGCTCGGCAGGACGCACGTACGAATCGGTCGGGAAAGAGGGCTCCAAATCGGATCCGGTTAAACCGAATCCGATTCGGTGCCCTACCGGCCGAGATCGGAATCGGCCCCAAAATGTACCAGTGACACAGTGTTAGAGAGGCACAGAAATAACTCTTATGTTGTGTTTTTGGATTTACAGTATTAAGACACTGTATGTACTTTTACACTTTGGTTGATGTTTATATTATTGTGAACATAAGGGATAAAGTGGTCTTTTAGTATGTATAATTGAGAACTGAGAAATAGTTCTGGTGTGTTGTAATAGAGGGTGCTATAATATCAAATAGTAACTAATAAATTAAGTTTTGTATTTTGGTTTGGGTTTGGTACATTGGAGTAAGTGCTTGTAGTTATATAGGTAGGTTAATTTCTAGATTTAAAACTGCAACATAACATAAAAACTGTGTTTGCATTATGTGTAAGCGAGTAGTAAATTAGTTGGTACATTGGCTAGAAAAGAAATTGAAATATAGAGGATCATTAGGATGGCGGTCGGAAAATCACCCCGACCGCCATGGAAGCGGAAAACAACCACCTGCCGGCACCGTGGAGAAACCGGCGGCCAAATTAGGATCAACCGCCAAAAAACAACGACCGCGGCGGTACGGGGGAACAAAAACCGCCCGTAGCGTGCGGAGATGGCCAAAACACGTCCGCGGCAGACAGATCCGCTGCGAAAAAACACCAACCCGCCGCAAGGATAGCGGAGACACCGCACGGCAAATTAGGATATCCCCGCTGGTCCCGCGGCACGTTCCGCTCTTTCCGACCGCCGCGATCGCTAACAGTGATGAATGGGAGAGCATGCGGAAGAGCTGCAGCAAAGCCACCGCCGCGGACGCTCCGTGACAAATTTGGCGGACGAATCAAAAATCACACAATAAGGCCACAAAGTGCCCACACCAAAGTAGCCATGCCACCCAAAAATAGAAAACACACCCCAATGACACAACATTGCACACAAAAAAAATTACAAGGACAACCCACACAACACACCTGAGAGCACTCCCACATGTGGACACACCCACATAGCAGAGCATAAAACCAGCCCCTTCCTTGACCACAATCCTCTGCACTAACCCACAACTGAAGGGCCCAACCCCTGAGAACAAAGGATAGGCAAAGCTACACACCATCACCACACACAGCACCACCACCACTTCCACACCTGCACCCCTAACCCCTTTGCACATCACACACCATACACATCACCACCACCACCACCACTTACACCCCTGCACCTACAACACCTCTGCACATCACACACCATGTCAACACATAAAATGCCCAAATTCACAGAGAGTGAGTTGAAGGTAATGGTAGATGAGATAGTCAGAGTGGAACCACAACTGTTTGGTAGCCTGGTCCAACAGACACCATTAGCCACAAGGACTCAAATGTGGGCAAGGATAGTCCAGAAGGTCAATGCAGTAGGGACCATCCCAAGATCCAGAAAGGAAATCATGAAGCGGTGGCATGACTTGAAGAGGGTTGTCAAAGAGAGGAGGACCAAGAACCGTCAGCTGGCTGACAAGACTGGCGGTGGCACTCCCATACCACCAAAACCATTCACCCCATGGGAGGAGAAGGTGCTTGCCATACTGCATCCAGAGAGTCTCACAGGAGTACCCGGGGGAGTGGAGGCTGGTAAGTACAAACAAATGACTACCACCACACTGCTATGTACTGCCTTGCACAACTACAAAGATACACCTCCTAGGAACAATTCCATTCATCTGCACCACACACTCACTAAAACATGTCTCACAGATCCAACATCCACCCCCTCCCAAACACCACCAATATACCTAGCAACATTACCATGGGTGCATGTGCACAGGCAGCCTGCACTGCAACTCTCACCATGCCCCCTTGTCCCACACCTCAGCAGGATGTGGCACTCACCCACCCAGAAGCATATGTCAGCCATTACATCCCCAACAAACAAACTTACAGGTAGGTAGCCATCTTGTCATGGAGGGCTGTTTGGGGTGCAGGCCTGTACTACTACTCCCACCATGCCCCCTGTCCCACACCTCAGCAGGATGGAGCACTCCCCACCCAGAAGCATGTGTCACCATTACATCCCCAACAAACAAACTTACAGGTAGGTAGCCATCTTGTCATGGAGGGCTGTATGTGGGAGGGAGGCCTGGACTACTACTCCCACCATGCCCCCTGTCCCACACCTCAGCAGGATGGGGCACTCCCCACCCCACCCAGAAGCATGTGTCAGCCATTACATCCCCAACAAACAAACTTACAGGTAGGTAGCCATCTTGTCATGGAGGGCTGTATGTGGGAGGGAGGCCTGTACTACTACTCCCACCATGCCCCCTGTCCCACACCTCAGCAGGATGGGGCACTCCCCCACCCAGAAGCATGTGTCAGCCATTACATCCCCAACAAACAAACTTACAGGTAGGTAGCCATCTTGTCATGGAGGGCTGTATGTGGGAGGGAGGCCTGTACTACTACTACCACCATGCCCCCTGTCCCACACCTCAGCAGGATGGGGCACTCCCCCACCCAGAAGCATGTGTCAGCCATTACATCCCCAACAAACAAACTTACAGGTAGGTAGCCATCTTGTCATGGAGGGCTGTATGTGGGAGGGAGGCCTGGACTACTACTCCCACCATGCCCCCTGTCCCACACCTCAGCAGGATGGGGCACTCCCCCACCCCACCCAGAAGCATGTGTCAGCCATTACATCCCCAACAAACAAACTTACAGGTAGGTAGCCATCTTGTCATCGAGGGCTGTATGTGGGAGGGAGGCCTGTACTACTACTCCCACCATGCCCCCTGTCCCACACCTCAGCAGGATGGGGCACTCCCCCATCCAGAAGCATGTGTCAGCCATTACATCCCCAACAAACAAACTTACAGGTAGGTAGCCATCTTGTCATGGAGGGCTGTATGTGGGAGGGAGGCCTGTACTACTACTACCACCATGCCCCCTGTCCCACACCTCAGCAGGATGGGGCACTCCCCCACCCAGAAGCATGTGTCAGCCATTACATCCCCAACAAACAAACTTACAGGTAGGTAGCCATCTTGTCATGGAGGGCTGTATGTGGGAGGGAGGCCTGTACTACTACTCCCACCATGCCCCCTGTCCCACACCTCAGCAGGATGGGGCACTCCCCCACCCAGAAGCATGTGTCACCATTACATCCCCAACAAACAAACTTACAGGTAGGTAGCCATCTTGCCATGGAGGGCTGTATGTAGGAGGGAGGCCTGTACTACTACTCCCACCATGCCCCCTGTCCCACACCTCAGCAGGATGGAGCACTCCCCCACCCAGAAGCATGTGTCACCATTACATCCCCAACAAACAAACTTTCAGGTAGGTAGCCATCTTGTCATGGAGGGCTGTATGTGGGAGGGAGGCCTGTACTACTACTCCCACCATACCCCCTGTCCCACACCTCAGCAGGATGGGGCACTCCCCCACCCAGAAGCACGTGTCAGCCATTACATCCCCAACAAACAAACTTACAGGTAGGTAGCCATCTTGTCATGGAGGGCTGAATGTGGGAGGGAGGCGTGTACTACTACTCCCACCATGCCCCCTGTCCCACACCTCAGCAGGATGGAGCACTCCCCCACCCAGAAGCATGTGTCACCATTACATCCCCAACAAACAAACTTACAGGTAGGTAGCCATCTTGCCATGGAGAGCTGTATGTGGGAGGGAGGCCTGTACTACTACTCCCACCATGTCCCCTGTCCCACACCTCAGCAGGATGGAGCACTCCCCCACCCAGAAGCATGTGTCAGCCATTACATCCCCAACAAACAAACTTACAGGTAGGTAGCCATCTTGTCATGGAGGGCTGTTTGGGGTGGTGGCCTGTACTACTACTCCCACCATGCCCCCTGTCCCACACCTCAGCAGGATGGGGCACTCCCCCACCCCACCCAGATGCATGTGGCATATAATCGATCACTCCAAATAAACAAACAGCTAGCCAGACATATTGTTCTGTCTTGTGCCACCACTGAGCAGGATGCAAGCCTCCACCACGCACACACAGATGTGTCACAAAACAAACACAAATGCTAACACACAACAGGCAAGTAGGCAGTACGTGCACCTAGCCCTTTGACACAAAAAGAATGGTGCCACATGACAACACCAGTCCTCTCAATGTACAAATATGCACACCGATCATATTGCCACGCACAGTGTGCACACAGCTAAGCAAAGGAAACTGTCACAGCAACGAACGTGTGACACACCAATGCACATGTAGAGGAAAGACTGGGAACAATCATGCACAGCAATGAATGACAGGTTCAGTGCCATGGGGCCAGAGTAACAACGACCATATGAACAGTAAGAAAGCATGTTATGTGGTACCAATCCAGATATGCACATGACAAGACAAAGGTATGCAGGAGATGACAATGGCCAGGACATGCCCAGATGTGACGGCTGACAGGTCATAAAAATCCACATACAGTCCGCACAAAAAATCATATTTAGCGCAAGGCTCTAGATGTTTACATGTCCCTGTAATCACAAATCATGCACGTGGCGCATGGAACATATTGACACCTCACACCATGGACAAGAAATGCATGTACCACCGCAGCATGTCAGGAGGCACAGTAGTGCACATAGGAAACAATGTGATGATCAGGCAACTGTGTAGTGTACTAACAGTGAATGACACACAGCTAACACAAATCTTACGTGGTGCACCCCAATGACCATTTCCCATCTGATCCACAAGTGACCAAGAATTGACTGCATAGGACGACACCAGCAACCTGCAGGGCCAGTCTACCCCCCCTCCCCCCGGAACATCGACTCTCGGATGTTGACTTCCAGGAATCTTCGGACGAGGAGACTGAGGCCGGGGCATCTGGTGTTCCAGGGCGCAACAGGTCCCAGGACCCCATCGTCCCCCCCACCACACCTGCAGCTACAACAATCAATCTGCAGGCCCCTGCTGTTACGTCCGGTGCATCCTCCACCACCACCACAACCACCAGTGCTGCCTGCAACACCCTCCCTGTCCCACAGGATGACCACCCCACCCCAGCAACTGAGGAGGGCAGGGAGAGGATGTGTGGTCCGACAGTGGAGAGGCAACCGGTCTGTGGCAGCAGAGCAGGTGGGAGGGGCATGGTCACCCACACACGAACACAGCCTGGGACCGAATCCCTGGACCACATCCACAGAGTCCTTGGGGCATATGAACGGGCCTAGGGACAAATGGCCCGGTCCGAACAAGATTCACGTGAGCTCCTCCTGCTGATGAGGTCCATGGACACCCGCATGAGACAAATTGTGGACCTCTTGGGCCAACTAGTGGCGGTACTGAGGCACAGGCCTGCGCCACAAACAACACCTCCCGCTCCTACTGGTGGACCACAGGATGACAGTTCACCATCCTCCCCTGCGGCCACAGAGAGTGGTGAGTCCTCAGACCCCACTGGCCCTATAGCAGAGGCCCCCCCTGCCAAACGGAAAAGGGGCCGTCCGAAGAAAACCCTGGGAGTATCTTTTGGCAAAGCACCTGCCAAACGCCAGTCACGCAGCCAGCCATGATGGCAACCCTCTGCACCACTGCATTGACTTTTTGGACTGTCCTTCCCCACACTGCCTTGTGAATGGCATCTGTCTGTTGGGCTGGGTCACCACACCTATGGGGTGACCACTCGATTATCTCATTTACCATGAATGTCAACTCACTGCTCCACTAATCACCTCACTGTCAATGTACCCCCTCACATGTCACCTTTGTAAATAAACAAATCCTTACACACACGTTGTTGTACCTGCACCGTCTTTATTCCAGGATGTACAATTTTCAACAGGAATACAATGTACCAGGGGACGGAGTGTATGTAGGCAAGGAGAGGTCAAAGGCACCTAGGAAAACACAACAGAACAACATTCACTAGTCTGGGTGTGGCATCACAGACATCACACAACACTTCACAACAAGAACAACCCACATGCACACATAACAATGGGCAACAAGTGCCAACATACACATCCTGTAGATGTTCAGAAATGAACTGTCCCATCAACATTGACAGCAAACACTGAGTCTACAAGTGGCTGCTGTCACAAATCTCACTTACACCCTCACAACAACAGCAACATCATCAGACAATGGGTACGTTGTACATTGTCACCCACCTTCAAGTGAAGTAGCGGGTGATGAGCTGTTGACACAGGTCAACACCTTCCTCCTCTCCACTGTCATCA
The DNA here is from genome assembly GCA_963921515.1 of Calotriton arnoldi. Taxonomy (NCBI): domain Eukaryota; kingdom Metazoa; phylum Chordata; class Amphibia; order Caudata; family Salamandridae; genus Calotriton; species Calotriton arnoldi. Next base: position 35,356 of record CAWUFW010015602.1, on the reverse strand, counting down.
TCACTGGACACGGGTTTTTTGCAGGCGGGGGCCTTGGCTGCTCATCAGCATCCAGGAGCAGGGGAATCTCCTTGCGAATGGCTAGGTTGTGGAGCATGCAGCATGCCACTACAATCTGACACACCTTCCTGGGCGAGTACATCAGTGCCCCTCCGGTCTTGTCCAGGCAGCGGAAACGTGACTTCAGCAGTCCAAAGGTACGCTCCACCACACAACGTGTCCTCCCATGGGCATCATTGTAGCGGACATCAGCTGGTGTCCTGGGGTTCCGCAGTGGGCTCAGCAACCAAGGACGGTTGGGATATGCAGAGTCACCTATGTGTGACACACAAAGAAACATTGCAATGTTGCAGATGCAGAGGACAGCAGGTCACACACACAGCACGCCAAATGACTAGGCATACTCACCCACAATCCATGCACGCTCAGGAAGCAGATTGGCCATCAGCTGGTGTACAATGCTGCTACGCAGGATGTATGAGTCATGGGCCGAGCCTGGAAATTTTGCACACACGTGTGAGATGATCATATCTGCCAGGCATACCACTTGGACATTTATGGAGTGGTAATGTTTACGATTCCTGTAGATGTGCTCACGGACCTGTGGTGGCACTAGCCCAACATGGGTGCAATCAATGGCACCAACTACATGGGGGATGTGTCCAAGGGGATAGAAATCTCCCTTTACAGCTGCCAATTCTGCCCCCCTGGGGAAATGGATGTATCTGTCCTTGTAGATCATCATGGCGGACAGAACATCCCGCAGCACCATGCTGAACATGGGTTGTGACATCCCACCTGCCTCGGCCACCGTGTTCTGGAATGATCCAGTCGCAAAAAAATGCAGTGCCGCCATCACCTTATATGTTGGGGTGAAAGCTGTTGGATATGTTAGGCGAGGCTGCAGGTGGGGCTCCAACAAATCACAAAGAGTCTTTAGGGTGGCTCTATCCAGATGGCATTTCCGGATGATCGCCTCATCCTCCATGTCTGCCAGCACTGTCAAGTGACGATGCAGATTTGGTCTCCTCCTAGTTGAGATGAGAGTGGACACATTGTAATGCAATACATCATGGGATGTGCACAGCATCTCACATCATGGCTGACACAACGGCAACAAAGAATGTCATATGAATTGAGTCACAGACCAGCTGACATGTAGGGACCCCTTCAACTACACAAATCACACACTTGTCAGATTACACACAGCAAGTCCCCCAAACAACACCTCGGTCAAAGTGAATGGACATTGGGATATGGCCACATTCCCCATGGGCATGCCTGGGAGTCTGTCATCCTGCACATGTGTGACAAGGCAACCCCACGGTATCCTACCTAGCTGCTGTACATGACACACATGCCGGCCTCAATTGAACCTGGCACACCTCAACAACACAATGACCACAGTCTGAGCATAAATGACGAGTGTGGGCATGATCTAACATGAGAGGACATGCTAAAACAAACATCATCAATTGTGGAAACAAATGCTGTGATTGACAATGCACATCAACACATTGACATGTGTGCACATTGTATTGTCCATACCAACACTGTCCTGTAGTGTAGTGTAGTGTAGTGTACTGTAGGTGCGGTACTGAGAGACAAGTGATGCCCAAATGGTGGTTGGCATGCTCCGCCACCCAAATGGCGGTGCCTCATGTGTGTCTATGGCACCCAAATTGCGGAAACTACCGCCTGGCACCAGCGGTGTGTGTGCAACACACCCCAATGCACAGGTGCGGTACTGATAGCCCCAGAGACATGCCCAAATGGCGGTTGGCATGCTCCGCCACCCAAATGGCGGTGCCTCATGTGTGTCTATGGCACCCAAATTGCAGAAACTACCGCCTGGCACCAGCGGTGTGTGTGCAACACACCCCAATGCACAGATGCGGTACTGATAGCCCCAGAGACATGGCCAAATGGCGGTTGGCATGCTCCGCCACCCAAATGGCAGTGCCTCATGTGTGTCTATGGCACCCAAATTGCGGAAAGTACTGCCTGGCACCAGCGGTGTGTGTGCAACACACCCCAATGCACAGGTGCGGTACTGATAGCCCCAGAGACATGCCCAAATGGCGGTTGGCATGCTCTGCCACCCAAATGGCGGTGCCTCATGTGTGTCTATGGCACCCAAATTGCGGAAACTACCGCCTGGCACCAGCGGTGTGTGTGCAACACACCCCAATGCACAGGTGCGGTACTGATAGCCCCAGAGACATGCCCAAATGGCGGTTGGCATGCTCCGCCACCCAAATGGCGGTGCCTCATGTGTGTCTATGGCACCCAAATTGCAGAAACTACCGCCTGGCACCAGCGGTGTGTGTGCAACACACCCCAATGCACAGATGCGGTACTGATAGCCCCAGAGACATGGCCAAATGGCGGTTGGCATTCTCCGCCACCCAAATGGCAGTGCCCCATGTGTGTCTATGGCACCCAAATTGCGGAAACTACTGCCTGGCACCAGCGGTGTGTGTGCAACACACCCCAATGCACAGGTGCGGTACTGATAGCCCCAGAGACATGCCCAAATGGCGGTTGGCATGCTCTGCCACCCAAATGGCGGTGCCTCATGTGTGTCTATGGCACCCAAATTGCGGAAACTACTGCCTGGCACCAGCGGTGTCCCCGCCATGGTCCATGCCATTACAGCCAATGGGCTCCGCGATCGCGGAAGCTCGATGCAATTTTGAAAATAGCGGTAGGCGTGCTACACCACCGCGGTGCCGGTCATTGGATGCAATCAAAAGATGCAATACCGCGGCAGCGCCCGCCTGGCCCCTGCGGTGTGTCACCGCCATGGTCCATGCCATTACAGCCAATGGGCTCCGCGATCGCGGAAGCTCGATGCAATTTTGAAAATAGCGGTAGGCGTGCTACACCACCGCGGTGCCGGTCATTGGCTGCAATCAAAAGATGCAATACCGCGGTAGCGCCCGCCTGGCCCCTGCAGTGTGTCACCGCCATGGTCCATGCCATTACAGCCAATGGGCTCCGCGATCGCGGAACCTCGATGCAATTTTGAAAATAGCGGTAGGCGTGCTACACCACCACGGTGCCGGTCATTGGATGCATTTGTAAAAGGCTGACCTGGTAGACCAATTGCAGCAGCCCAGGACTACTGGAACGACACCAGGGGGCTATATATGTGTGGGAGAGTGCCCAGAATTTCCACTGCTCACAGAGCCTGCTGCCTGAGACCCTCACCTGCTGCTGCCTCCAGGGACTGCTGCCTGAGACCCTCACCTGCTGCTGCCTCCAGGGACTGCTGCCTGAGACCCTCGCCTGCTGCTGCTGCTGCTGTCTCTAACCAACAGTGATGTCAAGGACAGAGAAGATCCGTGCCAGTCCCTTCACCGGCGAGGAGCTTGAGGTCCTGGTGGACGAGGTGCTCACACAGTACCCAAGGCTATATGGTGCCCCAAATGTCGTGGTAAGTCTTCCACAGTGGGTGTGAGAGTGCAGGGGGGGCACACATGTAGTCGGTCTGATGCAGCATGTGCATGTGAGTGTAGGTTTGTGTCATGCATTGACTAACTTGCATTCCATTGGGTGAAGGGGTGTGTACCCTACTCCTCAAGTCTCCCTGCCTGCACATCAAGATTTGAGGGACATGTCTTGTCTTGCCAGCCATACAGTGAAGCAGCAAGTTGGTAATGGAAGATTCAGGCCAGTCATTGCTAGTGTGCATGTCTTTGCGTTTCCCTCTTGTCCATCTCAGTGTGAGCCCACCTGGCCTGCACAGTCACCGCCCAATCCAACAAGAACACATCACTGACTGTACAGAGTGTAATATGTTCATTTTCAAATTTGACTCCCCATCAATGTGCCAGGTCAACCCTGTAGATTGCACACGACTGGCACTGTAAGAAAGGAGGTGGGTTTGTGAGATCATGTCCCTCAATGTGATATACATGACACAGTGGGCTACTCACAGTGCATGTTCGCTGACGCATGCGCATTGTCGGACACAGTGGGTTTCGCCACATACACATGTTGTTTTGTGACGTATGTCTTGCTCTACCTAAAAATGGTTAGTAGATGTGGGCAGAGTACACATGGTCTTCTGTGCTGGCATCCTGCTTGTACATGAGATGTGCAAGTATTGTGTCCCCCTTATACATGCATGCATTTACCTGTGATTCTCACATGCAGATGTACCATGTGAAAAGCATTTCTGTCTCTGCATGTGAGATATGTGGATTTGTGATTAATCTGTATCATGCTACTATCCTGAGTGATTTTGTCACATGACACTGTGTCACTGATGTTTGCCCCCTCTTGTCTCCCATGCCTGCAGCTCAAGGTGCACCAGCGAAAGGCCGTGTGGAGGGGCATTGCGAACAAGGTGCGTGCTCTGGGAGTATCAAACTGACGGCGCACCCACTGCCACAAGAGGTGGGACGACATCTCACGGCTGGCAAAGAACGTTGCGGAGATGACACTGGGGCGGATCCCTCGCACTGGCCGGATGGCACGGCGCAGCATGACACCACTAATGTGCCGCATCTTGCCCGTGACTCACCCTGAGCTGGATGCACAATTGAAGGAGCATCGGCAGGCAATTAGGGGTGAGTGTACTGGGAGGGTGACTATGGCTGTGTGTGGCTACATGTGTGCACAGCATGTGCCAGCGCTGGGTGATGTGATGTTGGTAGTGTGATGCAGTGGCCTGTGAGTGTCAGCTTGTGCCGGTGCTGGGTGCAGATGTCATGCATGTGTCCGACCTGTACTTAACACTGGGAAACGGGTATGGGGCATTTAAATGGCATTGTGGGTGGTGTGAGACAGGTATGAGCTATCTGTGTTGCTGTTGTAATGGAGCCACATGCAGGATGTTGTGCTGTGTGGTCATCACATTGCTCACTTTGTCCCGGTTTGATAGTGCACACACACTGTTGTGATGACAGAGGTGGGTTTGAGCGATGTAATTGCACAGGGTGGCGTGCAACATGTAGATCTAGACATCTTAATGGTTGTCTGTAATGCATATGTTTGTTCTGTTGCTGCCACTGCACTGACCCTACATCTCTCTCTCTCATGCAGCATCTCCCGTGGTCACGGAGGAACATGGGACGGACACCAGTGGTGGGGAAACTAGCACAACAGCTGCAGAGGAGCCCTGTGAGACAGATGTGACCAGCGCCTCGGAGGGGGACAGGAGTCTGCTGGAGGAATCACAGCCCGAGACGCAAAGTACTACGTCATCTGATGCCAGCGGTGACGCAGACATGTTGGCGGGCACAGGGAACGGGGACTCTGCATCATCTTCCACCACACAGCGTGCAGTGCCCACCCTCCCAGCCACTTCCTCTGGTGCTGCCCGTGTTCACACTGCTAAGAGGGGAAGGGTGTCCTTCACCCCCGGCACCGCTGCCCCTGCCCCGGTCCCCCCTGCTGCCATCAGTGCTGAGTCTGTGGACCTTTTGCGCCAGCTGTGTGTAGGCCAGACAGCTCTCCTCAATGAATTCATGGACCACGACAGTAAATTGGCTCAGGTGGTTGCATTCATTGAGGGCATACATTCAGACGTGGGTGGGCTGCACCGGACTGTCCAGTCATTGTCCACTGCAGTGACATCAGCCCTTCAACTGGCACAATCTGGGAGTCCTGCGAAAGTCCCTTTGTCCACACCCATGCCAGTGGCCACGTCGGACGACAGTGACCACGCTCCAGAGACCTCTAAGTCACGATACGGCACACGTAGCACACAGCAGCAGCAGAAGCCCAAGCGGTCCAGGCCGCAGACTCCATCCCCACAGATGACCAAAGCCACCCCAGTGCACACAGACAAGAGCCCATCAGGCAACACCAGGGGACAAAGAGCCAAGAAGCAGGCGTCAGGGTCACATGCCTCAGGGACATCCCCAGCCAAGGACTCTCCTGTCCCGAAAGCGTCTCCCAAAAACAAACATACAATTTCCATGCCCACTGAGAAGGTGGTGAGTGCCAAGGGTAGGCATAAGAAGGGCTGCAAGTCCGATTCACCCACTACCTCCACTCCCATAGCAAGCCCAGTGAAGCAGGGAATGGAGGGCACTGTGGGGGGACCACCTGGTAGGCAGGGGATGGAGGGGCAAAGCCAGGGCCATGCAAAGCGTTACGCAGGTTCAAGCACGTCACCAGAGGGAGTGCCAGCATCTGCACCTGCTGCAGCCTTGGTGTTGTGTGAGCCTGATGTGTCCACGCCACTTCCCATTGTTCCCAAGACAGTGAAGCCATTGCGACTCCCCAAGAAGTGGAAAGACACCCCTCCACAATCTCCCATCCACACTGTGTCTCATGTCTGCATGACTCCACCTCCCCTTGCCACTACACCACCTGGTCCAAGCAGCCCTCCGTTTTGCCTAAACACTGATAGGTATACCTCAGCTGTGCCTCCCTCTCCCCAGTCAAGTGCTCCAACTGGGCCTGACACACAGCCAGCTCCCAGTACGACTGACAGCCAAGTCTGAGTGTTGGTCGACCTCACACGCCTGTCTCTCACACAGCGTGGCCTGTGCTGCACATCGTCACACCCCAGACTGTGTTGCTGACCATGGTTAGGGTACAGTTGCAGTCATTCCCTGTGCAGCTTCTCATGGACTCACTCTGCACTTTGTCCTGCCCACTGGCCTTGCCGTTCACTGCTGTGTGCCCCCTGCCTGTGCAGCTTCTCATGGACTCACTCTGCACTTTGTCCTGCCCACTGGCCTTGCCGTTCACTGCTGTGTGCCCCCTGCCTGTGCAGCTTCTCATGGACTCACTCTGCACTTTGTCCTGCCCACTGGCCTTGCCGTTCACTGCTGTGTGCCCCCTGCCTGTGCAGCTTCTCATGGACTCACTCTGCACTTTGTCCTGCCCACTGGCCTTGCCGTTCACTGCTGTGTGCCCCCTGCCTGTGCAGCTTCTCATGGACTCACTCTGCACTTTGTCCTGCCCACTGGCCTTGCCGTTCACTGCTGTGTGCCCCCTGCCTGTGCAGCTTCTCATGGACTCACTCTGCACTTTGTCCTGCACACTGGCCTTGCCGTTCACTGCTGTGTGCCCCCTGCCTGTGCAGCTTCTCATGGACATGCTCTGCACCTTGGACTGGCCACTGGCCTTGCTGTTTTCCCCCTGCCTGTGCAGCTTCTCATGGACATGCTCTGCACCTTGGACTGGCCACTGGCCTTACTGTTTTGCCCCTGTCTGTGCAGCTTCTCGTGGACATGCTCTGCACCTTGGACTGGCCACTGGCCTTGCTGTTTTGCCCCTGCCTGTGCAGCTTCTCATGGACATGCCCTGCATTTTGTGCCTTGCTATTATCTACTCTTGTTGCCTATCTGTGCATTTTGCGAATAAAGACAGTTGATCCTGTTGTCTGTTTTGTCAGTGTCCTTACTGAATAAAGTTCTTTTGCTGTGTGTATATGGTTTACTGTGCCACATGCTGTGTGTGCCACTTCAACCTTGCCAATTTCTTTACTCACTTACTCTATTTTTTGCAGGGGTGAGGGACTTCAGTTTTTCCTGACCCTGATACTTGTGTGGGCAATGTATTAGATTTGAGGTGTGATGCAGTTGTCATTGTTTGTTCATGTTGGCTGTGTTGTACACATGTCAAGTTGTGGTGCACTGCCAGCTCAGAATGGGATTCTGTCCAGAGGATTGCAGGCATGCTGGCCAGGCTCATCATGTATGTGTGTTTGCTGTGGTACTGCTTCACTTCCTGTGTGTGATGTTGTCTTAGTGCTCTGCTGATTGGTGTTGTGTGGGTTCATGTTGTGTCACTCATTTCTGTGTGTGGCTGGTATGCTTGTTGTGCAGACACTGCTTGTTGTGCATGCAGTGCTGTGGGGGTATGTTGCCTTGTCATTGGCTGGTATGCATCCACTTATGTCCTGCTGTGTTTGCTATGTGTTCTTATTTTGGCTGTGCATCTGTTGTTTGTTTGCAGTGGCTGTGTTTATCTGTGATGGTACACTTCTTGTATGTGTTGTGGTATGTTGTGTGTGCATTGTTCCTGACTGATGGGGTTGTGCACTCCTGTTGTGTCTGTGCTCCCATTGCCTTTCCACATTTTTGCTGCACAGGGCATGTCTGTTCTTGTTGTGGTTCTGTGATTGGGTCTGTTGGGTTATGTGTTTGTCTGTTGTTTTTATGCAGACATTGGTTCTGGCATCCCTGTGTGTATGTGATGTGTGTGGCTACCCCCAGGGAGTGTGACTGTTTGTCTGTGTATTGCCTGGACATTATTGCCACCCTTCTGTTTGTTTGACACTGGTGTTGTGTGCTGCAGATGTGAGGGGGGGTATGTGTGTGGATTCCTACTAGTGTTTGACAGTCATGGAGTGTGTCAATGGGCCCTGTGTGTTGTGCTGCTGGAGTATTCCTGTGAAGTATTTGTATACATATGTGTGGCTGTTCACAGTTTGACTTCAGGGTCTTCATTTCATCCTTGTGCCTCGACACGTGTTGCCTTGCTGTTTCCTTGGGTTGTTGCACTATGCTGTCTGTGGTTTGACTTCAATCACTATGCAAGCAATGTGTGATTAGGTGGGCTGGGGGTGTTGTTCTGTGTTCCTTGTCTTGCATGTGCTGTACACATGCTTGGTGGTTGTCTCCTTGGCCTTCCATTTGTGTGCACCTCACTTTGGCTTTCCTGTTTTGTGTGCTCCATTGCTGGTGGCATGTGGTGTGTGTATGTGTCTGTGTGTCAGTGTGGGGTATGTGTGTGTGACTTGGCAGGCTGTGTGTCCAGTGAGATGTTTGTTCCTTGTGTGTGTCCATTTGATGCTTGTACTGAGTTTACTTGCCATTGGTGTGGTGTTGTTGTGGTGTGTGTGTGTAGCCCTGGCCCTGTGCTTCTGTGCTGTGTGTTCCTGTGCAGCAACTCCTGCTGTGGCTGTGTCCCTATTTGTTTTGTGTGTTGTGCAGGGTGTGGTGTCACCTGGCTTGTTGTTGTGCATTGGGGTGCACAGGTGTGGCACATGGCATGTCCCTTCAGTGGGGGGCTAGTGTGTGAGGGTGGAGTAGTGGCCCTGTGGTCTTTGTGCCCTGCCCATGCCTGGTGCTGGCCCAGCCTTCTGCCTTGTGCGCATGTATTCCCTTGTCTTCACCGCTGCGGTGACGTGGCCGTGACATTGCCGCACGATCGCGGTCGATGTGTGACCTGGATGTGGAGGGGTGTATTGGTGGCAGGTGGGTCATGTGTGTGTGCATTTGGGGATGTGTTCCTATCCCCACCAGGGTATCTGATGTGGTTAGGGACCCTGTGCCAGTCCATGGTTTGTGTTTTGTGGTTGTGTGTGGGGTTGTGTTATTGCGTACCTGCGGCGGCGTCCGCGACGGTCCATTATTTGCTGGTGATGTATCAGGTACAGCACCGGGAAAAAAGTGGAGTGCTGGGTCCATGGCGGTTGTGTCCGGGCGCTGTGTGCCGGGTCTCTGGTTTCGCGCTCCGCTGTCGAGTTTCCGCTGTGTAGGATTGTCCGGTTTCTCCACTGCGGTTCGACTGTTTTTTTGGAGCATCCTAATTTGTGGACCGGAGCGGACGTCATTCCACACGGTGGTGTGTCTCCATTGGCTCCCACCGCCGCGCTTACGGGCGCACTTTGATGGCGGTTCGCGTCGCATGGCAGCGGACGGGAAATGGTCTATGTTTGAACATTCTAATATGGCGGACGTGATTCCCGCTGCTCGCGGGCAGAAAAATGCATTTTTCCGCACCGCCCGACATCCTAATAGACCCCATAGTTCTTATATTTTACAGAACATTATCTGCATAATTGCAGACAGAGGGTCCGATTCCGATTCGGGCCGGAAAACGGACCAACCGACTCGGTGCGGGATTTCAGTCCGACCGACTCGGACCGGCGCCGTACGACCCGGATAGTACGATGAAATGCATGTGAAACCCAACCGACTCGGACGGAATACAAAACAAACGACCGAGCCGGACGGAAACAAGCCATCCGGCCGGAAAATCTGCTGAAACGAACCGACCGACACGCTCCCGGATTGAACCCGAACGAAACGTACCCACGAACTCCGACCCGCGTAGTACGATGCTGTGCGTGCAAAACACGACCGACTCGCACGGAGCTCAAGCCGTACGACCGACACGCATACAAAACCCAGCTGAAGCAACCCAATACTCCGCGCCCGACTCGTACGCCACATATGAAATATAGCTGACACACAGCAGGAACGAGTTGGACAACATCGCACCAGACAACAGCAGCGTCCGACTCGGACACAAGAACGACACCTACATGCACCAATAGCACCAAGGAAAAAAAGTCCAAAAAAAAGGGCCAAACAAGCAACCACTAAGCCAATAAATACTTGGGGGGGGGGGGAATGGAACAAGGACACACCTCCAACTCCACCTACATAAAGGCCCCAAATCCCTACCATGATCCCTTGCAAATTCCACTGACCTGCCAACAAACAACACTATCACACAGCAACCACAGACACACTCACAGCTCATACATCACACAAGCCACACACCATTACCACACCTACAAATCGCACCCTCACACATACCCAGCTAAACCTACACTCACACACCCCCACTTGCACACACACACACATCAATCACCACCACCACCATGCCCCTAAAGAAGAATCCAAAGTTCCTAGATAGTGAATTGGAAGTTATGGTAGATGAGATTCTCAGGGTAGAGCCACAGTTGTTTGGTACATTGGTACAACAGACCCCCATGTCGCAGAAAACCAAGATGTGGGCGAGGATTGTCGACAGGGTGAACGCACAATCACCATGTTTGCGCACAAAGGAAGACATCCAGAACAGGTGGTATGATGTGCGCAGGAGGGTCCGGGAACTACTTAAAAAGGATTACCTCCTCAGCCAGCACACCGGCAATGGCCCTCCTGCAAAACCAGTATACCTCAGGCCCTGGGAGGAGAAGGTGCGGGCCATCCTACCACCAGTGAGCGTATACGGACTCAACAGACATCCCAGAGCCTGGTGAGTACACAACTAATATACACAATATGGTGTGACAACACACACACATCACAGTCAAGGGGATAGGCAAACCATGCACCCTTAGCAAATACACAGCAACCAAAACATATTCATCCCAAGATGTGAATGCTAGTCAGACAAACACAATACCTGCCATCTCATACTGATATCTAACTGTGTCATGACATGTACAAACCTAACAACAAATACAGCAAGGCAGTGGCACAAATAGAACCAACAAACACTCTCAGATATTTTGACACCACTAGAACACCACCTCACAGGGAAGATCACTGAAAGGAAGGAATGCTGTGTATGCTGTTCAAGTCAGTGTAGCCAATAGCATGATGGGAGTGGTAGTCACAGCTCAACATCCCCCACCCACATGGCCCAGCAAGCTACCACTGAAGCATGCACACCTCACAGGGAGTGAAAAGCAACTTCAAAGATGTCTGACACTGGCCTCAGCTGTGGGGAGCACAAGGCCCTGCTGGGAACTGGGCACCAACAAACAACACAACCACATTGTCAGCCATCTTGCCATTGCTGTCACACTCACACACACTGAAGTCCACTCAAAAGGAAGGAAGGATGGGCATGCTGGGAAGGGGGGTGGAGGCAATAGCATGATGGGAGTGGTAGTCACAGATATTGCTCACCCTCACAATTGGCCCATCAACACCACCCTGAACCATGCACACATCACAGGGAGTGGAAAAGGACTCACAAGATGGCTGACACTGGGTACTGCTGGGGGAAGCACAAGGCCCTGCTGGGAACTGTGCAACAACCAACAGCAGGACACCACAGACTGACATCCTGAAAGACAACTTGCACTCCCTGCAATGGAAGCACGTTCCATGGTGGGATATCTGGCTGGGTGGGAAGGAGGACTCACAGCTCTGACCATAGTTACCAGCACCTCCCCTCACACACCCCCTCAACACTAACTCCACATAACCCACCTGGGAGAATGCAATGCCTCACATTCTAACTGAAGATCCCACAAAGAACCACCACCCTGGGTCATGCTGTGTGAAGCACAGGGACACTCTTGGGACTTGTAGCCAAACAACTGCAAGGAAAACACTCACAGCCATCCTGTCAGCACAGGCACCCCACCCCAAAGGGAAGCAGAGTCAAAAGGAAGGAAGGATGGGCATGCTGGGAAGGGGGGTGGAGGCAATAGCATGATGGGAGTGGTAGTCACAGCTCAACATCCCCCACCCACATGGCCCAGCAAGCTACCACTGAAGCATGCACACCTCACAGGGAGTGAAAAGCTACTTCAAAGATGTCTGACACTGGCCTCAGCTGTGGAGAGCACAAGGCCCTGCTGGGAACTGGGCACCAACAAACAACACGACCACATTGTCAGCCATCTTGCCATTGCTGTCACACTCACACACACTGAAGTCCACTCAAAAGGAAGGAAGGATGGGAATGCTGGGAAGGGGGGTGGAGGCAATAGCATGATGGGAGTGGTAGTCACAGATATTGCTCACCCTCACAATTGGCCCATCAACACCACCCTGAACCATGCACACATCACAGGGAGTGGAAAAGGACTCACAAGATGGCTGACACTGGGTACTGCTGGGGGAAGCACAAGGCCCTGCTGGGAACTGTGCAACAACCAACAGCAGGACACCACTGACTGACATCCTGAAAGACAACTTGCACTCCCTGCAATGGAAGCACGGTCCATGGTGGGTTATCTGGGCTGGGGGAGAAGGAGGCCCGGATGGCAACCAAATAGCACCAATGCTGGTCATGCACACACCTCAACATTCACATTGACATGCCACAGGTTGGCAGGACAATGTGCTACACCAATATCACTCTCTGACTGTCACAATTTAGGAGAATGCTATGTCCAGGCCCGCATCCAGAGGTACAGTCACAACTGTCAGGTGTTTGAACAATTAATGCCTGTAGAAACATACCATACAATCTGTGTCTCTCCCCAAAACAGGTGATGATGGGGACTCAGCAGCAGACCAGGAGGAGTCCCTGTCCCAGGCTCCGGGGGACACTCAGCTCACTGGTGTGGATCAGCCTCTGCACTCCTCGGATGGCGAAGAACTAGCTGGACCCTCCGGTGTCAGTCATCATGCAGCACCAGCAGGACCAACATCTGCACCCCCTGCACCCACCCCTCCAACTACTGCCAACACACAGGCCACCCCTGCCAACACGGACACACCAAGGACCACAGGTGACAACAGCGCAGGGACCCAGGTCCAAACTGGAGCTGCTGACAACGAGCCCACGAACAACACCCAAGTGGGCACACGGTCACCTGTGCGTGCCACCGCAGGTCCCTCACGTGTCGCCAGGGGTGGTGGGAGGGGTGGTAGACACAGGTCGCTCTTTGCAGAGGGGTCGGGACTGCATGATGACCCACAACTGGCACGCATTGCGGATGCGTACCAGACTAGCACCGGAGAGGTCAGCCAGGTAGTGGGGATCCTCAAGGACATACAACAGCAGCAGGCTGCCCATCATGCCCGCTTGGACTCCCACATGTCCTGTGTCGAGACACACATGTCACGTGTCGAGACACACATGTCACATGTCGATACACACATGTCTGGCATAGAGTCCAAGTGGGACACATTGGAACAACTAACAGCGGTGCATAGGAACATACTGACATGCCTCCGCCAGGTTAGCACCAACATGGCCTCACCTCCCTGTGTGCCCACAACATCTGCTGCTGAAACAACTGCAAATGCCACAGGGAGGGCGGAGGACTCTGGCGGAGAGTCCCCTGCACCGCCGCAGTCTGCACCTGAGGGTCCCCCCCCAAGAAGAGGGGCCGTCCGAGGAGGCCAAACTGAGAGGCCGATGGCCAGCTACATCCCCCAGGAAGCCAACACCTGTTCTGGAACTTTTCCTCTGTGTGCAAACTGCACGCCCTGTCGAAGGCAACCCAACTCGCCCACATGACATGGGGAGCTCTAGTTGTCCAAATTCATCAGATGACTGTGGACTTTACTCTGGACATTTCAGCTACCAAGACTTCAAAATCACATGGGAACTTTGGATTCCAATTTCTATGTACAGCACCCACCATCCTGTGCACCATCCCCACACCTTTTGCAAATAAACTCACCAATACACCATATCTGCCTCTGTTGTGATTCCAACGTGGTGTCTGTCATGGAGATGGTGATCAGAAAGATTACACTGTGCATGCTAACTGCTACAGCAACTCCAACACCGTCATGTCAGTCATGGCGAAGTGACACATATGAGGGAGACACACCACTAGGGCCACACAACACATACACACCAGGGCCATCAGACTCATCCCCTACACTGATGTTGCCAGGAAATACAGTGCAATGCACAGACACCACACCTATTCAGAGTCTGTGTCAACTAGACTACAGGTGCAGTAAGCAAATGTCACTCAGATGTGTGACTACAGACAACGCACATCCCAAAGTGAAGCACAGGTTTATTACACATTTGCAACATGTTATTTTCCACTACAAATTCAAGCTAATCCCACCTGGCTGTGGCCACAAAGTCAAACAAAGTAGAAGATAGAAAGTCCAGGGGTGTTTGGCACATCACCTGTAGGTAAACAACTGCTGCCACCTTGGAAGTTGAATCATGGATTCGGGGGATCCAAGTTGATCAAACAACTCTGGCAGCACCCTGTGAAGGACAGACATGACACACAGTCAGAACCACTGAAGAACAGCACAGAACGGCAATACTCATGTCTAATACCTGTCACAAGATAACTACACAAAAGCAAGTTAGCAGGTCAACACTGTTGGGCAGTACAGACCACCTGCAAGGACACATTCCTGCACGCATCTAGTCAAGTTGCACATGGCCACACTCAAACAGCACCAGAGCACCACACACACATATCATGCAAATCTAAAGCATTGACATCACAACCCTCTGGATACTCACATTCAGCTGAAGAAGTTGGTGATGAGCTGTGTGCGGACATCACCATCATCATCATCATCATCATCATCATCATCATTGGCATCGTGGCCCAGGCCAGGATCCTCCACAGGTGGCGGATGTTGGTCATCGTCATCCAGGATGAGAGGCAACTCCTTCCGCACTGCCAGGTTGTGTAGCATGCAGCAGACGATGACAATCTTGCACACCTTTGCTGGGGCATATGGGAGGGCCCCTCCTGTCTTGTCCAGGCAGCGGAAGCAGCTCTTCAGGAGACCAAAGGTCCGCTCAATCACCCTCCTCGTCCGACCATGTGCCTCATTGTAGCGCATCTGGGCTGGTATCACAGGGTTCCTGAGGGGTGTCAGCAACCACGGCATGTTGGGGTATCCCGAGTCACCTACAGACAGACAATTGCACATTAGCCGATTTGGAAAAGTGTGCGGAAAGCAACATAGCAGAACACACACAATGGTACAAAGTCAGTACACACCGGCAAGCCAGGCACGCTGGTTCTGCATCTGTGACATCATCCTCGGGATGCGACTACTCCTCATCACGTAGGCATCGTGTGCCGAACCGGGGAAACGGGCACACACATGTGTGATGGTCATATCTGCAAGACATACCACCAGAGCATTTATAGAATGGTAATGTTTACGGTTCCTGTATGCCTGCTCATGTGCCTGTGGTGGTACCAAAGCCACATGTGCTCCATCAATGGAGCCAATGACACCTGACAACCTCCCCAGGGCATAGAAGTCACTCTTAACGTCAGTGAGTCGTTGACGTGGTGGGAAATAGATGTACTGGTTAAGGCATCTCAACATTGCCACCAAAACATCGCGTAGCACACGGCTGAACATAGTCTGTGACATACCACCAGTAGATGCCACAGTGTGTTGAAAGGTACCGGTGGCAAAGAAGTGTAGGGCTGCCATCACCTTCACCTTGGGGGTCAGCGCTGTAGGATACGGCCGGCCAGGCTGCAAATGTGGGTCCAACCGCACTGCCAAATCCTCAATCAGCTGCCTGGTGAAGCGGTACCGTCGGATGCTGTCACGTTCCACCATCGTTGCAAGGTCTGGGAATGGTCTATGGACAGCAGGAGCCCTGCAGTGCAGAGGTGAAGAAAGCAAGATTGCCAGTCACCCCACATATGTTCCATTCACCATACTCAATTTCACATGATACATCATTACCAAACACAAGTGCTTGATGTGTGTCTCGTTCTGTTTGGACATATATGGCACCTACATGGACATCATCTAACATCTCTGTTCAACAAGTGTGGACAACAGGTCCCAGGGTGTGCAATGTGAAACCATTTGGATGTGTCACAGTACCCATTTACTGCTCTCACATTCCACACACATACCACAGTGACATGTCTGGACAGATGCGCCACAGGCATCACGACTCATTGACAGGTAGATTCCCAGGGACCCTGTCTTGCCACATGAACACTGGCATGACATGGCGTATCATGTACACGTCAGAAAAACAAACATGACACCCACAGGTGGTGGACCCTGTAGCCTCTGCAGGACAGACATGGATGTCTGTGACACACACAGACAACATCTAAGTCCATGCACAAACAGCGTGGATGTGGATACTGTCTCCCATTGTGCACATGGAGTCAGACATGTGAAACTCAACATGCACACAGACTGTGGAGGGACATGACTATTGTGGCAATGGTCCACCCTGTGACGTACATGCCTTCCCACGTGAGCCTGGGGGTATGTGACATGTCATACACATACACAACCTGGAAATGTGGCCATGCCACATGCTCCAAAATGAACATTTGCACATCACAGTGGTCATGTGCACAACACACAAAGGACCCTGTCCCCATGAACACGTGCACAGCCTGGGTGTGTCTGCCTCCAAGTGCCACCCCAAAAACAACATGTACACCCCCGTACACAGATAAGGTCATGCTGCCACACATGCTTTAGATACAGTGTGGACTGGGTGTAGTGTAGTAGGTGTGCCCCTGAGTCCCTGGAAAGTATATGTGGCTGGCATAGGTTCACCAGTGACCAGCATGGTGACATATGCGTGTGGCCTGTCCAGGGACGCATTGTACAGCAATGGTCCGATCGGTGTGCCCGCACGGACCATTGCATTGAATGTGAGCGGGTACGCGTTGTAGAGCAATGGTCCGATCGGTGTGCCCGCACAAACCATTGCAATGAAGGTGAGCGGGTACGCGTTGTCTCGCGGGTATGCGTTGTACAGCAATGGTCCGATCGGTGTGCCCGCACGGACCATTGCATTGAATGTGAGCGGGTACGCGTTGTATCGCAGGTACGCGTTGTACAGCAATGGTCCGATCAGTGTGCCCGCATGGACCATTGCATTGAATGTGCGCAGGTACACGTTGTACAGCAATGGTCCGATCGGTGTGCTCGCACGGACCATTGCATTGAATGTGAGCGGGTACGCGTTGTACAGCAATGGTCCGATCGGTGTGCCCGCACGGACCATTGCATTGAATGTGAGCGGGTACGCGTTGTATCGCGGGTACGCGTTGTACAGCAATGGTCCGATCGGTGTGCCCGCATGGACCATTGCATTGAATGTGTGCGGGTACGCGTTGTACAGCAATGGTCCGATCGGTGTGCCCGCACGGACCATTGCATTGAATGTGAGCGGGTACGCGTTGTACAGCAATGGTCCGATCGGTGTGCCCGCACGGACCATTGCATTGAATGTGAGCGGGTACGCGTTGTATCGCGGGTACGCGTTGTACAGCAATGGTCCGATCGGTGTGCCCGCACGGACCATTGCATTGAATGTGAGCGGGTACGCGTTGTACAGCAATGGTCCGATCGGTGTGCCCGCACGGACCATTGCATTGAATGTGAGCGGGTACGCGTTGTATCACGGGTACGCGTTGTACAGCAATGGTCCGATCGGTGCGCACGCATTGGCTGGGGCCTGGCATGGCAACGGACGCGTTTTTAAAGCTTCAACGAGTCTGATGCAGTGAATTCAGTTGGCCAGCCACAACAATGTTGCAAATTCATGGGTGTCATGAAGTTGAAATTTTTTAAGGATGCTGTGGGCGTGTCTTGGTGCTGCAATTCCATGGATTGGTCAGATTCATAAGATGCATACGACTTGAACCTATCACTTTGGACACATGGCACAGTATCTGCCTCTGCAGCACACATATAATGCTGGCTGTTCCCCTGAGGGCTCACTTGCCTGCACTACATGCTCCAGGACGACATCTGCCACTACACTGCTGCTGTCTCTGCATCCTCTGGCTACTGCAATGGCACGTACTGTGGAGAGAGCCCCAGCCTTCACCCATGAGGAGAACCAGGCCCTGCTGGACAACCTCCTTCCACAGTACAGCAAGCTGTATGGGACACCAGGGGAGCAGGTGAGTGTGCTGTCCACTGCCTTACTAATTGTGCATGTTGTCTGATGAGCAGGATTTACAGTGTGCACACCACTGGCTAGCATGCTCACTGAGTAGTTCTCACCCCCCAAAGTGTGTAGTTACATGCACTGAACAGGTACAGTGGAGTAACAGTGCATTCAAACAAGGTTCACTTCCCATGCAATGATACCATGTAGTAACTGCTGGCAAACTGTCCATAGCCCTCGTTGCACTGCCTGTGTACATCATATGCCCCTGTGATTGAGACATGTATTTCCAACTGTGTGATGCACGGATATGTTGCATGTGTAGTAATGGCCTTTTCACTTTGTCATCCTCACAGGTTGATGCCCATCGGAAGCAGGAAATCTGGCAGGACATCGTCCGGGCAGTCCGATCCGTGGGGGTCTACAAGCGCCGGATCCGCAACTGCCAGAAGAGGTGGCAGGACCTTCGGGGCTGGACCCGGAGGATTGCAAGGGTCCAGCTGAAGCTGTCGCCTCCTCGCAGGAGGGGCGGACACCGGACCCTGACCCCCCACATGCTCCAGATCCTGCTGGTGGTCTTCCCGGAGCTGGATGGGCAGCTGAAGGCCAGACAGCAGCAAGGAGGGGGTGAGTCAAAGACTGCACTGTGAACTCTGTCTGACATTCTATGTGCCCTCCTGTGGCGTGGTTAAACTTCCCCAGTACATCAGTCTTGTTGTCCAGTACCCATGTCCCTCTATTGTGACATGGCCACTACCCATCTGATAGGCCGGTGTGCTCCTTACGCTCAGGATAATTGTGTCACTCGGGTACAGGGTCCTTGCATTTTGCTTTGCTCAAGGTGGGTGACAGCTTTTGTTCCCGTGATATTGTGTTAGCCTTCATGGGTGGGTCAATTGCTCACACAATGCCTGAGTCGTGCAATGTAGTCTGGGTGTAACTTTGATATGTGATCCACTTGCAGATCAGAATCACCACATGTCCCTGGGGTATTTGCCACACCCCCATGCTGCGGGTGGGTAAAATGTTTGGGCCTCAGGAGTATGTATGTCAAGTGTGTCACACATGCTTAGCCACCTGCCTACTGACCAGGGCTCATCCATCTTGCAGGTGGAGCCAGACAGTCATGCCTACTCCAGGGCATACAATACACTCTGTACTCCCACTCCCGTGTATCAGCTGACATGCTGTGCTCAGTGAAATGTTCCCTCAGGTGTCTGCCTCTGTGTCGTTGTGCTGTGACTACGTTGTCGGGAATCCTGTGATGTTTATCGGTTAGGGGTCAGCATGCCATCTGCTATTGGACCATGTGAGACAAGACTTCTGTGACTTATAGGTGTTTGATCACATGACTGTGCAGACAGGTGTATGCCACTGTGACTTTCAGGCAGCTGTTTTTCATTCTCAGCACACTGTGAGGTGCTCATGTTCAGAGAGTTGTGTTTCATGTCCCCCATATGTCCAATTGGTATGACGTGGACAAATAGTAGTTCAGATGATGTGGTTTTTGGGGGATGGACATGTGCACTTGTCAGTTACATTACTTGCCTTCCCCATGTCCTAGGATTGTGACACAGTGCAGACTGTTGTTGGCTGGCTGCCATGGCCATGTGACTGGAGACAGTGATGTATGACTTTGCAGGCATGCCTGTGTCATGGCATTAAACTTCCTAAGAGTGATCCTGCAGGGGAGTGACATGTGCAACATGCACCCCATTGTGTCATTGACTATCCGGACATGGGTGCTTCATGGGGTCTGGTGCTGGTATGCATCACATGCATTTCTATTTAGACTCTGGCCGTCCATTTATCCAGACACCTGCACTGACTCAGTGGCAAGAGATGTGACGTGGGCATGTTCACATACTTCACCGTGTTCTCAGCAATGTCCAACTACTGTGTAGGTGGTGCATGTGTCCACACTGGGGTCTTACCATCAGACAGGCACCAGACAGATGGGTGCAAGGGCAGGAGGGGTGTCTGTTCCATGGTTGACCATCAGACTGACAATTGGCTTCTCCTAATCTGTGTGATGACTTTTGGCAATGTTCTACTAAAGATGCCAGGGCTTGCTCTGTGATGTGCTGTACTTACTGTGGTGTGTGCGGTCAGTGCAGGTGACTGATGTTTGTCTGTTTCCCTAATTGTTTGCAGATACATCCACAGCCACAGGAGGGGACAGCTCCACGGACCAGGAGGAGCAGCGGAGCCAGACTGGGTCAGCGTCCGACGAGTGGTCAGAGGGACCCAGTGGCACGGAGGGCGAGGGGAGCCACACCGAGGAGTCCTCAGCACCATCCACCTCAGCTGGGGACCACAGCAGCTCGGAGGATGACTCCCTTGTGGATGCGGGTGTCAGCAGCCACCACACCCCAGCTAGTCTGTCTGACCCCGCCACCACCACCACCGCCCTCCCATTGGCTCCCATTCCTGAGGTCCGTGGAGGCTCCCGTGCTCGGGAGCGTGTCTCCTTCAAGCCAGGCACCGCACCCCCTGCCCCTGTGTCCCCTGCTGCCCTGAGTGAGGAGTCTGTGTACCTCCTTCGGCAGCTCCATGTAGGGCAGACAGCAATGCTGACTGTCCTCCATGCACACACCACTCTGTTGACACAGCTGGTGTCGTTCATGGAGGGCATCTCAACGGGTATGTCTGCCCTACAGAGGAGCAATAGGTCCATGGACTCCTCCCTGACGGCAGCAGTGTCCCTCCTCCAACAGTCCCTCACCCCTCCCACCTCTGCCCCATCCACACTTCCTACCACCCTACCTGTCCAAAGCACATGCACACCTGCACAATCACCCAAACACACAGACACGAGCAGCACACACACACCCAAAACCAAGGCAAGACGTGCACACAAGCATCCTCAGGGGACTGATTCCACACACACAGGGGATGGGGAACTGACACACACACAGGCAACCACAGTCACTCCGCAATCCTCAAGATCCTCTCCCTCCAAGACCCCTTCCCTTGCCTCACCTGCAACCCCACCTACACAGCAGCTCTTCCTCTCTGACCTCGGCCTCTTCCCCTCCAATCCCGCTGATCCAGCATACCGGGGGAAGAGGAAGTCCACACACAGAGAGGGGAGTGCCCCTCGCCCCCGGACACCCGCCCCCCGGCGCAGGCAGAGTGAGCCCCCACCCGCAAGTCCCCCCGGACCCGGAAGAGCAAGACCCCGCCACCGCCCTGCAAGTCACCCACCCAGTCTCTCACCTCCATCCCCCAGGCCACCACTCCACAGGTTCCACCGCCACACCCTGCCCCAGGTTCACCCACACACCGATACCGCATCCCCAAACTGCTCAGGCCCTCCCCCCCTGCCACTTGCTCTTCCACCCCCAAACCAGACGCTCTGCCTGTATGTGCCACTGGTGTGGAGACCGTGTCCCCCCTCTGTCCTGCCCAGCTCTTCTGCCCCCCTTCCACTCCCTTGGAGTCATGCACTGCGGTGGAGTCCACAACAACCCCGTCTGACTCGGGCACTGCATTGGGGACCCAGTCCACTCCATCTGCCCAGCCCACTGCAGTGGTTGCAGCACCAACACCATCGGACTTGAGCCCTGCGGTGGTGCCGGCCCCCTGAGTCAGACACCTCCACTGCAGTTGCCGGTGACACTCCTGCACCCACCTCACCTTCCCTGCCTCCTTCTGGCATCCCCTGATCCTGTCCCTGCGGTGCCTGGCCTGCCCCTCGTATGCCCCTCCAAGGGGGATGTCCCCTGTCGGTACCTGTGCAGGCAAGCAATTGGTGACAAGTTGTCACACATCACCCTGTTGGGACTGTGTATTTGGACTGGACATTGGCCGTAGTTTATTTTGGACTTTTGATTTCAGTTGCACACTTGCTGAATAAAGCCTCTTTTTGTTTACTTGTGGTTAATCTTTGGAGGTACATGATGTAGATGTGTAGAATCATGCATTTGCTGTTGTAATTGTGTTCAGATCAGGTAAATGAAGTTTTGCTGTGATGGGCTCCATGTGGTCCATGGGATATGTGTCCTAATCTAGTCTGGATCTATAGCATCCCTTGCTGCAGTCTGAGGGTGTAATGTTCAGCATTTGACACAGGGATGTACGTTTAGCATTTGTAGATTACCATCTTTGTCCTACACTGTTGCACATCTGTTGGGCTTACCACTGTCCAATGTTCCTAGTACCCTGACTGTGTGCCCGTCTCCACTGGACATGCAGTTTTGCACATCAATTTTGGAGGACTCATCTGTGTATACAGTACAACTGGATTGCCACGTGTTTTGGGTGTATGCAGATGACTGACGTGACACTCCCGTACCCAGGCTGATGTGAGCAGAGGCTTCTGTGTGTTGTAGTTGTTGACTCACTGACGGAGTGTCCTGCTGATATGTTTGAGTCGTGCACAGACAAGGTTTGGCACAGCGGACCTTCCACAGGAGTGGAGTGCCCTCATGGCTGTGTGTAATCTGGTGACATTGCGTGTGCCCGTGTTGTGTGTTGTGTGAGCATGTCTGTGCATGTTCCCTTCCCTTTTCATACACAGGCTGTGTCCCTAGGGATGTTCCTGTTTGTGATGCTTGCAGAGTTGGTATGTGTTCATCCAGCATCTTGGACCTGGTTTCTCCGTGATGTGGGTGCATGGCAAACTGATGTTCATGAGGTTGTCATCCCAGGTTGTCTTTGTTGTCAGGGCTGGGGATGTGGGCAAACGCTGATGGGACACATTCAGGATTCCCCTTGGCACTTGTTGTTTACACAAGTAATGTGAATTTCGAGTTTGTGGTAGCTTTCAGTGATTGTGACGCGTTGTGTGTGTGACTGCTGCCACTCCTCAGGGTCAGAGCTGCAATGTTGGAAGTTGTGTACGTGTGTTCTTTGTGTCTCACCTTGGCTTCTTCGTTGGTGTGTGACTATGGCCAGGATCCCATTGTTTGTGGTGGATTTCACATCATGCGCATGTACGGCGTACTGTGCTGTGTGTCATACATAGACGAGTCATGTTGAGTGGGCATGTGTGATGGGTTTCTGCACCTTAGTTCCCCCCACCACCCCTGGGATTGTCATGGGTGCATGTGCAATGTCAGCAGTCCATGTGAGCTTCAACGCTGCACATTGGTGGAGATCAGGGTGTGTGGTGTTGAGTGTGCAAATGTGAGTTGTTGCACGGCTAGACCACTACCTCCATATTGGCCTTGGCTGGCAGGCCCTGCTGATTGATTGGAGCTTGTGTAGGTGTGATGGTAGTTTGTAGCTGAGGACACATGGCTGTGGTTCACAGTGTGATCAACATCTACCTTTGTCATCACAGTGGAATTGTCATGCAGGCTAGTGTCTGCACAATGTGGGGTCCCTGGGGGTAGTGCTGTGGTGGGTGTGTCTCTTGCTGTGTTAGTTGCTGTTCCTACAAGCTTGTGTGACATGTGTAATTTGGGCTCCCTCTCATCTAACAATGCCAGATTGCCCACATAGGGGAATCCAATCCATGAGTTACTTGTGTGTGGCACTGTATACACATCTGTGTAATTGGGATTCAGGCCTCCTCATGTGTTGTGTGGTTGCCTGGGGACACTGGCACACACCCCCATCACCTGTTGTGTTTGATATGCAGTGTGAGTCTGCCTGTTTGTGTTAGTGCATTTGCATCACTGCATTGGCATTTCTGTAGTGTGCCATTGGCTGTATGTAGTTTGGTGATTTTCCCCTTCTCTCCCTGGGACTCCTGGGTCATCAGTCAGCACAATGATCATGGTTTGTATGTCCCATTGCTGCCATGGTATGGTATTTGTTCACCTGACATCGACAGTCTCCACAGGTTATATACATTTGTGTGTCCATAGGTGCAGATATGTGGGTCAGCATCATGATGGTCACATCTGTCATTGTGTAATTGGCTGATTGTTGACAATGTGGTCCCCCATGTGTGATGTTTGTATGCACATGGCCAAAACGATGTTTCTGTGACACTGCACTGTAAGCCTCGCCCAATCTATGTTGCAATGGGACACAAGCACTACTATGCCACAGATGTTTTAGTTGTTGTGTGACCAGGATTCATCCATACAGTTTGTCTTTGGCAGCCTTTACCATGCCTACACTTACCTTATGATCACCGTGGTGATGGTGCTTTGGGCCCCATTGCCACACTGATCAAAAGGTGCATCAGCCTTGGACCCCACACTTACCTTTTGGTGACTGTGGTGATGGGGCTTTGGGCCCCATTGCCACACTGATCAAAAGGTGCATCAGCCTTGGACCCCACACTTACCGTTTGGTGACTGTGGTGATGGGGCTTTGGGCCCCATTGCCACACTGATCAAAAGGTGCATCAGCCTTGGACCCCACACTTACCTTTTGGTGACTGTGGTGATGGTGCTTTAGGACCCATTGCCACACTGATCAAAAGGTGCATCAGCCTTGGACCCCACACTTACCTTTTGGTGACTGTGGTGATGGGGCTTTGGGCCCCATTGCCACACTGATCAAATGGTGCATCAGCCTTGGATCCCGCACTTACCTTTTGGTGACTGTGGTGATGGTGCTTTAGGCCCCATTGCCACACTGATCAAAAGGTGCATCAGCCATGGACCCCACACTTACCTTTTGGTGACTGTGGTGATGGGGCTTTGGGCCCCATTGCCACAGTGGCCATGGTCGGCTTGTATTGTGGAGGCCACACACTTTTATGTGTCACACATGTGATAGTGGGTCACATTGTATGTTCATTGTCATGTTTAGTGTTGTAGGCATTTGACATGGACTACACACGCTTGTCATGTTGTTTGGGTGGATGTAATTTTCTGTGATTCCTTATGTGGGAGTATGCTGGTTGTGTCATGCATTACCCGTCCTATGAGTAGGGGTGGTGGTAGTGGCAGGCATCCTGCCCCCCATGAGTGGGGATGGTAGTAGTGATAGGCATCCTGCCCCCCATGAGTGGGGATGGTAGTGGTGGCAGGCATCCAGCTCCCCATGAGTGGGGATGGTAGTAGTGGCAGGCATCCAGCCCCCCATGAGTGGGGATGGTAGTAGTGATAGGCATCCTGCCCCCCATGAGTGGGTATGGTAGAAGTGATAGGCATCCAGCACCCCATGAGTGGGGATGGTAGTAGTGGCAGGCATCCAGGCCCCCCTGGATAGTGGTGGTGGTAGTGGCAGGCATCCATCCCCTAAGGATGGGTATGGTAGTAGTAACAGGCATCCAGCCCCCCCTGGATAGGGGTGGTGGTAGTGGCAGGCATCCATCCCCCTAAGGGTGGGGATGGTAGTAGTGACAGGCATCCAGGCACCCATGATTAGGGGTGGTGGTAGTGACAGGCATCCAGGCCCCCCTGAGTAGGGGTGGTAGTAGTGGCAGGCATCCAGCCCCCTAAGGGTGGGTATGGTAGTAGTGACAGGCATCCAGGCCCCCCTGGATAGTGGTGGTGGTAGTGGCAGGCATCCATCCCCCTAAGGATGGGGATGGTAGTAGTGACAGGCATCCATCCCCCCCTGGATAGGGGTGGTGGTAGTGGCAGGCATCCATCCCCCTAAGGGTGGGGATGGTAGTAGTGACAGGCATCCTGCCCCCCATGAGTGGGGATGGTAGTAGTGATAGGCATCCTGCCCCCAATGAGTGGGGATGGTAGTAGTGATAGGCATCCAGCCCCCCATGAGTGGGGATGGTAGTAGTGATAGGCATCCAGCACCCCATGAGTGGGGATGGTAGTAGTGATAGGCATCCTGCCCGCCATGAGTGGGGATGGTAGTAGTGATAGGCATCCTGCCCCCCATGAGTGGGGGTGGTAGTAGTGATAGGTATCCAGGCCCCCATGAGTAGGGGTAGTGGTGGTGGCAGGCATCCATCACACCAAGGGTGGGGATGGTAGTAGTGGCAGGCATCCAGCACCCCATGAGTGGGGATGGTAGTAGTGATAGGCATCCAGCCCCCCATGAGTGGGGATGGTAGTAGTGGCAGGCATCCAGCCCCCCATGAGTGGGGATGGTAGTAGTGATAGGCATCCAACCCCCCATGAGTGGGGATGGTAGTAGTGATAGGCATCCAGCACCCCATGAGTGGGGATGGTAGTAGTGGCAGGCATCCAGCCCCCCATGAGTGGGGATGGTAGTAGTGATAGGCATCCAGCACCCCATGAGTGGGGATGGTAGTAGTGGCAGGCATCCAGCCCCCCATGAGTGGGGATGGTAGTAGTGATAGGCATCCAGCCCCCCATGAGTGGGGATGGTAGTAGTGATAGGCATCCAGCACCCCATGAGTGGGGATGGTAGTAGTGATAGGCATCCTGCCCCCCATGAGTGGGGATGGTAGTAGTGATAGGCATCCTGCCCCCCATGAGTGGGGATGGTAGTAGTGATAGGCATCCTGCCCCACATGAGTGGGGATGGTAGTAGTGATAGGCATCCAGGCCCCCATGAGTGGGGATAGTAGTAGTGATAGGCATCCAGGCCCCCATGAGTGGGGATGGTAGTAGTGATAGGCATCCAGCCCCCCATGAGTGGGGATGGTAGTAGTGATAGGCATCCTGCCCCCCATGAGTGGGGATGGTAGTAGTGATAGGCATCCTGCCCCCCATAAGTGGGGATGGTAGTAGTGATAGGCATCCTGCCCCCATGAGTGGGGATGGTAGTAGTGATAGGCATCCAGCCCCCCATGAGAGGGGATGGTAGTAGTGATAGGCATCCCGGCCCCCATGAGTGGGGATGGTAGTAGTGATAGGCATCCAGCCCCCCATGAGTGGGGATGGTAGTTGTGATAGGCATCCAGCCCCCCCATGAGTGGGGATGGTAGTAGTGATAGGCATCCAGCACCCCATGAGTGGGGATGGTAGTAGTGATAGGCATCCTGCCCCCCATGAGTGGGGATGGTAGTGGTGGCAGGCATCCTGGCCCCCATGTGTGGGGATGGTAGTAGTGATGGGCATCCAGGCCCCCATGAGTAGGGGTAGTGGTGGTGGCAGGCATCCATCACACCAAGGGTGGGGATGGTAGTAGTGGCAGGCATCCAGCACCCCATGAGTGGGGATGGTAGTAGTGGCAGGCATCCAGCCCCCCATGAGTGGGGATGGTAGTAGTGATAGGCATCCAGCCCCCCATGAGTGGGGATGGTAGTAGTGATAGGCATCCAGCACCCCATGAGTGGGGATGGTAGTAGTGATAGGCATCCTGCACCCCATGAGTGGGGATGGTAGTAGTGATAGGCATCCTGCCCCCCATGAGTGGGGATGGTAGTAGTGATAGGCATCCTGCCCCCATGAGTGGGGATGGTAGTAGTGATAGGCATCCAGCCCCCCATGAGTGGGGATGGTAGTAGTGTTAGGCATCCTGCCCCCCATGAGTGGGGATGGTAGTAGTGATAGGCATCCAGCCCCCCATGAGTGGGGATGGTAGTAGTGATAGGCATCCAGGCCCCCATGAGTGGGGATGGTAGTAGTGATAGGCATCCAGCCCCCCATGAGTGGGGATGGTAGTAGTGATAGGCATCCTGCCCCCCATGAGTGAGGATGGTAGTAGTGATAGGCATCCAGCACCCCATGAGTGGGGATGGTAGTAGTGGCAGGCATCCAGGCCCCCCTGGATAGTGGTGGTGGTAGTGGCAGGCATCCATCCCCTAAGGATGGGTATGGTAGTAGTAACAGGCATCCAGCCCCCCTGGATAGGGGTGGTGGTAGTGGCAGGCATCCATCCCCCTAAGGGTGGGGATGGTAGTAGTGACAGGCATCCAGGCACCCATGATTAGGGGCAGTGGTAGTGACAGGCATCCAGGCCCCCCTGAGTAGGGGTGGTAGTAGTGGCAGGCATCCAGCCCCCTAAGGGTGGGTATGGTAGTAGTGACAGGCATCCAGGCCCCCCTGGATAGTGGTGGTGGTAGTGGCAGGCATCCATCCCCCTAAGGATGGGGATGGTAGTAGTGACAGGCATCCATCCCCCCCTGGATAGGGGTGGTGGTAGTGGCAGGCATCCATCCCCCTAAGGGTGGGGATGGTAGTAGTGACAGGCATCCTGCCCCCCATGAGTGGGGATGGTAGTAGTAGTGATAGGCATCCTGCCCCCAATGAGTGGGGATGGTAGTAGTGATAGGCATCCAGCCCCCCATGAGTGGGGATGGTAGTAGTGATAGGCATCCAGCACCCCATGAGTGGGGATGGTAGTAGTGATAGGCATCCTGCCTGCCATGAGTGGGGATGGTAGTAGTGATAGGCATCCTGCCCCCATGAGTGGGGGTGGTAGTAGTGATAGGCATCCAGCACCCCATGAGTAGGGGTAGTGGTGGTGGCAGGCATCCATCACACCAAGGGTGGGGATGGTAGTAGTGGCAGGCATCCAGCACCCCATGAGTGGGGATGGTAGTAGTGATAGGCATCCAGCCCCCCATGAGTGGGGATGGTAGTAGTGGCAGGCATCCAGCCCCCCATGAGTGGGGATGGTAGTAGTGATAGGCATCCAACCCCCCATGAGTGGGGATGGTAGTAGTGATAGGCATCCAGCACCCCATGAGTGGGGATGATAGTAGTGGCAGGCATCCAGCCCCCCATGAGTGGGGATGGTAGTAGTGGCAGGCATCCAGCCCCCCATGAGTGGGGATGGTAGTAGTGATAGGCATCCAGGCCCCCATGAGTGGGGATAGTAGTAGTGATAGGCATCCAGGCCCCCATGAGTGGGGATGGTAGTAGTGATAGGCATCCAGCCCCCATGAGTGGGGATGGTAGTAGTGATAGGCATCCTGCCCCCCATGAGTGGGGATGGTAGTAGTGATAGGCATCCTGCCCCCCATAAGTGGGGATGGTAGTAGTGATAGGCATCCTGCCCCCATGAGTGGGGATGGTAGTAGTGATAGGCATCCAGCCCCCCATGAGTGGGGATGGTAGTAGTGATAGGCATCCAGGCCCCCATGAGTGGGGATGGTAGTAGTGATATGCATCCAGCCCCCCATGAGTGGGGATGGTAGTTGTGATAGGCATCCAGCCCCCCATGAGTGGGGATGGTAGTAGTGATAGGCATCCAGCACCCCATGAGTGGGGATGGTAGTAGTGATAGGCATCCTGCCCCCATGAGTGGGGATGGTAGTGGTGGCAGGCATCCTGCCCCCCATGAGTGGGGATGGTAGTAGTGATGGGCATCCAGGCCCCCATGAGTAGGGGTAGTGGTGGTGGCAGGCATCCATCACACCAAGGGTGGGGATGGTAGTAGTGGCAGGCATCCAGCACCCCATGAGTGGGGATGGTAGTAGTGGCAGGCATCCAGCCCCCATGAGTGGGGATGGTAGTAGTGATAGGCATCCAGCCCCCCATGAGTGGGGATGGTAGTAGTGATAGGCATCCAGCACCCCATGAGTGGGGATGGTAGTAGTGATAGGCATCCTGCACCCCATGAGTGGGGATGGTAGTAGTGATAGGCATCCTGCCCCCCATGAGTGGGGATGGTAGTAGTGATAGGCATCCTGCCCCCATGAGTGGGGATGGTAGTAGTGATAGGCATCCAGCCCCCCATGAGTGGGGATGGTAGTAGTGTTAGGCATCCTGCCCCCCATGAGTGGGGATGGTAGTAGTGATAGGCATCCAGCCCCCCATGAGTGGGGATGGTAGTAGTGATAGGCATCCAGGCCCCCATGAGTGGGGATGGTAGTAGTGATAGGCATCCAGCCCCCCATGAGTGGGGATGGTAGTAGTGATAGGCATCCTGCCCCCCATGAGTGGGGATGGTAGTAGTGATAGGCATCCAGCCCCCCATGAGTGGGGATGGTAGTAGTGATAGGCATCCAGCACCCCATGAGTGGGGATGGTAGTAGTGATAGGCATCCAGGCCCCCATGAGTAGGGGTAGTGGTGGTGGCAGGCATCCATCACACCAAGGGTGGGGATGGTAGTAGTGGCAGGCATCCAGCACCCCATGAGTGGGGATGGTAGTAGTGGCAGGCATCCAGCCCCCCATGAGTGGGGATGGTAGTAGTGATAGGCATCCAGCCCCCCATGAGTGGGGATGGTAGTAGTGATAGGCATCCAGCACCCCATGAGTGGGGATGGTAGTAGTGATAGGAATCCTGCACCCCATGAGTGGGGATGGTAGTAGTGATAGGCATCCTGCCCCCCATGAGTGGGGATGGTAGTAGTGATAGGCATCCTGCCCCCATGAGTGGGGATGGTAGTAGTGATAGGCATCCAGCCCCCATGAGTGGGGATGGTAGTAGTGTTAGGCATCCTGCCCCCATGAGTGGGGATGGTAGTAGTGATAGGCATCCAGCCCCCCATGAGTGGGGATGGTAGTAGTGATAGGCATCCAGGCCCCCATGAGTGGGGATGGTAGTAGTGATAGGCATCCAGCCCCCCATGAGTGGGGATGGTAGTAGTGATAGGCATCCTGCCCCCCATGAGTGGGGATGGTAGTAGTGATAGGCATCCAGCCCCCCATGAGTGGGGATGGTAGTAGTGATAGGCATCCAGCCCCCCATGAGTGGGGATGGTTGTGGTGGCAGGCATCCTGCCCCCCATGAGTGGGGATGGTAGTAGTGATGGGCATCCAGGCCCCCATGAGTAGGGGTAGTGGTGGTGGCAGGCATCCATCACACCAAGGGTGGGGATGGTAGTAGTGGCAGGCATCCAGCACCCCATGAGTGGGGATGGTAGTAGTGGCAGGCTTCCAGCCCCCCATGAGTGGGGATGGTAGTAGTGATAGGCATCCAGCCCCCCATGAGTGGGGATGGTAGTAGTGACAGTCAACTAGGCCCCCCTGAGTAGGGGTGGTGGTGGTGGCAGGCATCCAGGCCCCTATGGGTGTGTATGGCATTGGTGATGCCCATCCCACCCCTATGATTGTGCTGTTGCTAGTGTACGTCATTTGTGCTTCCCTGTGTGTGTGTGACATATTTTGGGGTCCGTGTAGTTAGTTTGTATTGTTGGTGTTTGACTTACCGTCTGCGCCGTACGCGTCCGAACCGGTCCCGGTAATAGATGTAGAGTATAGGTAGGACCTGCGCGATGGGATTCATGGTTGGGTCGTCTCGTTCGGGTTTCGCGTATCTTCGACTCGTACTCGTCGCTGGCTTGTTCGTCTCGTAGCCATGGATCTTCTTGTGGCGCGAATCGGAGCTTATGTGCGGCTCTCCCGGATGCTGAAACGTGCCGGACGTAGCGACGGGTTCGGGGCGTACGGAAGACGCATCGTACTAGTCCGGCCGGAAGGTGCTGTGTATTTGGGTCCGGGCGGCTCGAATCGGCGTTTGCGGATCCGGCTCGGGCGGGGAACAGGAGCTGGATTGGGTAAGTACGGTTCGCTCAGAATCTGGGCTGTTATGCGCATCGTACTTGTTCGTTCGGTGGGGTATTCGAATCGGTCGGAAAACACGCGTTCGGCTTGGTTTTTTTCCGGATGAATAGTGTTAGGTGTGCTTCCGGCCGACATCGGAATCAGAGGAAAAATGAACAGAATCACCTACAGTATCTAAGCAGAACTGAGACTCAAAAGGAGCAAAATGAAGAAAAAAATGGTAAATGAAAAAAGAGCTATTGGTTAGAGGACAAAGTCATTTCTCAAAAATATACTTTTGCATGGTACTGTGGCAGACGTTTAAAAGGTTTGTGATGATGTGCAGTTTCGTTTCTTTTGTCGTGAGCAGGATTTTAGGGAAAATGAAGAGTTGTTAAGAGGAGGAGCTGCAGAACAGGACACAGATATTAAAGTTGATAGTTTTGAAAAAGAGATTACAAAATTTAGCACAGTGTGGCCTCCAAAACCAGATTATGTTTGTATATGTTATGTTATGTTATTTTATTTTATAGCGCGCACAGATACTCCGAGGCGCGAACCAAGAGGGGTAGACAGGGATGCACTAGACAAAAAGAAAAGTTTTCAGGTTTTTCTTGAAAGCCGTGGGGTCTTGGAGGTTTCGTAAGGCAAATGGCAGTGCGTTCCAGTCCAAGGCAGCTTTCAGGGCAAGAGAGCTGCCACCCAACCTTTGTCGTTTGAAGCGGGGAACCTGGGCTAAAAGTTGAGACGTAGAACGCAGGTATCTCTTACCGTTGTCGACGCACTCACTTGAAGACTCAAACACAGACTTTTGACTTGTATTCAAAAAGTGAAAAAGTTATCTGGGTATTTATTTGTAGAGGATAGCTTTGACTTGTCCATATGGCAAGTTACATATGAGTAGTGTTACAATAAATTAGAAGATAATAAAATGAAGACCACATAGATATTAGACACCCATTTTGTAAGATAATAAAATGCCTGCTGCTAATGTAGAAACACTATGAAGGGCCCAAAAAAAAAAATCAACATTTATGATTCTTTGTAGCATTGCGAAGGGCTGTTATGGACTGCTCTCCAGCACTCACTACAACTCCACAATCCTTGCAGTATGATGCTATATGGGAAAACTGAGGAGCCAAATCTTGAAGTGATGCCAAATCTTGCAGTATGATGCCATCTGGGAAAACTGTGGAGCCAAATCTTGGAGTTGAGATTGGCCCTCTGAAGGGACTCTCTGCCCTGGAGTTGTTGTGATTGCTATTGAAGTTGAGGGTCCTTCAGCCTTGCGTTGCCTTCTTGCTGCTGTTACACTATTGCTATGGTTTGTTTTTAGATGGTAAAGCATGGACGTAGTCCCACAAGAATAATTTTTTATTTGTACCCCTTGACAATGTCTTGTGACATATTGTGCATTGTGCAAATCCGCTCACTATGAACTCTTCATAAAGAATATTCAGAATAGAAAAATGGGCGTGCTCTTCTCATTTTTTTAGTTGAAAAGTGTATTATCCCATGATATTCCTTTATTTCTCTGTGAAAAGATTTTCTGTTTTGTTTTTGAATGTTTTCTTTTTTTGTGCTTTTGTAAAGTTTATTTAAAGAATTGTTCTTTATTATGGTAACAAAAATGGCAACTGGGACAGGAGGAATTCAAAAGATGTGCACTGAGAAATGTGCAAAAAATCTAAAAGGGAAAAAAAAATTGCATCTATGATTTTTGCAGCATTGTGAATAGCTGTAACACACTGCTCACCAGCACTTATAAAAACACTACAGTCCATGCAATAAGTGGCCATTCTTGAAAACTGTGGAGCCGTATCTGTTGTAGTAGTCTGCACCTCTGAAAGGACTTTCTGGCCAGGAATTGTTGCTGCTGCCAATGATGTAGATGGTCCTCCAGTTTCCCTCTGCTCGATCACCAGTTGGAGACATTTTCTAAGATAGGTTTTAAGATGATATAACATAGATGTCGTCCCACATGAATATTTTTTGTTCATCCCTCTAGAAAGGGTCTTGTCACAGATTGCGCATTGCACTCGTTTTATAGCGGTTTTTGATTCCCCATGAGTTTGGGTAAGAATGGGTAGTTTGATGGGTGTTTGGTAGTTATTTTCTATTCGTGAGTTCAGATGTTGAAAGTAATTTTTTGAAACTGTGGTTTTTTACAAATTTGTTGTTAAAATAAAGTTAAACCAATATGTTACTAAACAGCTAGACTCAAACTTTGTATAAAATATGTCTTTATATGTTTTTGACACTTCGTCATTTGTATTCGTGACTACTGATGTCGTTGCGACCTCAGTGTTGCTGTGAAGAAGGAAAATGCATTTTTGATGTAGTTATATCGGAAAATAATACAAAGGGGGAAATCAAATTAGTATCTTACTAAATAGCTACACTGAACCTTTATGTAAAATATGTCGATATATGTGTTTTACACTTTGACAAAAACACCCGCTATTCGCAGTGTTTCCTTAGCAATTGTACTCATAGAATCACAGAGGCACCACCTATGCAATTGTACAATCACCCAGGCACTACTTGTGCACATACGCAATTACCCAGACATTACACACTCACTCACAGACCCATACAGCCACTCACACACCCAGTCACCAACCTAAACAGTGACTCACACACCCACTCTCAAAGTTTCCAGGTTACAGTTAGGAAATAAAATTATAAATACCTTTGAAATTCACTGGAAAAAACAAAGGTGAAATGGACGTTATAGTTAGGAATTAGCAATTAAAAAACCTTAGAATTTCACTGAAAACCAAAGGTTACAGGCATATTATAGTTAGGAAATATAATATATATAAACCCAAGAAATTCACTGAAAAAACCAAAGGTTACAGAGACATTATAGTTAGGCTCAAGTTTCACTCATACAAAACCAGTGAAATTCAGCAGATATAGTCAGCTATATTTCGCGCCCCCGCTATGCACTGCTTATGATCTCACATATTACATTACTCATGACATGGTCAGTGACATCACTGATGAAATCTCGAATGACATCCCTGATGACATCATACACAGAATCTCTGATGTACCCACTCACACCCCATATAACATTTCATACACCAACTCCAACTTCCACACTACCATTCTCAAAACCATTGACACAGCCATACCAGTACTTACACTCCCACTCACTGATTCATAGGTCTATACATACATCCACTCATACACCCATACAGCTACTCATACACCAACTCACTCACTAAAATAGCTACTAATATATCCACTCATACGCCCATATAGCCACTCACACACTGTCAGTCACCCATAGAGCTACTCACACACCTACTCACTCACCCATAGAGTCCATCACACAGCCATTTACTCACCTACACAGTTATACACACACCCAATCACTTATTCAGACAGATATTAACACATATCCACTCACGCATACTGTCAGTGACACAAGCACACACTTGGCCATACAGCCACTCTCACAATCACTCACTCACACATACAGTATACTATATATATACTATATACTCCAACACTTACCTATACTGCCTTTAACATATGCAGTTACTCAATCATATACCACTGACACATCCATTCACTCACCAACACAGCCATACACAGACTCAGTCACACATCCAGCTCCTCATAGATGCACTCCCTAACCCATACAGCCACTGACTCACCCACTCTCTCATCCATGAAGGCAGTCACACACCCCCTCACCCACCTACACAGACATTCATACACGCATACAGGTACTCAACCAATGAATGACCCATGCAGCCATTCACGTACCCACTCAGCAACCGATACAGCTCCTTAGACACCAAATGACAGACTGATACAGACATTCAGACAATCCATACATTCAC